>CAHIKZ030000469.1:1947500-2082500 GCA_903632075.3 Acanthosepion pharaonis | reverse complement strand
ATTGACATAAAAAGAAAGAAATGTAAAGAGTGAGAAGAAATACGAAAAGAAAAAGGAATTTTGAATAATCAAAAAATAAGTCAAGAAAGAAACTAAGATTAAAAGAAAGTATGAAAGAAAGAAAGAAAGAAAGAGAGAAAGGAACGAAGAAAGAAAGAAAGAAAAAAAGAACACAGAAAGGAAGGAATGGAAAATAAATAAATATTCCTCAAACTCTAAAATATGCGAAATTTAGAATCTACAACAAATAATAAGAATAATTAAAAATATTGAAAAGCAAATGAAAAAGCAATGTACGATTAAAAAATAGCCATTGAGATTTGAATAATTTCGGAGACTAAAGAAGGCAGAATGTTAGTAAATGAACAAAAGGTAAACAAAAAAGATAACGAGATATAGAAGCAATAGAAGACATTGAACAGTAAGTAAATACCAAGATTGAAACAATTTGATCTTAAAACGCAAAGAACAAAATGAACCAAAAGACAAAAGTTGAATATCCAAAGCAAATAAAAGTTCAACATAAAATGTTACGTCATAAACAATATGGGGAGCACGATGTAAAATAAAATAGAAGCCGATTCTTATAAAATGAATTGATGAATGTAATTAAGATACGAATGATTTATGCACCTATTTCTCCGGTATGTAGCGACATCTTTTATTTTTGTTTCTTTATTCTGATGTTTCTGTAGCTAATTCCTGAGTACAAAAGAAATCTTTAAGACTATATAAACCTTTCAAGTGGTTTGGTGTGAATATTAATAAGAGACAGATAAAAGTAACCAACAAAATGAATAATTGCACAATAAGGTTTTAAATCACTCCAATTCGACTGGTTTTTGATAATAGATTCTAAATGCATTTGGAACCTGTTAGTCTGGTGTTATACACAGCTCCACGTGGCTACTGGTATCTAATAGGTTTAACTCAAACAAAAGCCATACTTGTATATAAGCCAGTGAAGATCGAACTAAACTCAGTTCAATGCAGTAATGATGGTGCGTTCCTCGATCTTAAACACTGATTTAGTATAAAGTATATACGTGTAAATAAATCCAGATATGTATATGTTTGATAATTTTGGCAAAACAACAGTTTTATTGGAGCTATTGTTGCAGAAAACAGGGACTTGGATATGATGTGCGTATTCGAATCTGACCTTTGAATTCATTATGCAAACAAAGTTCACACATACAATTACAGCGATATGAATACATATATCTATCTATCTCTTCTCCCTATCTCTCTCACTCTCTATATAGAAAGACCAATCCAAGTACGCCCTCTTAATTTAAAATGTTAAAAGGATAAATCCATGAAGAGATTTCCATGTATTGTGTAAAAAGCAATATGATATACATCAAAGAAAAAACTTAACATTTCATAGCTGCCTCATCAGACCGAAATTAGAAAACTGAAAAGAAAAAAAAATTAATACTGGATATATATATATATATATATATATATATATATATATATATATATATATATATATATAAGCAAGTGTAAATGGATACAAATCCGACAGAATTAAGAAATTTTGAAAAAACAAACAAAATTTTTTTTCTTTCATTTTAACTACATTTAAGGATTTTTGTTTGTTTTTTCAAAATTTCTTCATATATATATATATGTGTGTGTGTGTGTGTATAAATATAAACATATATATATATATATGTAATATATTGTATATATTATTATTTATATATTATACGCGCACTACTTATTAGAAAGCGTTCAATATCAGAGATAGAGCTAACATATTTTCCCCTGTTTTATTTATATATATTTATATTATTTCCCGCTTTTGCGATCGTTTGACGATCGCAAAAGCGTGAAACCCAGGGTCATATATTCACATCAACCCAACTAAATATATATATATATATATATATATATATATATATATATATATATATATATACGTATATATTTAGAAATAAAACGTACTTTTTTTCTCCGTCTTTTTTTATGGCCGTTCCGTCCTCCATTAAATATGAAGATGCAACCAAAGTTCACCGATTCACTTCCCAACAAATATTAAACTTGGAATGTGACAGAGGAAATAGGCTGATCGGAAATCCGGCTGAGATTCGTTGGCTGTTCATTTTATCACGTAGCTTTGTGTGCACGGACACCGAGTGGGCTGTGAACTCAAGAGACAGGGTAAATGCGAGGTGTAGATCGAAAGAATTCTTTGAGACAGCCTACGCTATGGGACTGCACGAACGACAAACAAAAGTCTGTAAGCTTGTCAATTTGTGAGCGATCAATTTTTGGCCTTACTAAAAATATAATGGACTCTGGCGTATGGAGTTGCAGTACAAGAATCGAAAGATTTGGTAATTTTCTGTGTGTACAGAAGCCAAAAAGACGAAGAGAGAATGGAAAAGAAAAAAATGAATAAGGATGGATGAGGAAATGGACGCGTGGATTGAGAAATGAATGAAGCGAGCACAAATCGATGGAGAGGGTGTTATATCAGTCAAGATAGATACGGCGGACGGTGACAGCTGCAGATATAGAATCGTCGATTTAGCATAGGAATGTTTGATAGGAATCTGTTGAAGCTACCCTGGTCGATGGCACCTCGGAGTAAAGAAATCTCTCGGAAAGAAGAGAAAATGAATTCCAAGATAAACAGTAGAATTCTTAACGCTTATCGGTCAATCAAGGACGTAATGAAATCTACAATTCTTTATTGACGTACGATTTACGGCACGCCACACCGGCATGAAAAGGGATAAATATAAATTAAATAGAGGAAAGATGTGAAAAAAAATTTGGTCAGTATCTTAGGGATCAAGAATTACCATTATGCTTTGCCATTTAGAACTGCGAGATCATTTGGTTCGAAAATCAAAAAAGTTTGTCAAAGATACCTGAAAGCCGTAGAATACATCTTTGGAAACAATGTGAATATAAAAAAGCAAATGAGTTTCCGGTTCGAATAGCAAAATATATAATAGTAAAAAATGTTATTTATCGTCTACTTTTATGTTTATTTTCTAAGCGTAGTTCAGATGTGGCACAAGGCCGAAAGTATGGGGCACCTAGTGAGCATCGAACATATTTTCACTCGTAACTGATCTAGTGAGATAAGTTTGCTAACCTTTACACTAGGACGGGGTAGCCAAAATATACCGGCTATTTTTATGTAATGTACCGGTCACGACATGGGTGATCCTGGCTAGTCATAAAATACCATCCTTTGTAGATCTATCTAATTTTGTTGTCCTTACATCCCTCGAAATTGATTTTCTGCCATTCATCTACACAGGCCCGTTAATTATATTATTCTCTGTTTTTCTATTCAGCTCTGGCCTATAATATTACTTGTGAGTGTCGAATTCTCCACACCCTCGTTCCACATTATATATTACAGACACTTCATGTCAATGTCTTCACCTAATTCCAATTTTACGTATCGTCCTGATTTTCAGTCTTTATCAATTCACTTACTTTACTAAATATTAATCACGTTGTCTGAATAAATCATAAAGTAGGCATGTTAGATGAAAATCCAGCTAGTTTTAGATCAAAATCCCACTAAAATCCTATAGACATATTGATCCACACACATACACAATGGCCACTAAGATCAACACCGGCGACAGTTTGTTTCATACTTGAAACACAATCGTCAGATCCACCTGAACCCACGATCGTTTATACTCGCTCTATAACTGATATTCCGTAATTTTAACCATATATCTAACACAACTTAAAATATCATATATACAGTGTGTCCATAAGGTCCGTGTGCACCTTAAAAATTTATAACTTTATTTGTATTTGCGATAGAAATAATCTATGAAAAAATGTCATAAATTTTAATGTACCTGTTTTTAAGTATAGGTAAAATAACTAATGTGATTTCAGGCATTACTGTAAATCAGTTGGCAAATGTTTTCCGTGAACTGCAAAATCGTATTACCCTTTGTATTGCTAATGATGGAGGACATGTGGAAACTTTCAATAAAACCTTAAAAAAATATAGATTTACTTCTTTCTAATCCTTTTTATGAATTATTTCTATCGCAAAAACAAATAAAGTTATAATTTTTAAAGTACACACGAACTTTATGGACACTCTGCATATATATATATATATATATATACACACACATATACATATATAAATATATACATATATATATATATATATATATATATATATATATATATATATACATATATTATAAATATATATATATACACACACATATATATATATATATCTATAGACATATATATATATGCTTATAGATATGTATATTTATATATACTTATGTATATATATACGTATACATATATTTATTTATATATATATATATATATATAGAGAGAGAGAGGGTGGGGAAAGAGATTAAGATTACTGATATTATATTAATTTATCTAACCGGATGTTTTCGTCTCACTCCTTACACCTGACCGCAAATTAAAGGAAATATATAATTACAGCTTCATAGCTAATTCCTAGACCAATTAAAAAGATGCTATATATGTTATTTATGACTTTTCTAGATTTTGTTCTTCGCGTAAATATCTATAGTTTGGCTCTGTGAATTTGTCTGAGCGAAAGGATGAAAAAAGATACCGCATTTAAATCAGCAAATGACAGCCATGATTAATCATTTAATTTAGATTTACAGTGCTGCGCTTAATTCCCAAAAATGAGTTCAATACATTTACCTATAAAGTAAACACATTTGCTGGATTTTTCATCCTATTGACAAGATTATCTACTTATTGATTAAAGCAAATGACTCACACAAGTATATATTATTATTATTATTATTATTATTTCCTTTGATTTCTGTCGTTTACACGTTTCTTTACGTCTCCCGCCCAGTGACCTAATGTTAGCAATGGCATCATGACACTTTCCAATGTCAAAAAAATATTTTACATAAATAAAGCCATTCGAAAAGTGTGGGCTGTACTTCTCACAACAATTTTTTGTATCTCTTTGAGGCAATGACTTCCAGGAACCCCTTCAAATAGTCTACTGGAATTTTCTCCAACCAACCCTAGGGCTCCAACTACAACAGGGGTTGTTGATGTTCCCATTTGCCACATTTTTGAGATTTCTATTTCAAGGTCCTTGTATTTTGATAGCTTTTTGAATATCTTCAAAGATAGATTGCAGTCAACAGGGAGTGCCATATCAATAAGGAGGCACTTTTTTGTTTTTGGCCCTTAATAACAATATCTGGGCGGTTGGCTTTGCTTGTTCTAAGAGGGTGTATTGTGTAGTCCCATAGAATTGTAACAGGGCCTCTCTCCGTAACCTGGTCTGGTTGGTGTTCATACCAGTTTCTTTAAGTTATGTGGCACCATTTAACGAGGCACAAAAAGAAAAGAAAGAAAAGAAGGAAAGGAGAGGCTAAGGACCGAATCGTGGATGATAAGCAGAACACACACATGGCTAAGAGACAATGGATAAGGGATATTTTGATAAGTAACCAATGGCGAAAGAGTGTCATTACAATGACAGGTAAATTCTGAGTAAAAAAGAAAGAGAAAGAAAGAAAGAATCAGATATGTTTTGGCGATGGCTGTGTTATCTAAGGATATGAAAACAAACTATTGGTACGGGAAGGCATCTTATTATCAACTACAGACCGACTGGCCAAAGAAAAATTCAAATGAAAATGTTATTTCGATAAGTGACAAAAAAAAAACAGGCAACTAAAAGGACTTTGGACAGATATGAAAAAATAAAAGCCACCCACGAGTGTCCGTTGACCGATTTCCTTCGACGGAACATCCTTGGCCTGCGATAATAAAATTATGTTATCAGAAATATGTACCGAAGGGAAATGAATGGGAATTTAGAAATGTCTTTTCGGCCCGACTAAGGCATCATTGGTCGAGTGGTGATCACGTGACGCACGAGGGAGGCTGTCGCCGCCCATCCAGAGTGTAGGTATGAGAAGCTGCTACGAAGAAGTGGGGAGGGCAGTTCACGCCCTCTGAAGTATGGTGAGAAGGTGGGAGTGAGGAAAGGTTCCCAAAAATGAAAAGAATGGAAATTCCTAACCAGAGAGGTGGATATGTATTTAGAATTATCGAGAAACCCCGACGCCGACAACCCCCCACCGGTTTTGGTCGGCGTCCATATAAGCAAAGCCACAACGAGCAGAAATCAGTTCCAGTAAGTTCAGTTCCAGAAAAGTTTGAGTTGAGTCTCCAGTTGAAGCCGCCTCGCAGATAGCTGACCAAGATTCACGCAAATTCCGGACTCCTCTTCAACCCAAGAACAATTATTTTGAAGAGCGACTTAGATCCAGACCACCGAAATAATTTTTTTTTTTTTCGACTTTCGTCCGAAGACACACCGAAACACCAATTTCTTAGAGAGCAAACAACTTGAAGCGTTAAAACTTGCCTAACGGAAAACGACGTGTCACAATCCATAGAACGGGTCGGGAGATAGATGCAGTCCTATGTATCGAACAACTAGACATAAAGTTTGTTACCTTTTTTCTTTGATACTTTGAACTTTTTGTGTTTTCATTTTATTTTATTTTATGTATAGTGTGTGGTATCACCCCCGTTGAACTGGTTTGCATTACGGCCCCAACCACTGATTGATCTCGTCTGCCTAGGATCAATTCACAACGTGGGTAGGCAGACTGGAGATCAATGCAGTTACCTTGGTAACCAGGCGTTGGAAGCGAGTTGGGAACGACGAGGCTGATATCAAATCTAACCAGATTCCCACCCGAATCACCAAAAGGTTAGAACGTCACATTTGGGTGCCGCGACCGATACCAAGCCAGTTGGTCGTCACAGGACGAGACAACACGACTGACGCGACAGGCGGACGTCGCGTTTGGAGCAGCGACACCCGAACGGAGCAGCGAGGAGCGAACAGCTGGCGCCGCAGCGAAGACGTCACAATTGGTGCTGTTTAGGGACGTCACAGTTGGCGCTGCGACCAGGGGACGACGTCACAGTTACATTTCCGTAGAAGTTTCATATTTTCTAGTGCAGATATTGACCCACTCTGTCATGCCGGGTTTTATACTCAGTGGGTGCCAATATCGTGCAACCTAATACAAGATGATCAATCGTTTCTGGATATTTATCACACAATCTCCATTTTGGGATAACACAATATTTTAGTATATGTGTTTGATAATTACTAGTTGACAAGCATTGGTCTTATGCAGCAAGGATAAAACCTTCAATTTTAGCTTTCAACACAGCGTCTACGTAGCCACTGATGGGTAAAGGTTTTGTCCACGTCAGCTTGTTTGGCATTGGCCATGACGCGGTTTATCTTCTTCTTATTATTATTATTATTATTAATATTATTATTATTATTTCCTTTGATTTCTGATGTGTACACATTTCTTTCCGGGTCCCGCCCAGGAACCTAAGGTTAGAAATGGCATCATAACATTTTCCACTGACAAGAAAAAAAATTACATAGACAAAGTTCTTCGTAAAGTGTGGGTTGTACTCATGAGAACAATTTTTTTGTATTTCTTTAAGGCATGGACTTCCAGGAATCCATCCAATGAATCTACTGGAATATTTTCCAACCAGTCCGTAGGCTCCAACTACAACAGAGATTTCTGATGTTCCCATGTGCCACATTTTTGAGATTTCGAGTATTATTATTATTACTAATACTACTACTAATAATAATAACAATAATAATAATAATAATAATAATAATAATAATAATAAGAAGAAGAAGATAAAAACCGCCATGTAATTGATTTAGGCGGACATTTTGTTCTCATCGAACAAATGAAAACAAATCAAAGAGCGACAATTCCGTAAACCTTTAAGTAAGTCGTAAACAATATTTCTCCACTTTAAATACAAATTTGAATTCTTTATTTTTTCTTAAATTACAATTATACCCAAAGAAAATTTCTCATTATTGTACAGACAGTTCAACAACTTAAAATCTATCCAACGAGAACTTTGACAACATTTCAATCTAAACATAAAAGGACGTTTAAACTTTTTAAAAATACCTTTTTTACTCCAGTTGTTTGTACCTCTTTGTTATATAAATATTTTATATTCATTGCTGTGCAAAAATTGTTGTTTCTCATGCTGCTCTCATTCTATGTTTGTTGAATACTAAAATTTAATGTGAGAGGAAATTGTTAATTTCATCACGCAGCCTAATTTCCTCAACAATTTTTCTTCAATCCGTTAGCACAACCTCCACAAGTTTATCTTTACAGAAAACTTGTGTCATCGATGATACTAACCAAACAACTTAGTGTGGCAGTTCAAAATACTAATGATATTTATTTCTCTTCTTTTTACTATTTTCATTACTTGTACTTTTATCGCTAACATTTCTGCTTTCCTTTTCTTTATAGTTTATAGTGATGTTTGTGTCAGGCAATATGTGTGAATTTACGAGGGAAAGAATAGAAGCAGTCATTCATGTAATTCTCTGATCAGTCCATTGAACTACTTGACCGTTACACATTTATCTAATATGCCGATGTCATTTACCAGAATTGAAACTCTGGGGCAACACAACAATCTATACAATAGACATCGCCTCATCTTCTCTGGTTTTTCTAACCAACGAACCCATATCAACGTATCCCACAAGGTTCAATGACAGTTTGAGATTTCCGTAAACATCAGCATCCCACTTTTAGTGACTTGTGACCTTTTGGAAATTGAACCTTTACAGTTTAAGTGAATTCTTTTCAATCTTTTCTATTCTAGCAACCATAAAATCCTCCAGCAATTTTATTTATATATATTTTTTATATGTTAACTTGATTCTGAACTTAATTTTCTTGAATTTTTATATGATATTCTGTTTGCTTCTCAACACATAGATAATCTTACAACAACACTATTTCTTCCTTCAAGATATTTGTTCACACTATACATAGCATTGTTTCTCTTATCGAAATATCCACATCTAATCTTTCAAAGAGTTATCGCTTGAGGACAAGCAACACCAAGTCTTTTCAGATAATTTATCAATATATTCGATGATTAGGTAGCATTTTATATGTATTTTTATTCAATATTTTTTTTATTTCTTTTTCTTTCGGTTTATTTTCATGTTTCCGTGAGGCATATGAGGACAATTTCATGTGTTCTATTGATTCTGGTACACAATCTCAGATTTACCACTTCTCTGACTTATACATTAGATATCTTTCTATTTTCTGCTTTCTCGTTCTTTTTTATAGGTTTATACATTTGTCCCTTTTATAGTTTGATAATAAATTATAGAAAATTATTAGTAGAGATAATCTATTAATGCAATGGTCTCATTACATTTTACTTTTGATAATCGTTAGGGAGAAAGTGACAACTTCTCAAAGAGTTTCGCATTTCTTCTGTATTAACACGGAGTTCTTGATCTATCTTTAATCCATTCTTTAAACGTTCTCATGTTTTGATAAACCTCTAAAAACGATTATCAATACATCATTGATTTTAAGCAAGATAATATCTATATTTAATGGAACCCCAAATGTCTAACTAAAGTCAATTAAAACTAAATAAATGGATTTATACAGAGCTGAAGAGGAAATGCGATATAATCATGCAGAGAAATTCTATTGGTACAATTAATAAAAGTAAATACAAGTGAATTATATTTTCTATAAAGTATTTATTATCTGGTGTCAGTTGTGAAAGATTGAGTTGAAAAGAGTTATTAAATAACATTTTATCGAAATAATCGAAGATGGACTAAGATTTATCATTCTTCCAATATTTCCAAGCGCCATTGAAAGAAGATAAAATTCAAAATACAAAAAATAATGTAATTTTCATATTTTTATAACATTCTGTGCGAGATGGAGACGAGGATAAGTTATCGTTAAGGATTAAGAATGAAAAAAAGAATTCTAACTAATAAATGCAAATAACATTGTGTGGATGGCAGTCAAAGGAGGAAAACCTAAAGCCTTCCTGAACAAGTAAAGCAAGCAAAATAGAAGGAGGGCATCAAGTGCATAAAATAAAGTCCAAGATTTGAACTACGAATTTCTGATGTCAGTATAAAATATTTGGCGTTTCCATTAAGGACATTGTTAATCATGTCTCCCCACAATTGCCTGTCCTTTGCAGCTCTTAATAATATTGTCTTTTTGTTTTTGCTTCTAAAAGTAGTTCCGCCATTAATTTTTTAAAGCAAGTTAGGCAGTTTATTCTTTGTTTTCCACTATTCTACTTGTCTTCAAACTGTTCTCTAAGTATCAAAATGTCTACTCCTCATTCCTCATTATAGGCCGTATATTTCCACTGTTTATTTTCAATGTTCAGTATAAATTTTCTTTTTGTTTCCATTTTCTTCAAAACTTCGTCCATGTTCAGTCCCTGGTATTCTCAGCATCTTCCTGTAGAACAAATTTCTGTTGCTTTAAGTTTCTTTTTCATCTGTGAGGAAATTGTCCAGCTAAGATTGCTTGACCCTTGTCTTTTCATCTGTGAGCAAATTGTCCAAAGATTGTCTTTTCATCTGTGAGCAAATTGTCCAGCTAAGATTGCTTGACCCTTGTCTTTTCATCTGTGAGCAAATTGTCCAGCTAAGATTGCTTGACCCTTGTCTTTTCATCTGTGAGGAAATTGTCCAGATAACATCGCTGGATCCTTTTCTTTCATTTGTGGAGAATTTAACTGCTGAGGCGGGAGAAAAAACAATGTACATACGTGGGTTATTGTTTCATACTGACTAAACGTGGTTACGTTTATACTAACTTTTTATAGTTAGAGTGGTTACGTGAATTTATTACCACGTAATCCATGAAGTAGTTATAAGGGAAACTTTGTTTTTTTTTATTTATTTTTATATTTATTAATGCAAGTTATTAGACGTTTACCTTATGTCGCTGAAAGGAATCTTATTTCGCTTAAATGCTTTTGCTTCTTTTCCTCGGCTTGAATCGTTTCTAGATTTTTAGAGGGTTGACATTTTCTCGAAACATTCAAATAAAATATCTACTTTTCTTAATACTTAACCCAATTCGCCTCCGGGTTTAAGTGTGGAACATTTTGTCCTCTGTTAAAACACTTCCCAGCTATTTAAATTGTTGTAATTGTTTGATTTTGGTATCTCCAATTTGTAATTTGGATGTTAAAACCTTCTTTTTGCAATTAAGGTTAAATCCTTTGATCTCGCTTTCTTTCACCACATTCAGTAGGATGTTTGTAGATTTCTTTATAAGTCTGATATCAACACTGTGCAAACAGGATATCTTATGTTGTTAAGATTGTGGCTGTCAATTATAAATCCTAGCAGGTCTATAATTATCTCGAAATTGCTTTACTGTATAGGTTGTATGTCCGGTGAGAAGACACAGCCTTGTTTTAAATAGCTTCTACATTTGTATATTTACTGAATCCATTTTCTATCCTGATGCTGGCGGTTTGCTACTAGTATATGTTATGGATTATTCTAATATCCTTTCTAAATATATCAAGGTTAGTAAGCATTTATAACAGTTCTTTGTTACGTAGTTTATCAAACGCTTTTATATAATTTATGAAACTCAGCTAAGCATTCTTCTGAATTTGTATTGCTCTTTCGAATATCATTCTGAGTAAAAATGTTACATTAATTGCTTTTTCCGATCTGATTCTACTGCGCGATCCATTCTTCAGAATGTTGTAATATGGTTCATTACGCTGATTGTTCGATGGGGTTTACACTCCTTTTCACCTGGCTTTTTAGGCAGCGCTATGAGAATACATCTACGTAGGTCTTCCAGTATATCACCACTGTTGTATATTTCATTCATTATGTCTTTTCTCTTGTCACTACTGATATCATCTAAGGCTGCCTGCATCTCCATCCTGGTCATGCTGCTATGTTTCTGATCAATTTGGCCATTGCTAATTTCAATTCAGATTTTACTATTTCAGGTCCTTGCCAGTTGTCCTCTTTCTTTGTGGAAGTGTTCTCCGATGATGAAGGACTTGGAAAATTATGCTTCAAATGCTATATCGAGGGTAAGGAAGATAGGGGAGTCACCTATCAGGTGAGCGAAATGGATAGCGGAACAGGATTAAGAGTCCAGAGGAAATTGTGGAGAGTTATGATCACACACGCCTTGGTACATAGACGATGGTCTAATACACATCTACAAGGAAAATGAAGGATGTAGTGTGCTTTGGTTACTTTTCAATGGCCTATGAATTAACGAACAAGCAATTGCCAAGAATGCGAGATTTACTAATAAGAAAATGAGTTTCTCTCTCTAAAATATTTCACTGAGATTTCTCGTAAAGAAATTCTATGTTCCGAATAGGCAGTTTCTCTCATTCAATCACCTCTCCCTCTCCGTCACTTACAATTAGTCGGTAAAATCCCCCTACTGGGGAGAACAAAAGCAACCAGGACAAACTATATGCGGAAGCATTTGTCTAGAAGACTGAACTGATTTTTAGTAAGCGACAGAGAGAGTTAAGCTTGGGTATATTGATTTTGAATATGCCATGAAGACTAATTCGGTGACATAACCAACAACAGTAGTCGCCACATACTTTGGCGAGCTACAAACTTCACTATATATGATGACGTATGTCCCATTATCAGTCATTATAAAATCAGCTATAGTAACAGTTATGAAAATAAGGAAAATGAATTAACACTACTTGTGATGGTTAATGAGTAGTGCTGTATGAAATTAGGTACTCTTTAGAACACAATAGAAACTTTTTATAATCCTTGAAATATTATACTGAAAAGCTATGTATTTTTGAATATAGAACATCATTAAAATATTGTGAATAACAATAAATTACTCACGAATAAGTTAATAATAATTCCAAGTTATGAAGTAATTGATGAATCTCGCACTGCGGCAAGTGAGTGTTTACTTACTTTAAAGACAAACCAAAGTGCGGGATAAATGAAGAGAGAGACGGGGAAGGAGAAAATGAAAATCTAGAATGATAATGCGAAAATAGACATTGTCTTGGCGGACAGAATATGATTGATGAAAGGTAGTAAGAAGAGAAACAACTTGTATTTATAAGTAGCAAAAAAAAATAAATAAATAAAACATTAAACATCAGTGATGTGTTTACCAAGAAAATCAAACTCTATTTACTGAAAGGCGAATTGTGTTTTTTTTAATGATATAAGCAAACAACTAATATTTCAGAGGAAACAAGGAATTTAATACGGAAGTAAAAATATGACTAAAAACAGAACGAATGTATAAAGCAAGGCAATATAAAATGAATAGAATTAAAACAGGAGAAAAGAAAAAAGAATGGAACACATTTCTAAGAAAAAAATGTGATAAACAAATATTAGCTGAATCCATAACGGTTTTCCACTGAAACGTTTTTAGTATTTTACATTAATTTCTCTACTTCTGTCCATTGTCTTGAATTTCTTCAGACGTTTCTTATTACATTGAACTACGATGGACTAATCGCTTCATTATTATACTATTTGCCCATTTCTGGCAGTTCAGAACTCTTTTCTTTTTCCGCTTAAGTATACTAAGAACAGCTTTTATACATTCTTATATTTTGTAAGATATATACTTACTGAAGAAGATACAAACGCGATTAGTTCTGTATGTGTGTCTCATCGTTAAACGAGCTTAATCTGAAAGTGATTGTTTTAAATAAAATACACCTATAAAAAAATTATGTTTCTTACTATAAATCATTCTTTCCTTCCCCAAAACTCGGACACGTTAACGTTGTTAAAGTTGTGTGAATTTCTAAATTGAAGTATCTTCATTATAATTTTTTCCTTAGTGTTTGTTTCTCCTTAATAGAATTACTTTTTATCAAAACGCTTATGTTGGTGTTCATTATACAACCGCTAAATAATAAACAGAATTGATAAAAAATAAGGAAATTATGATCTTATTTTTAATCCATACCATATATTTAATTCTGAGTTTAACCTCCAGTATATTAATACACTTAAAATGATTATTAAATATTGTATTGTCCCAATACGCTCGAGGATATCTCGTCTGGCGAACAGACTTTCTTATGTACCAATAGGTATGTGTAAACTAAATAAATATATAGACTATGTATAAACTATATAAATCAATTATTTAGGGACACCAGAACGTAAAGGTTTTCATACTAACTTTCTTATACAAAGAAATCATTATCATATAGACTTTGTTAGAGCGGCCATTTTGTATCCCGAGAAAATGTTTGCAATGAGAAACGGCTGTATTGTTAAGAAACAAAACTGATTATTAACATGAACACATTCAGCGGAAACGTGATATTAAAGACGTCTTCTTTTCTGTTCTATTTCCGTTTCTCTCACAAATTCCTACCCATCATAGTCCTTAGAAATCATTGTGTCTTAATTATTCACCTTACTTTTTGTTCTGACATACATTTAAACAAGATTCTTAGGTATGTTACTCTCTGTTTCTCTCTGCCATCTTGTTTTAAATAAATCCCGTGAATGATGAATTTTCCAATCATCTGTTCTTTTGTGTCCCTGAAATTTTAACTGTCTCTTTCGAAGTAAAATTTTCGATTGTGTTTTCATTTTCCTTAATATTTCTTCGCTCTTCACGCGCTCCGTTCATCGAATTCTCAGCATCTTTCTGTAGAGCCAAATTTTTGCTGCCTCAACTCTACTCTTTAGTTGTGAGAAATGGTCCAGCATTCAGTGCCATATAGCTGGATTGATACTACAGAGCAATTAAGAATATTTTTCTTTATTCATGTTAAATTTTAGTGTTTTATTTTTATTTTTAGTATTTGTTTAGCATTTGGAAGGATACATTCGCTATTTCAATCCGCCTAGCGAGGACAATACTTCTTCGAACCTTGTAGACAGGCGCTACAGAATCAAAAACAAAGATCTGAGGCAAATTTTAAATTAAATTAATTTATTAATTAATTTTAAATGTTTTATAAATTTCAACCAACAGCAGCAATGCTCGGTCAATGAAAACTGATTGTTTCCTTATAAGAAAATGTCAATATTAACATCAAAATTACCATTCAGCTTGTTTGTCTTATTTTTCGTCGTGTTTTATAACACGTCACAGATTTGTTCATACTGTTCGTTGCCAATAAAGGCTTAAGTCCCACTCAAGGTAGAGGCTTACTCAGCATGATTTTTGTAAGAATGAAAAAGAAGTTCACATTATGAGGGCGTATAGGATACCCTGACCAAGATTCTAGTTGTTAGAAAAGCATCAACTCGAAAGTTTTTTCCACAATTTAACAGTTATGGGGAAGAAGAGGGGGACATGAAGTGAATTGGGATGATTTAGCAAAGTGACTACTGTTAAAACTCCCAACTTGCTTGATTTTGATATCTACAATTCGTAGCTTTAATATAATGAGATTCCTCTTTCTTATGACCATACGTTCTATATTCTTATAATTGATGTTTAATAATTTCTTCCCGCTTCCATCAGGAATTAAGACAGTGAACTGCAAAATTAATCCAGTATTAATTGATAGTTGAGTATTTAACAAATGAACCATGAAAATGAAATATCTCTCTACAGCATTGTTCAGATGAACTACAGTAAGAGCCAAAAAATGGACGCACCCATAGAAAGTTGATTTTTGTATGTACCGAAAAAAGGGTGTAGTAGAATTCATTGAATATTGCAGTATTGAGACTGGTCCAAGATTCCCTTGATTTTGTATCAATTATCAACTCTTCGTGCTGGGAAGCACCCCAAATGCTGATTCTTTTATCGAGTTTAACAGTGTCCTTGGTAGTCCCTGGAGTATTCATTTCACCGGGCTTACACCAAACATTTATCCGTCTTTCATATCTAAGACTAAAGGGCCTCTCGTCATTCGGCATGACATCTTCCCAATCAGATTTAGCCCAGTGTAAAATCGGGCCCGTCGATTTTTTACAGATACGAAAGGTTTCTTTTTTATGTATTTGGAAACAATGCCTTTTGCTGCGTCTGACTTTTCCTGAAGAAACCGCCAAACTAGCCGCTTTGGAAAAATCTTGTGCAGTTGCGAATTAATCTTTTTTAGATTGAAGAACCAAGTTTCTATTTCCTCTGTCGGTATTTTTTAGCAGCCGGCCAGATCCGCTACGTTTATTATATGTTCCAGTCTTATTTCTCTTTTTGAATAACTTTCGGACACATGACTCACTTCGATTAGTCTTATCAGATATCGATCTATTCGACAGCCCAAGATCAGGTAAAGCGGCGACTTGGCCCTTCTCGAATTCAGAACAATGCTTAGGCACGTTTAATAAATAACAAGTGTAATAAGCTTTATATTTTGTTCATCATTTCTATAGGGGCGTCCAATTTTTTTGCCTTGTACTGTACATTTCATAGTTCCACTAGTTGTAACCTTCACAGGTAAAACCCACCAGGCCACGCCCATTGTAGCGAACCACCCTCAATCCCTTCGTATTCCACTAGTGAAATGTAAGTTCCACTCAAACAGCTTTTTACCACCGTTCACTATAATCTTTTCAAGTCACGCACTACCACACGCCCGCCAGTCGGAAGCGCTTTGACGGGCACGCCCACTTGGCCGTCCATCAGAGCAAGCCGCTGATCTACATTTCTAACTCGAGGAGGCGGGGCGCTTTGGGTGTCATCTGATTGGGCGAGGTTCGGAAAAAAAATTCCTTTTAACCAATCAAGGTTAGGTGAGTTAAACCCATGTCGATCGGGAGTTACTCCGAGCGTTCCTTGGTAGATCCTGGAGTCCCCCCAGCAATGCCGTAAGGCGTATCACCCCCGCCCCACGTTGCCTGTAATTCCGCAGTATCATAGCCATCTCTCACAGGCTAATACAGAAAATGGGCCGGTAGTGATCCCAGCGCCGTAGCCGTAACAGCTTGCAGTCCAGGTAGGATAGCTGGACAAACCGCCCCTCGCCAGGGAAACGATCTGATGGCGATATTGGGTCCGTACCTGTCGTAGACTACAACTAGAATATAGTTCTGGCTGTACTTCGCGATCTCTTCCCTATTGCACGCATCGAGACTGCATATAACACATATGGACGGTATCTGTACATCCAGAACCCGTGGCTACTTACTGGTCACAGTCACGAGGTCCGGCTTCTTCACACCACGCTCTGGAATTGCGTCTCCGTGATGACGTCGAAGCTGTATCTTTTTAGGATCTGCGCCACGTGAAGAACGACGTTGTGTGACGCTTAGTTCGAAGGCCGCTGATAATTTCGCATGGGTGTATTGCGCTCACGTCAGTGTCAACTGATCTGCCGCTCCGAGAAAACCTAGACTGTCTCTAACGGCCTCCTGAAAATCATACCGGCCAAATTGACAAGGACTATGCTCAAGCCAGCTATTGGCGGCTGGTATTTTCTCATACCATCTTCAGGTCCCTGATGTTCAGCGTCTACTTCGTCCCTGGCTTAGGCGATTGTCCTTCAATGTGTAAATGACCATTTCTAACGAGTTAACTCCTGAACCGTCTAATTTTCATTTGGTGTGGACAGTCCGCAGGCAGCCTGAGCCAGGAAATTTTTGAGAAGTATCAAGATTTGTTTAGGCTAAAATAAAGCCCAATTCGGCACCTGTAATCGTGTGGGCAAGTTCAACGGTGTACGACTGACGCCCTTCCAGTTGAACTAACCTTCAATGTAACAGAAATCGAACACGGCTATTACAACCGGCAAGGCGACATCGTCGACCGTGAGTGATACATCAGTGTCTACAAAGCTGAACTTCCTCTTCTTATTACCGCGAATAGCAAGTACATTGGAGTTTAGGGCGTTCAACCAATCCAAGCCAACGTAAACCGTCGGAGAGCCGAACAAACCACTTCTGCATCCCATCAGAAGAACTAGCGAATAGGATCAAATCATCGGCCTGAGCCATCTGATTGAACACTATTCCGCCGATAGTACTGGCGTACTCTTCTTTTCCTCCCAGGATCTGATCAAGCGCCAGATTGAATAGCCACCAGAGATATAATTCACCCCCCCTTCTTGACGCCCCAGTGTTTTGTAAGGATGAGATGTTTGCCGTAGATACCCCATAAAGATGTCGAAGACCCCTTCCGTTGGCATATATTTAATAGTACTTCGTGGGATATCGGGTTGAATACTTTCCGGATGTCCACGGAAGAGACAAGATTCTCGTATTTAGATCGATTCAATGAGAGTGCAGCATGAAGCTTGAAGGCGTTGAAGGCAATCCATCAAGATGTTTGAAAACGGTCTTGTCTTGGTGGCAAGGCAGGGGTGATTCCAAACGACACTCGATCAAGCACTCGATGAAACACCCGCACGAAATAGTTCCAGAAGGCAATGGAGCGGATTTCCAGAGGATTACCGTGCACCTACACATCTTCACCTCTCGATGAAGATGTTGCCAGTTTTCCGTCTGGAACGAGACGGACATTTTAGCAATAAGAGGTTACAAAGAATGGTGATAACGACTACGAGAATATCCCGAAAACAATAAAGAAAGATGCTATCCGGACCTGGATAGGATTCTTTCGTAATTGCCTTCGTGGCAACGATATCAACCCCTGGATGGGTTTCGTAAGAACATTTGTCATCAGAACGGAATGGTCTGCGGCCAGGTCCAGGAAGAAGCCACGTTTAAACAAAAATTGCGCAAAAATTCTTCATCGCTGAAAGCTAAACTCGGCCACTACCCCCACCACAGGATAGATCATTGTCGAGGACTGTCTCGGTAAGCGATTTCGGACTGCGTTCATGATGTTTCTGATCCCTCCTCAGTCTATCCTTTGCAATCAGGATCGTTCGTTTTCTCATATTCCTGTTTTAGCATGGAGAAACCATTATGTTCATTGTGGGCCTACTCTGCCGTTTCTTGGATCGTAGAATCAGAAACTTTAGGCTGGAGCCCGGTGACATACTCATAAATCTCAAGGGTATTCTCGTCATACAAGTTAAGAGTCTACTGGGGCGCTGCTGTTCCTTACTCCTCGTCAATAGCCTCCGCGATCGCAAGCTCCGCGGTTGCAGGCCCCCCACATCCTGGGTAGCCGTCGTTTGGATCGAATAGCGTAAAACGTACGATACGGTAGGCGAGGGACTAGTTCAGAATGCAAGTCCTTGTTACAGTTTTTTTTGGTGTGTATATATATATATATATATATATATATATATATGTACTAGTGAGTTAATCCAAATGCCTTGACTCTCTTTATAGTCCACTAATAGAAGGTTAACCAATCAGAAGACGTAGAACATTCAATCCGTCGTGTATAAAGGCGGCCATTTTGTTCACTCTACTCGAATGTCCAGTCCAGCTTGTCAGGCGAAGAGAAACAGAAGGACGAACTATGCTCTGCTACTTTTACCAAAATATCCACTGCTAACCTGAACAACGCATTTCCTACTGTCTTCGAAAATGCTAACCTCTGGATTCTTAGTAAAGTCAATATTAATATGCAACAAATACTTTAGTATTCCAAATTGTTTGTTTTTTTTTTAGTATTCATAAAATACATTTTTTTTAAAGAAAATTAATATATCCACACAAAAATTAGTCATATCACTTTGTCCACAGTTAAGTATTCAGGTTAATAAAGATTACCAATAATATTATAAGTTTGGGTTGTGATCACAACAAAAAAGTGGAAAGAATTGTTACTTTACCCATAGCTGGGACCTATTAAAACAGTTACTATCACTTTGGGTCAGAGTGATCCTGAGATTCACTAAAAAGTGAAAAATTGTTATTTTACCCATAGCTGGGACCCATTAAAACAGTTACTATCACTCCGGGTCAGAATGATCCTGAGGGTTTAGAAGAGGATTGGGCTAAAATTAGGACTATTTACATTTATACCCTGAAACTAAGGACTCACATTCATACCAAAAACTGAACTGACATTTCTTAAGACAATAACTAATGGATACATTTTTGCGTCCTACCCAGGACCAATAAGGACCTAAGAGAAACTTAATGAGTGCAGTTTTAGGTCTTGCCCAGGACCAATAAGGAACTTATAGTTCAGTACCAAATATGGCAGAAGTGAAAGCCCGTAATTTGAATTTCGTAATTGGTTTTATAAATAAATCCGCCATATTATTTCCCGATTGAACATATTCAATTTGTACTGTTTTCTTTTGTATTTGGTCCCTAACAAATTGATATTTGATATCGATATGCTTTGATCTTTGATGTATCATTGGATTTCTGGCCAAAGCAATACTGGCCTGATTGTCGCAGTAAATAATTATTGGCTCAGTTATTACCAGTGTTGTAATTGTTTTTATTAGTAATTTAAGAAACATAGCCTCTTGTGTTGCTTTTGACAATGCAATATATTCAGCTTCATAAGTAGAAAGTGAAATCATTCCCTGTTTCTTCGATTTCCAGCTGATTATTGGGTTACCGTCTGCTAGCTTAAAGCAATAGCTTGTTATACTCTTACGATCTGGTGAGTTGGCCCAATCAGCATCACAAAATATTTCCAATTTTAATGGTTTATCTGATTGTCGAAAGACTACGCACTGACTCTTAGTTCCCTTTAGATAACGTAATACTTGCTTAGCTCTTGTTAAATGCACAGTCACCGGTTTATTTAAGTGTTGGGACAATTTAGTAACCGTATAGCAGATACCTGGCCTGGTTGATGTCATCACGTAAATAAGACTTCCAACCAATATTCTGTATTCTTTCTCACACGCCGCTATACCATCTTCCTTGTTCATAATTGTGTTTACATCCATTTCAAATGGGTAGTTCTTGTTTTACAATTTTGCATGCTGAATTTAGATAAGAGCCTTTCGATGTATCTCGATTGATTCATTGAAATAGTGTTGCCTTTAAATTCGAACTGTATACCAAGAAACCATGTCATTTTAAATCTTATTTCTAGGAAATTTTTGATTTTTAATAGAGCTGCCTCACACTTTGATGCAATTAACATATCGTCGACCCAAATAACCAGAATTACTAATATTTCATTATTAAATGTTCTCGTGTATAAACATGGGTCAACTTGGGAGGATTGAAATTGTTGTATTAAATAAGAATGGATTAATTCATTTCATGTTCTTCCGCTCTGTTTGAGTCCATATAGTGTTTTTCTAAGTTTCCATACATAATTATCACCTTTTTCAAAACCTACTGGCGGTTCTATGTATATTTCATAGTCGATGGCAGCATTCAAATAAGCTGCCATTTGCATCAAAATTCTAATTGTTGTCATGTTTGTTGTTGGACTGAATGTTTCTTCATAATCTTCCCCATATATCTGCGAAAATCCTTTAGCTACAAAACGAGCCTTGTACACTGGCGATCCATCCTCAGTTCGCTTTACAGTACAAACCCAACGGCTGCCGATAATACTTTTATCATCCGGGGCCTTTTTTAATTCAAACGTGTCAAATACTAAAGATTTAATTTCTTTTTGCATGGCAGCTATCCACTGTCTGGAATTGACAGAATGTATGGCTTCTTGATAGTTCTTTAGGATACATTGTACCGAATAACAACAGTCAATGTCTCTGGTATTACATTGACCCATTCCAAAATAGTCTGGCTTTCTTCTATTTCTTGTCGGATAACGCGGAATTTTTCCCCTTCATCAGTTGTATTTTCTTTTAACTCAAGTTTTGCGTCTGATTTCTCCTCGTTAACATTCTCTGGTATAACAACTTCCTCTGATTGTGGATTTTGAACGGGTTTTCTACTTATAGGCCCATAATTAGGCCATACTAGTTCGGGTTGGACTAGTTCCTCACAGTTAATGTTCTTTTCTTCGGGTTCGTCCCTTGGCTCAGAGGAATCTGTAAATCTGACACATCTGATCTTCCTTAACATTTTAGTTTGTGGAAAATAAATCATATAGGCTGGACTTGACTTGTCATACCTAATAAATATGCCCCTTTCACTTTTTGGATCTAGTTTTGCCCTGTGGTCGACATATGTATAGCAAATTGTTCCAAAAATATGCATATCACCTACATTAGGTTTGAAGTTCGTATAAGCTTCGTAAGGAGTTTTTTTAATGTTACTATTATAACAACGGTTTCTTATATATACGGCTGTATTTAACGCATAGACCCACAGATTTGGGGGTAACTTAGATGCTATTAGCAAACATCTAGCCATTTCAAAAAGCGTCCTCCAATTACGTTCAGCGACTTCGTTCTGGTGTGGAGAATAAGAACGGGTTTTCTCATGTTTAATGCCTTCATTTATTAGGTTTTCGTAAGCATCAGAAGTAAATTCTCCACCATTATCTGTCCGAATTATTTTTAATTTTCCATACGGGGAGATATCAGATAAATAGATTTTTGTAGCTTGCAGGGTATCAGATTTAATTTTCAGAAAATATATCATAATAAGTCCTGAATATTCGTTAACAAAGTTTAATATATAATACCCATTGGTGAAATTGGACCCGCTAAATCGCAATAAACTCTGGACAAGACATCAGTTGCTTTTGGGATCCGACCCCGATTTCTCTATTTCGTCATTTTCCCTTTAATACACGTGTCACAATATTGAGAGCCCTTTTGAAATGTAATTTTCATTACAGTGACGTGTTCTTGTAATCTTTTAACATCAGAATTATTACAGTGGCCTAATATTTTATGACAAGTTCTTAAGTCGTGCGTGGCTGTCTTCGCAGACTTAATACTTTTCAAATAATACAAACGTCCATTTTGCTGTATATTAAAATTAGTTCTGTCTGGATATATTAACTTTGAATTGTCTCAGTGAAAATTGACTTTAACGCCAGTTTTAACCGCAGATTGTACTGAAAAAATAGTTTATTTAAATATAGGAATATATAAAGCCCTTTTTAACAAACACATACAAATATTTCCTTTAGTGTCTCGCAAATAAATGCAGGCATCGCCTTTTTTTAAAACTAAATTATGAGCTCTGGTCCCGTCAGCTAACTCGATAAAATGTGAATCAGGCTCAAAATTGGGGTCAAAATTAATAAATTTTGTTTCATCTGTAATTGCATGATTTGTCGCACCAGTATCGACTAGGTACGAACTATAACTATTGGCGACAGTATCTAATCCAAACGAAAAAGCATGTCTGCTCATTCGAAAAAGTTTTTACATTTTTACAAAAATCATTCCGTGTATAAAATTGACATTTTGCACGGACATGGCCGATTTTACCACAACGAAAACAAACGATATTTCTTTTAGTATTGCTATTTCCGTTATAATTCTTGTAGTAATTGTTTTTAAAGCCCTTGTTCTTAATATCATAATTCCTAGTCTGATCGGTTTGAGGGACTGGTTTTCTGAATTTTTTAAATGACGTTCTCAGTTACATTACGTTATTGCCTTGATTTTGGGGGGTACACATTTTTTTCAGTTTCTTCATAACTACGTTACGCAATTGAAACTATTGTTTATCTTTTTTAGTTATAACTGTCGTGAATGGTTTGAATGTCGGCGGTAAACCCTTTAAGACCATGGCTATTAGCAGCCCATCTGAGATAGTCTCACCTGCGATTTTTAAGGCATTTGTAACATTCTCAGCTCGGATGATATAATCTGTTACAAATTCATTTTCTCGTCTCTTTAATGCGGTTAGTTCAGTATATAAAGCAATAATTTTAGGCTTACCTTTTGACAAGTAGTGTTCACGCAAAATTTGTAGGGCTAACCGTCCATTGTCCTTGGTCTCTCTCATTATTAAAGACAAACTCCGGTCATCCAGGAATTGTATTAATTCAGCGAACACGGTCGCATTTCTTTCCATAAAATCATCACCCCCCCACCGGTCGTCTTTGCAAAGGATGATGTCATGGAGTTTTTGTATTCTGAAGTAGCCTATAATTCATATAATTCATATCTCGATTCATTCCCGTCAAAATATAGTCGTGGTCTGCGCTCATAACCAATGTTATTCATCATGACGGTCGTCTTCGAGTAACAGTCCTCACACAACGCGTTGGGCAAAACTTTAATCCCCGGCGGCAGTCGTGTGGCGACCATCTACCCTGAGGCGCCTCGCTAGACGTGCCGGCGTAGCTCCTTCGGAAGGGCGGTCGCCTCCAGAGTAACCACTGATGTCAGGGTTCCGATTTGGCCGGGGGTGGGGGGTGTAGCTTTCAAGTATTTTCAGGATGGCTTTATAATCAGCTTAATATCACCTGCAGCTAACAGCGTCACTTGAGCGTGACATATTTGCCACATTGAAGGCAATAACCTTCTACCGTTTCGAGGGGACAACCGGGCCTAGGTGTAGGCATTCCAGCGATATGAGGCGCCGCGCCAGGTTAAACGTTATTTCCGCACATATCTTCATAAACTATACCTCACGGCTTACTCTGTAACTCTCTACCTCGAGTGGTTCTTGGGGCTTGTAATTCATCTCGGAAGAATTTTATTTTACTTTTCCCTTTTTACTCTAATTTCTTTCTTTCCTACCAGTCGTTATCTCTTAAGAATTCATTTTTACTTTCTCATATCATCGTATGCAAACAATAATTTTGAATCAAATCCAAGAGCCGGCCTGATTAGTTTATTTTCATCTCTCTCCCCACCCCACTCCGACACAGAGGTACGGTACGTTTATTAATTTTCAAAATACTTTCTCCACAATCATAAAATCTGACACATTTATCCCGTTGGAACGTTTATTTGAACGGGCACGCTTAATTCACACGTTGAAAAATATTCACCGCCATGATAACTCAAGACGCCATTTGTATTTGATTTTAAAGAGTAGTTTTCCAAGTCGTTGCTTATTAAGTGGAGATATTTACCGAAATGTATGTGCGAGTGGTATAATTTACTGAGACTCAGAAGGAGAAATGTTTGATGCGTTCTTTTGAAATACCTGTGCATAAAATAGGAATCGACCGCATTCCATCCAGCTATATGTTAAATAGTAGAACATGTATCTTGAAAAATCATTCTTATTCGCCAACACTTGTGAATGCAAAACAAGTATTATCTTTACAATGCAAATCCTGTTTCAGCTTTAAATAACTCACACACAGAGTTGATCAGCCGTAAAAGCACAAACAAATAAATCAAAACTTTATCGAGTGTTGCACAAATATATTGATCGACTGAAGCTGTTTTCTGCTTGTGTTTTATAAGTATGTAATGAAAATGTCAGATTTTTATATATCAATGGTTCGAGTAATAAAACGCTAAGATGTCTTATTCTTTTTAAGGTTTATATTTTCTGAACACAAACAGAAAGATTAGTTTAGCTTTCCGCAACGTGAAACACCGATTCAATTTCATCAAACTGAAAAGTCTGAAACGAAATTCCTAAACACGAAAGGATTCAATTTTATGTCTAAACGATAAGGTCGTTACAGGAATGTAGATTACAGATGGGTTTCATTAAACTAAACTTCTCTGTGAGCCCTCGGCACATACCGGGCAATAGCGAATTTTATTAATTTAAATACATACACACACACACACATATATATATATATATATATATATATATATATATATATATATATAAAAATGAAAAAAAGACTTAAGCACTAATATTCCATGGTTATAATTTATTACATTGGAATCGTAATTACGATCCAATTCTTTAGACCTACAAATAAATCAGAAAATATAACTACGGGTAGGAAAATAAATTTTTAATGAGAGTGTATGTGTGGGAGTGGGAAAAGTGTGAGAGGGAAATGTATGAAAAGCTCTAGAGAGAGGGTGTAACAGAAGAAAGAAGGAAGGCCTAAAGGTGAAGGTGGGGATTAAAATTTAACAGAGAGAAGTTTAAAGAGAGGAGTTAAATAACGGTTTAAATGAGTGAGATACAGATAAATAGGAATTATTTTTCGATGCATAATTCGCTACCGATTCGCTGACCTAAATTAAAATTAAAAAACAAACACCGGAAACGTGTGTATACATTTGTGGTGACACTACGCGTAATAAAAAACGATATGATCAAAACTTAAAATCCAGAAAAAGAGAGAGAGATAGAGAGAAATATATGGGGGTTGCAAACTAAAAACGAAGGACATTTATAAGAGAAACGATGTGTAATCAAGAAAATTGGCCAAAGCAAGTAATATCACCTGCAGGTTACAAATTTAACATAAACACATAAACCTTTTTACCTACATACTTACATACAAATATACCAACACATGAATAAAATTTGCTAACACAAATTAAATTGCCAAAAAAATATATACTTATAGATGAAATATTCTTTACTTTTTATATGCCTCAATATCAGTGATAGAGCTAACATATTTAATTGGATTGATGTGAGTTTGTGATCCTGCGTTTCACGCTTTCTACGATTGTCAGGCATATATATATATATATATATATATATATATATATATATATATATATATATATATAGTCATCCACAAACAGCTTCGATGCACTGTATCACGGCTCATCAGATTGGCTAGATATCCGATTGGATCAAGCCGGGATAGAAACTCGACCGATTTGACATCAGTCAGAGACTCTTACCTAGGCCATCAGCGTACGAGAGGGAAAGGGAATTGTTAACGCGTTATATGCGTGCTATATAAACGCTATACCAGCCGCCATAGCGCTCATTTCTTATAAAGAGCGATGCATTAAATCAGAAGCAGCCGTTAAAAATTCCATTTCTCCATAGTGCTCAATCGGCGAATGAGATCATATGATATAACGATATATAATTGTGTATAATTTTATATATCAACAAATAGTATTTAGAAAAATATGTCAAACTGAAGAATATTTTTCTAAGAATTGTCCAGTTTGTTCTTTCTTTCCGAGCGCTTTCGGCTATACATTTAGTCATTTTCAAAGGTCGAAACATAGTTACTGTTAACAAGAAATAGATTGTTGTATGTATGTATTTATAAAGTGTTTCATTATCAAACCAATGCCAAAATAGTGTGTCCATGTTCAGTGTTGATTTTTTTTGTTTTTAGTAATAAGGTTTTCATAATTTTTAGCTTTTTTTAAATGTAGACGATGCTGTTATGTTTGTGTTAAGTATTTTGTTAAGTATGTTACGAATAAGATCTAGTAGCTCTCTCTGAGTATTTAAATGAGATCTAATTGAGCTATATTCAGAAATATGTAGTGTGAGTCTTCGTGTCAAACGTGTTGTAGTATGGCCTATATAATTGTTTAATATAATAATTTTGACAGATCAAGAATACAATTACTTAATGGACATTTAATTTCGTAAATAATATTTGTTCTATTTAATTTTGTTCCAATTACAAACAAGATGATGCTAGAATTAAGAACATTTAAAAAATTCACAACACCAGTAGACAAAATTTTCAAAAAAAATATACAAATTATTTATTACGAAAATTTTTTTAAACCACCGACCTTATAGTTAAAAATAATAATTCACCTCTTAGAACAAAAAGGGAGTAATCATGGTGGTTTTAGCGTCTATGAATTAATTTGTTTCAAATATTTTTTTCAATGCAATCGATTAGTTATGCAAAAATCTTTATTGTTAATTAAGAAAATTAGATGATAATATTACCTCTTCTTCATTTGTTATCAATTCATTTATTACACTCATTTACTAATGTTAATTTTGTAGGCCGTGAACCGTAGGAACACCATCTGTACTGTAGCCAGTAGAAGTGGGACAAGATAGACTTACGGAGCGCAACCGTCTCCAGGCCGGTGTTTCAGAGTTTTCCTTCTAGACCGGTTGCCAGCCAAGGTTTTAGACCCCAATCTGTCTTGCTATTTACTCATTAATGGATCCGAACTCGGGTCTCTGATTCCTCAATCCGAGCCGCTATCCATTACTCCACCGTGATTCCCATAATTACATTATGGTTAATATCGTTAAGAAAGTTATGAATGGATATGATTTCTTCCTATGTATAGGTTAAATAATACAGAAAAATAAAATGGAAATTCTTAAATAATGAAGAATTCTCTTTAGAGCGAAAGCTTCTTAGGTTCTGAAAGAACCAAATATTAAAGAAGCTGGGTAGACGAATCTCACCAATAAAACATAAATCTATATAAGTAATGAGAATAAAAAATAAAATAATCTAGTCATCGAATCGTTTCGCCTACAAATGTTGGGCATCACATATTTCATTTTAAGGACATTCGTAAATGAGACTTCATATGGTTTGATATCAACCCTACCATCTGGGAAAAGGTTGGGTTCAATGTGGTGTGAGATATGAGGTAATATTAGCTCGTTACGGAGAGGCCAAAAGAAGATAGGGAAATACAAGCACATGAAATTCACTACTACATCATCATCGGAACAGGTACATCTGTAGCTGTGTAATAAGGCCAAAAATTAAGCAATATTTTTTTCTTACCATACATTTGATATTCAATTATATCGCTTAGGATACTCCATATGTTACCTTAATTTTCAGTTCGCCTGAATTATGTTTATGTGAGTTTTTAGTTTGAATAATTCATTTTTCTAAATAAAATCCTTACATTTGCCCGAACAATGCCCAACAGAATACGAAACTCGTCAGCTAAGATAAGTTTCCATTTCGTCGTTACTCATATGTGTGTGTCTGTGGGTGTGTGTGCGTTTGTGTGCGGGTATGTATGTTTGTTTGAAAGATTTGGAGAGGGATAAATATTTGTCAGTTGGCTGTAAATGCAGAGACTATCTTTCTATCTATCAATCTATCTAACTATCTATCGATTGATCGAGTGATCTATCTCGAGATAGTGTGTTAAAACACGCAGATGATGATGGTTAATGTTTAAAAAGTGTACTCAATCGCAAGGCGGAAGGATGCTCTTCGAAGTGTCAAGAGGAAGAACAAGAGTAAAATGTAGAAAGGTTTGATGCCTTAAATAACAGATACTTTAATGACGGATAGCAACGAAAATCGTGAGAAAATGTCAGGAGGTTTTACTATAGGAAAAGCTATTTGCGATTTGACAACAATAGAAAATCTTTCGCTAAAAAAAAACACTTTTTAATGTAATAAAATCGATGTAGCCTTTTAAGCATTGCAATTCGATATTTATAGCATAAACAAAAGTTGTGTCCACATATATACATAGATGTTTGAAAAGAACATACGCTATATATATATATATATATATATATATATATATATATATATATATATATATATATATATATATATCGAGATAGACAGACCTAAACAATAATGCTTTGTCTCTCTACACAAGTCAGCAAATCTGATCCAAGATTTTATTTAAATTCGGTCATCTGATGCTGAACTGAATGTTCCTCATTTGCCTCGCCTAAGTAGTTTCTTAAAATTAAGCATCTGTAGTATAAATGACATTAAAAATTAAAATTAGTATATATATATATATATATATATATATATATATATATATATATATATATATATATATATATGTGTGTGTGTGTGTGTGTTGTGTGTGTGTGTTTTATGTGTCTGCATGTATTATCTACCTACAGATAGATAGATAGATAGATAGATAGATAGATAGATAGATAGATATTTCGTATAGAGAAAATCGCTAAAATGTGTTTCCCTTCCGCCGTGTGACGATGGCATAGAGGTCGGATATCCGACTCATGTCAAAACAATCGGGTTTAGAACCCGGTTTGAAGCAATAGGACGTCAAACCACATTCAGCAGCTGTGATGCATCGAAATTGTCTCTCTATTGATGTGGATGAATATATATATATATATATATATAGTCATCCACAGATGATATATTGAGATAGAAAAAAAGAATTAATACAGATATAACATTTCGACTTAACCGACAGATGTTATTTTTAAAGATTCGTAAACGGAGCTACCAGCTAATTTTGTCAAATTAACTTAAAGTATGAACAGGATTTAAGTTCAATTTGTTGTAATTGACGAGTTTCTTTATCTGCGAAACTATTAATACGCTTTCCTTCAGTTTTGTCACGCTGATATCTTTCGACATTGGCCTCCACATCTGACTACTTTTTTCACATATTGTTTATGAACCGAAGCTTTATGTGAAGAATGGCGAGAAAAACACTATCTGACTTTACTAATAGCTTACTCTGGGCGTTAAAAACTCCAGGCTAGTATGTCTCTCGCTGCAGCTACATTTGCATCTATTGATTGGCACTTGCACGATTGAACCAAAGGCATAAAAAACGGTGATTCGTGAATCCTGACTGCATTGCTATTAATATTCCAACCAACTTTAAGTCTCCACCTATATTCCAGTTGTTTTCCAAGTATTTCATAGCATCGAGGGCTACCTGCATATTTTCAGCAGACTCATTTATGTTCACTGAATTTCTGGAAAAGGGAGTTTTTTTTTTTTTCCGCTGTTTAGCAGTCCTGCATTGAGACTTCGCTTCGATGGACCAATAAATAAGCACCATTGAGATGGAACATGTTTTTGGCACAAATCGTGAAATAACTCCTGAGAGTTATTACAGAAACAAACTCGACTGTCTGCAGAAAAGAACGAAGTCAAATCCTTATTTATCTATCTGAAAGGAATAATCCAAATATCTTTGTTAAGCAGACATTTTATTTGAGACGATGCGTTAACGTTTCAGCTTTACCTCACCTTGAGAAAATGTTTGCGGTTCATTTTCAAGAACAAAAACTGCATCCATTCGGTTGTTTCCACATCACTAGTGGTTTCCCGACAAAACACCTCTTCGTTAGACAATTGAAGGCCATTCTCCGGTGATACTGGAACGAAAAACTATCATCATTGCATGCTTCTGGTCTTCCTATCGATTCTAAGTTGAGATACACAATTTTATGCCTGGGCTTAAATTTAAACCCAAATACATTAATCATACAGAAAAAAACGAACTTTGAAATGATCCTGTGTTCTCTCCATATCAACAAAATATATAATGATTGTTCTTGCAATGTTCTGGCATCGTAAATACAGTTTGAGGATGATGATGATGATGATGATGATGATGATTGACATCGGACTAGAAAGTTGACGTGTATCCGACAACTGAAGTGAAAAAGTAAAATTTATGGAGATACCAAATATGGCTAATGGAATAATTTGTGAGAAATGCTTAAATATACCATAAAATATTTTCAATAATTCATGAAATTATATAATACACATAATTGGTAACAAAATAAAATCGGTAAATTATCTATATAAGATTTTTACTGGTGACGATGCTGCCGATCGGAATCTTTTGCCGAACTCATCTCATCAGAGAAACTGTAACAGATAAAAGAAGTCCGATGACATTTTTCAAATCAGCGGAGAAATTTATATAGAACACAGCAGATCATATTTCTGATAATAAATGGCTGTTAACAGGTGTAATCAGAGAGAGAGAAATATCTTATATCCCAGGTGACGATTCACTTGGGAGATTTTCTCGAGCATAAAGCCCAACTACATTCATGTGTAGCCTAGAATTCTTTCGATAAATTCGGAGATATCCTGAAACTGAGAATTTACTTCTGTATTAAATTTTCCCTTGCTTTAAAAGAAGGGCCACATTAAGGCTTAGATTCTTATGCCATTTCACAAAAAGTATAATTCTTGCTTCTAATGGAAAACTCAACAGAATCCAAGAGAATTTGTGACATAAATTAGCTTTTACAAACTTTCCCTTGTAGAGTAAATAAAGTTTTAATGTTAAATCTTGGTGTTTGTTTTGTGTGCAAGACTCTGTCGTGAATAGTTCATTGAGTCTCAGTTCTAACATGCATACGGAGTTGTCGATAGGTTTCGCCATAAAATTTTAACGTTTGTTAATTCATTTTTTTCTTAAGTAAATAAAATAAATCTACGAACATTATGGAAGTGAAGTAATTTTAAAAAAAAGGTTCCGGATTGTCGTTACTTAAAAACATTTTCAGAAGTTTGCTTTTCATTATCGTTACGATATTGGAATAGTAATATTGTGTTTCATAGCTTGACAGTTTTCTAATTAAATCCTGGCCTCATGCCCGGGGCTATCTGGTATTTTATCTTAATAAATCTTTATTTATTGTTATATCGGTATTTTCAAACTTATTCTAAGAGTTTTCGCTTCCGATAAAACACAGAAGTGACAATGACAAAAATCCATAGTGAGAAAAAGATTTCGAAAAAGAATGAGCGGGAAACGTATGGACTTCCTAACAACAATGGTGCCAATGACGAAGCAACTTATTTAAAGTCTTTTTTAACAAATGCGTTATAAGACCTAGAACAGGAAACATTACCGTGCCACCTATTATTCTTTTAATGGACTCTTCGAAAAAGCATAAAAATAGTCAAGATTTCTCAGTCTATGCGCTGTGGGGGACAGATTACTACCGTAATCTGCAGCTTGTCGAATCTGCCTTCGGGCAAAGAGGAACCCAGACGATGCTATGTCAAGAGATAGTGTCTCGTTTGGCGATGTAGACAAACCCTAACCCGTGTGTGCGGAGTCTACGGGAAATTTTTGCCCGAGCCTACGAGCTCTGAAACACCCCAAATAATAATGGGCCTTGTGGGAAGGTTAGTAAACATTCAAACAAAAACGTTGTGTTTAATGAATTTATGCTGCTTGAATTTTGTGACAGTACTACATTTCTTTGTGTGATTGTCACTAAGAGATAATAGGTAAAAGGTGTTACTGAAAAAAGAGTGAATATCTCCCGGTCATATCATTTTACATTAATTTGTGACGGTAATGAAAAGATTTCATGTCCAACCCTATTCTGTGTTTTTTTAACAGACTTAATAAATGCATGGGTGAATTTCGTTTCCGTTCTCCAATCTGTTAGTTAAATAACAGTCTAGAATTAATGATTGAGCATTGTGTGGTAACCAATATAAGAGAAGGATTAATTTGAATTCACAATCGTAAAAAACGCAGTAAAAACACTTCATTAGCTTTCCAAAGATATCTTCAAAATTCTCAGATAATAAAAGAAATGCGTGGATAGATATCAACTCCTATATACTGAATGCACAGAGCATTTAAAAGAATAAAGTGACTTCTTTAAAATTGAAAACTTTTATTATCAGAAAATCTACAATAATTTATTATTTGTGGTCAATGAATTTTTTTCTGTGATAGCGTTTTTGTCTTATAGTACAATTAGAAGTATTCATGTTATTTAATGTGTTGATCTCTGAGTGGACAAAAAGTTATTTGTTTATCCCTTCGGTTAAGCTTCTCGTATGTCGATTGAGATATTAAATTGCCTCGTAAATGTTTCAGAAACGCTTCAGATTTGATAGTTTCAGTAAATAATATTTTTCAAAACAATAGAAATTGAAATATTTTGTAAGATCTCACGATTAAATTACTAGATTTTCAATTTACTGTTTTGCAAATTTCCGTCAAACGGCTGAACGTAAATGTATTTCAAATTCATAATGTATTAGAAAATAAATATATAGTTCTTTAGGTAAAATTTTACCTAAAATGTATATATTTATTTTCTAATACATCGAAACGCGACTGTGTTCAAATTTTGTCAAGTTTTCGATGTTATATCCCAATATATATATATATATATATATATATATATATATATATATATATATACACATATATATATATATGTGTGTATATATGTGTGTATATATACACACACACACACATATACACACACACACACACATATATATATACATATATATATATATATATATATATATATATATATATAGTCAGGGCACTAGGGCAGACAGCAAAGTAATATTCAATGCATGGACGAATGGATGACAAGATAAAGTGTCTCGCAAGACCCAGTGAACGAACTTTCCTATCAATAGAGAGAACAACTGATTCAATATAATTCCTCCACTTTGTGTCAGTATAAAACATGTGACCAACCCGGTTTTCCAATTAACATTGATCTACAAAAAATTAAATACAATGTCAATGGTTATCTATTGACTTCCTGATTACACTTCTATTGTTCTCACTTATTAGTAATTTTCTGCTTTCTAATTATTTCAGACCCTTGTATCGTGCTGGCTTTACTGCCTTGCTTGGTTAAAAAAAATGATTCAAGTGTCACTCGTATAGCCGTTCCATTGCTAAAGATGATAGAAAATAACGTTTGGTTCCTTGTTTCCATTCCAGTAAGTTTATGATCTTCCCACTTGCTATAATCTATCGTTACAATCAGATCAAAAATGCAATATCGATGCCATATCTGGCCTGATGTTACCTGTTCGAAAGAGTCTATGCGAAATTGTGGAAGATGAATAATGTCCAACCTAAAAACGCTTTGCCAGGCTAAACGTCATAAGCCTCTGGCTACGTTTGTGTTCTAACAAGCTATAATTCAACCACACCTGACCTCTACAACTTTGACCCACGATCCCATGTGCACAAGGGAAAATCACCCCCCCATTCCCTCCGTATTCCATTAGTAAGAAGTTCATAAGCCTTGCAACATTGTTGAACAAACTCCCGATAGGATGTTTTCCCAATCACTACAATATTGACCCCTTCAAGTCTAGAGTTATCCATTATCTTTCCTGTATGAACTTCATGGCATTTATTACGCTCCGAAAACACCAAACAAAAGCTCTACCTTAAGTGGCTATTGGTCCTTGTGTCTCGTGAACATTAGTATTAATATTTTCAAAACATGAAGAAACATTTGATCAGATTGTACCATAAATTAATATGGGTGTCAAAAGTAATCAAATGTATGAAAAATAGATAAGTTTAGACAAGTCTGATAGAGCGTCACAAATTTGTGGGTTTTCGTGTGTATAGACGTTGCTAACAGAAACTTACAAAACCTTAGAAGAAACGGGGAAATAGTTCACTTTTGGCAAGTACTTAGGTTGAAATAAAAGTAACGAATATTAAGTGTCACTTGATGAATTCATACATTTAGTGTTAGGGTTAGACAATTGCTACCAAAATTCGGCACACTTTTTTCGACATAAGATGATCTTTCCGATTATATGATAAACAAAATGTATCCAAAAACTTTTATAAGTGTAACATATGAAAAAAAAACTGGAATGATGACCAATCAAGGTACTGATATGACAATCCAAGAAGCCAATTCTTAGTTTTGCAGTGGAACAGGTATTAGCATCCTGTGATTGTTATGTGAATAACCACTGTTGATATTTAATCTCTATCAGTTTGGTCAATGTGCAGAATCGGGATGATGTTACAAGTGACGAAACCTGTAACATCACTGACAATGTGCACCAGCTTTGTTTTTTTTTTTCGTATTCAGGACAGCAAACGAAATTAATACTATTTAGAATAAGCAGGGCGTCTACTCAAATACCAGTAATAAAACACACACACAGAGGTGTACGTGTGTATGTTCTCCGTTATTTTGAACACACATTTAAGGAGACATAAAAGGAAGATGATTTGACGTTATGTGCCGATATCCAAATATACATTTCTCTTTCTGATTTATCGAGAACATTAATAGATCAGCTTCCAATCTGATACAGGAACGTAAATGCCTCGTCTTGCTTCTATCACGAATCCCTAATCATATTAACCTGATTAAGAGAAGGAACAGGTGATTCCATGTGAAGCATATCTAGGTTCTCATGGTTTTCACATATGGTATAGGCGAATTATGCGCAGTGATGAGAAAAGACATCATCGATATGCCGCCCTATTTCCTCCCGAAGGTCCACAAAGTATGGGCCTAGATTGGAGTGCTGGATAAGCACCGGATCGATGGCTTTATCGCCCCTAACCATGATTATGTTTCCTAAACACATGTTCCATGTGACATGAAAGCTGAGAATTTTCCTATAATGTCCCACCAAACGTTTAGTCGCCAATGAGTTTTATTTGATTCCAATGGATGTGCGTCATGGTGCAATGGATATCGGCTCGGAATGAAGACGTGTTCGAATTCAAGTCGAGTTCGCTAGGTTTGCTTACGCACAAATACCATTCGCAAAAGTATGAATCCATCACTTCCCACCCCCCAATAGGTTGAATAGCAGGGCAGACTGAATTCTTTAGCCTTGGTTGACAACCAGTCTACCACAGAAAGAAATGGCAAACTACAGCGGGAAGAAATCTGCCTCATAAGCCATTTCACGAAAGATAAATTATCGCTCTAGCATGTAACACGCATAGCACGTAATTGACTTGGCGATAACGTCAGGGATGTTATCGAAAGGAAAACAAACACCGGAGTTACAATAGCATGAACTGTTTGTAGGAAGAAAGGGTATTCGTGAATACAACATGATCCGAGCCAGTAATTGCTTCCATGATTGACATGAAACTATGGACAATATTAATGAATAAATTTGCAAACCATGTATATTTTCTACACTCTTCTTTTACTGATATTCCATCAAATGTGCATGATTGAGGAAAAAAGGAAAAAAAAACAGTGAGAAAAAAAAGAAACGATGCTCATTAGGGGATTAGTTTCTTATTTACCTTTTCACATAATCAGCGAACAGATATGATTAAAGAAGTAATCGATTTTTAATGAACTTTTATATCTTGACTCCAATATGAAATTAATTAAACATGTATCGTTATCTTCTTTGCTGCAAATGTTTTTACATATTCAGGTTTATTTTCTCATATTTATAATTAGATTCTGCTTATGAAGAACATACACATTTTCTGGTGGGTCCTGGTAACTGGATATTTATAGTACACTATGATTGAAAAAACTGATTACTTTCTTGCACAATTGATCTTTCTAAGACGCTATTCTTTATATTCGGTCATCTATTTAAGTAGAATCCATAAGTAGATAGATAGATAGATAGATAGATAGATAGATAGATATGTATTAACCTATAAGATATGCAAACAGATATACCGAATATATAGAATAGATATATAGAATCTTTTGTACATTAAAATTACGTATTTTGTCGCCTCAGCATTGTTACAATTTGCACAATAGTTCTGTGGTAATTTAATCATAAATCCATGAAGCTTAGTTATTCATAGTTCGTATATTGAATATAAATTCCTTTGGAAATTAGATTCAAATACAGAAATGGTTTTGAAGTTTAACAGTTTAGTTTAGATGAGAATTCCCGCTTCATGCATAGACGCCATTAGATTCGTTTTTCAAAACACTATCAACCGAAAACATTGTCTGACAAACGTATAAACAGGCAAACCTGAGCAAAAACAATAGATAATGGCTTATGAGAGCTGAAAACACTTAGAATACATTAAGCAATTAATGTTCAAATTATCCCCGGGGAAACGGCAAAATGCAGTAGACCGAATAAATTATAAATAAATAAATTTATATAAAGAACTTCATTTGCTCTTCATACAACCGCTCCCTCCTCTCTCTCTCTCTCTCTCTCTCTTTATATATATATATATATATATATATATATATATATATATATATATATTTTATATATATACATTTATATATATATATATGTGTGTGTATTTGTATATATATATATTTATATATATATATATATATATATATATATATATATATATACGTGTGTGAGCGTGTGTACTTTTGTACGTTTCTATATGTAAATATGTTTACCAGTTAGAAACACTTATATGCTTTAAAATACAATGATAATCTATATACAATATATTTCCCTTCTTCTCCTGAAAAGGGATTTTATTTTCAACAAGTTGACGTACCTACTTTAACAATGTATCTCATGAGTGATGTTCTTTACAATGGGGAAATATTTACTGTTCATACTAAATTCCAAATCAATTATTATTTATTTTCAATTTTCCCATGTCTCTGTCCTCTGTATAATATTATGCATTAATTAAAGATAATTCTAAAAGACACATTGACGTTTACAACTAGAACTCTCTAGAGATTAATGGCGTAAAAAATAATACATCGTCTAGTTGCATTTTCCAAACTTTATTATCGCAGTTATTAATCATTATGAAAATGTCTCAACGAAAAAGAATATTGTCTATTATCCGAAATTTATATATATATATATATATATATATATATATAGGAACAACAAAATTCAAGCTACCACACTATATAGGTTTCGACCGTTATGGCTCTTCTAGGATGAAAGATTTTAGTTGACTCCACCACATTTATATACGAACACCGGAAGTTGGGGACGGGTAGCTTGAATTTTGGTCTTCTTAATTACATTTTGCTCTAGAACTGCTATTTCCGGTCTTTGTATTAAGCGTTTTTTTGGGGATTTAACCTTCTTACATTTACAGCCTCTTTTTACAATATATTATTTCATATTTTATGATATATTTTAAATTTATATATATATATATATATATATATATATATATATATATATATATATATATATTGTGGTTGTCAACTCGTCCGAGTACGGCCATTACTATATATATTTTGGAGAATATCTACTGATATGCTTAAAGAATGTATCTTGTTAGCCATCAAGGGACGTAAATACTCTGGCAAAAACAGGGCACCTAAGAGTTGCAACTGCTGGTGTTACATTATCATACAATTTAAAATGTTTCATGAAACCGCTTCTGGATGCGCATATTTTACCGCAAATATCACAGCTCAGTTGGTAGATGTCTACGGCTTTATAGTCAATTGCCACTCTCTGTCGGTGTGCTCTCAAGTGTCTCCTTAGACCAGCCATCGACAACACACTCTACCACAATCTGTACACGTAAGATCGAGCTGCTTGCCGGTGTCTTCGGGAAGTTCAAAGGAGACGCCTTTATGCACATCTCTTTTAAGCCTTACGTGCCTCCTCCCCTACTCAAAATTATATCTTCCACTCCCGAGCATATATATATATATATATATATATATATATATATATATATATATATATATATATTTAAAGAAAAACAGACCACTTTAAGGTTCCATTATAATAATTTATTTCACCAGAGCCCTTTTAAAGGACGCCGGATAATCAGATAGCACTTTCAAAAGATGAAACGAAAAATGAAATGAAAATTGATGGGTAGTGTAAGATTTGTAATTTAACAGAGAGTGTAATAAGGAGTGGTTAGAGAGACATGGTAGAGTTTAGGGAGGTTTTAATTTAATATATCTCTCAATCATACTTATTATTGGGAGAGGAGGAGTGACCTATTTAAACGGTTAACTTAACGGAAGTGATATATTAAAATGGGAGGGGAGAAGGGAGAAAAGAAAAAGGAAAAAGAAAGAAGGGGGAAGTAAATATATATATATATATATGTGTGTGTGTGTGTTTGTGTGTGTGTGTGTATACAGGTAGGGTTTTGTCTTAAAGTACTCGGTATGAAAAGAAATGTGAGTAAACAGCGTTAATAGAATATAAATACATATGTGTTTATGTGTTTGTTTTCGAATGACTAACAAGTGTTTCATTATTTGAGAAATATTATTGGATATTAACAGAAATTTTGTCAGAAAAGTTCATTGTTTAATATCCAATCCATATTACAAATACTACCGACAATTCCACCTTTACGATACGGAATTTTGAATGATTTATGTATCTATATCCGCCCCCACTCACACCACTAGGTGTCTATAGAAAATAGAAGATACTATTCCTTGCTCCTTTTGTTCTTTATCAAAAGTGTCTTAGATTTGTTCCCTATACGTAATGCCATATCAATAAAGCACAAGCTATTATGATTTGGTAGATTTACACGAGAACAATATATAAAATATCTGTTTCTCTTTTCGGAAGAGGGGAAATCAAGGAAAATACAAAGAACAATCTGACAAACAAAATGGACATTCGTCTGGGTGCCTTCGACCGAAAGTTGACTTTTAGATAAGGTAAATTAATCAAAGATGGCGGTAGGTGAGTAGATTGTCTAATCATTTCAATAGTTAATAAGTAAACAAAATAGTCCTTTCTGAGGGTTGCAGGGTCGAAGATAAAATGGATTGACAAGTCCGATGACCTTGCAATAATGCGCTTGACGTCTAATCTTGGTAACAGTTCGCTTATTTTATCATTAGGAAAACCAAGATAGACATCATTTGTTCCGTGCTGTTTTCTTGTTTATTTAACCTCATATAAATGTAAAAACAAAGTTAAAAAAATGGAAAGAAAGATTGAATATTTAGGAAATAAGAAAAAGGAAGAAAATGATTAGAAAAAAGAAAGAAAATACTGATATGTTAAGTCATATGTAAACAAATATACATGATTTTTTTCTTTTGCAGTAGGGCTCACTCAGTGCAAGGCCCGTGAGCCAATCTAGGTAGAGGGTTACGTTAAAGGCTAGTTCATGTGGGTAAGTGCTGTGGCCTTGTTAGGGCCAGAAATAAAGACACAAAAAGAGGAATTTAATTAAAAGAAATTAAAAGAAATAGTAATACAAACGTATACAACCAAGAGTGTTACAGCATGAATGTTCGATCCGACTGTCAGATCTGAGTGCTGGAAACTTTCTCTCCAAAAGGCAGTACCTGCTCCTATTTATAGATCTGAGAGTCCATGCGTGTGTGGTTAAATTACCATAACAGTAAGAGAGGAAGATAACGGTCAACTCTAGACTTGAACAGGTTAAGATTGTATTGATCGGGGGAAACATCCTCTTGGGTGTTTGTTCCACGGAGCATTCGTTTCGGGGAAGAAACGGTTTCAGTGGAAGTTTTTGCCGATGGAATACAGAGGGGGTGAAAGTGGTGTGTTACTATGTAAGTGACATGGTGGCTCCTCGTCGTGAAGGTTAGACCCAGCGGCACCATAGAATGTAGTTCGTCCGAGCACTTCTCTGGAAATAGTGATAGAGCAATTTGAATACTATCAAGGTTGGAAAGTGAGGGCTGGGCAACGCCCGCCCAAATATGGCAACAGTACTCGGCCTAATCTGGCTCTTATAAATGTAGTGGGTAGCATGAGGAGTCAGGTACTTAATGCAGCAGTACAAAGAGATGATTATTTTATCTGTATCATTAGTGATTTTGGTATATAAGTGTTATGGGGTCCTCGCCTTTTTCATATAAGTGGACTCGACCAGAGTGTTACTTGGACTGCTGCCGTTAAATACCCAGAGTCAGTCAGTATACAGAGGAGACAGAGATTGTGATTGAGTTGGAGGTAGAGTAATAGTGTGAGGTAACCGCTTGCAGAAGTCAGTTACAAGCACGTAGACTCTAAGGTAGTCCTACTTCGAGACTGTATAGATCTATCTGTTATTGCTACTAACCGCGTTCCTGGATTTACTAACAGTATTACTCATTGTATTATTGTGTAAATATATTTTATTTCTTATATTTAATTCTTGCGTTTGTCATTCATTGGAGACCGAATTTCATCTCGGAATCCACGACAATAAGTGTTCCACTTGTGGTCGCTTGTGAGTGTGAGAAATTATAAATATATTACAATTTTTCACTCTAACTATATAAAATTCAAAAACTGACAAATAATAATATGAATCGGACACAAAATTGGAAGCGAATTGAGAAAGAACGTGTTATATAGGGATAAAGTGTCGCTACCGAAACTAGAGATTGAACACAGACCACCAGCGAAAAAACACAGGCGATCACATATCGAACAAATATATCACGGGTTAAAGAAAATATATCATGGTAATGGAAATGTATATATGGGAATTAGCGTGTCGTCTAAGTAGTCACTCTCCGAATTACTTCGGAGGTGTCCTTGTCAAATCCTCTGCCCCGGGCAGAGAGGAACCCAGACGAGGCTATGGCGAAGGTCAGAATCTTGTCTGGGGTGGTAGACAGCTACCCGAAACCGTTTTTACGGTGTCTACGGAGAATTTTTGAACGGGCCTACGGGCGCGTATACCCCACATTTGGCCTTGTGCCGTATCTGAGCGCGTGGGGCGTTAGGTGAATATCACACTCTCCGAATTACTTCAGAAATGCGCTTGTCAAATTCACTGCCTCCGGTCTGAGAGGAGCTTACTGGCTTACTGGCGCGGATACCCCACATTTAACTTGGCCTTGTGCCGCATCCGACCGCGTGGGGGGATTAGTAAATATTTCATTCTCCGAATTACTTTGGAGTGTGCTGTTCAAACTCTCCAAATAGGATACCTAGGCGAGGCTATCCCGAAGAGAGACAGCTAGCCGAACCCCGAATGTCTACGGGGAATTTTTGCCAGAGTCTATGGGCTAGAATACCCTACAATAAATCGGACTGCGTCGGGCGATTAGTGAATATCATCTTTCTCCGGATTACTTCGGAAGTTTGCTTTCTTTTATTTTTAAGAAATTTACTCGAAGCAAGGCGGGAGTGCCAATAGCACGCAAAGGGTTACAGAGGACTGAGAACAAGAATAAAGACGTATGTTTAGGGAAAGGATACAGAAAAGAAGCGGGAACAAGCTCAGGGAGTCGGGCGTTGATCGACATTACATTTGAATATTTGAGGATTACATTCATCGGAGAAGCAAGTAGGGTAAGCAATTTCCACGGGCGAGTAGTGCGGGAAAAGAAATTGTTTGAGTAGAAGAGACGGTTACATTTAACCATTTTGTCAGTGAAATAGTGAAACCAAGATGCCAGCCTGGTAGCTCGCTTAAATTCATGAAGTCCGAGAACGAGAGAAAGTAGTTCGTTGGAACAGTTGCCGTGTAAATACTTGTAGAATAGACAGAGGGAGGCCACGGCACGTATCTGGGATAGCGATTGTAGACTAGATGCCAAATCAGAACGTATCATTTTGCATATTCGTCTCTGAATTTTGTCGAGGACCTCGAAACTTACATCTGGAGCACTAGACCATATATGACAGCAATATTCCATGAAAGGTTGATGGTTGATTTATAGATTTGAAGGATGGACTCAGACGAGAAATCATTCTGGCACAACACGGAACCAAACGTCCTTGCGGTAGATGATGCTATTGATGCTATTCAGTGGACAGCGTTAGACAAAGCAGGCGTAACGAGGCACTTTCAAGGAGTTGGGAATCATCATTCTGATGGGTGGCAGGAAGGGATCTCTCCGGTGGGTAAAGGGGAGCAGTTTCATTTTGGAGGCATGAACGTTTACATGCCATCCATTCAACCAGAGATTGGAGGTCCTTTTTGAGATCAGCAGCCGGGTTATTTTTGCCAACGATACCAGATTTACTATTGAGGCAGGAGTAAATATTAGTGTCGGCAGTGTAGATGCCTACTTTGGAACTGATGACATTGGGAAGGTCATCGATGAAGATCAGTAACAGTGTAGGGCTTGAGGAACACTAGAGTTCGTGATAAAGGAGCCGGAGAAGAACCCGTTTAGGACCACCTTCATTTGACGGTTTGAAGTTTACTAAAAACTCCAGCATGCTAAACCCTATCAAACACTTTAGAGATGTCTGGAGCCACGGATCGAGCTTCTCCATTATTGTTGATTGCTTGGTATCCAAATTCAGTTATAGCCGTGAGCACGTATTCGGTAGATCGGGCAAAGCGGATACTATATTGCTTGTCGGAGAGCAGATTATGTTAAGTAAGATGCTTAACCATTTCGGTGTTGATTGTTGATTGGTAGGAGATTGATTGGACGGGTCAGAAGGGTCACCAGAGTTCTTAAATACAGGCACAACATAGAGGACTTCCAACATGCTGGAAAGCAAGAGTCGGTGATGTAGTTGTTGTAAAGTTTAGAGAGGACAGGAGCCAATTCTGGAGCACATTTATTCAGGACAATGGCCGGTATCCCGTCCCAACCACTAGCATTATGGGAGTCTAATTTACAGATGATGCCCAATACGATCGTTGGGGTTATGTGCATCACATTAATTGAGCCTCAGTTCTAGGGTGTGGGAAATCAAGTGGGTGTACACCAGTTGAGCCTATCGTTGAATTGGATGAGAATATACGAGCAAATCAGATGATGAGGTCAGGACCTCAACTTGTTTGAATAATTGAAGTATTGTGTGCTTGCTATTGTTCAGCACAATTTGCAGAGCCGCCAATAAACTTTAGAACCAAATTTGCGAGACGCAATACGTTGTTTCATTCTTTCGGCAAAGAGTAACTTTGTTTCTTTGAAGACATGCTTGCAATCATTACGAACAATGACAAAGAGACGTTTGTTGCAATCAGAGATGTTTCTACGGTACCGACGGAAGTATTGATTCCTGTGTGCAATAGATGCTGAGAAAGCAGGTAAGAACCAAGGGGGTGAACGCGATTTTCACTTTATATTTTCTTGCAGGGATGAAAGCCTCGATTCTGGCTTTTACCCAGGATGAGACCTCAGACTCATATTTTTGACGGGTAGGTTAAAAACATTATTCCAGGGGACATCACGAAAGAAAATCACGGAACGAGTCACAATCTGCTCGTTGATAATAGAAAGATGCTTTGCTGGTAGGAGTTTCTTTACTGGGGGAGGAGTAGAAGGAGATGTTAACAGACACGACATCACGATCAGAGTTGCGAAGAGGGCAACGCTGCATGGCACGACAAGACTCTGATGAAGAAGTGATGCATTACCATCATGGTTACTGTGGAAACGCGTAGGAAAGTCAACCACTTGTGTGAGAAATTGAGAAATGGAAAAGTTAAGGGTTTGCATGCCGGGAAGGTCAGTTACAGAGTGTTTAAAACATTTAGTATGGTTGGCATTGAAGTCACCAAACAAAAATATGTTTGCAGATGGCTGTAGTAAGATAGCCTTGTCTATATTATCGGAAATGCAATCAAGTACACCACAGACTTTCTGCTAAGAAAATAAGTTTAAATCATATTTTAAGCATATAGTTTTTCTTACATATTATTTTTATTAAAGTAAGTTTTTAAAAAGACCTATGTGAAGATATCTTTGCCTGTCATCAAACCTAATATATCGATAAGAACTGAAACTAAATGAAGAACAGCCTCAGAAACTAAAAAATAACCGCATATTTTCTGTTCCTTTTTTTTCAATGAGAATGGTGACGGTCGAACTGACGACACAATATACAACCTAATTAATTATCTTATTAACCATTGCTCATTTACAATAGTTTGGTTTGGTTTATTTGTTTTACGGCATATCAACCTCAATGGGTTATTTAATGCCGACAACATTTTTTATTGCTGGTAATATTTTGTATTCTCAAAAATCTGTTCCTGGTAATATTTTTCCTTCACAATTGTATTGCTGGTAATAAGGTTTTTCAAAAAAGTATTGCTGTTAATAGTTAACTATTTTCCCATAGCTGGGAGCCTAATAGGTTCTACCACCCTAGATCAAGGTGGACCTGACAACACCAGCAATTAAGAGGTGGTTCCACGCTCCTCAAAACCTTCTGATGTAGTTAATCGTCTTTCCCAGTACGCGGATGTAGTTTAAAGACTTATCCAGGACGATCAATTAGAATAAATGTATAAACTAAGAAGTGTAGTTATTAACAAAGCCGATTAATTTGGATACTCAGTGAGAAATAAATTCTCAAGTTTACCAAGCCTTACGCCATGACGAGGCGTTTTCTTCCTCCATTTTAATTTAATAAATGTTTTTAATTACAAGGCCGGGAAAAAGGTGTCTAGGAAAAGGGCTTGTCATGCAAATTCATGACACTTTGTCTTCTTCGAGAAGAACATTTTGATCGTCAATTACCTCAGCTCCTGTGTAGGCTGTCATTTGATATTGTCTATATAAAACTTTTTGTTGTATATTCAGAGCCTAGCCTTCACGCTTCATTGAAAAATGAGCTTAAAAGTCATGATGTCAAATAGTGGTCGTCGTCGCCATCCGTCCGTCTCGATATATGGAGAACTAGGGCTGCCCGGTGGCCTTGTTAGCAGAGTCCAAAGGAGAGGATAAACCAATACAGTTTGGTACCAGCGCAGCTGCAGGAGTTGCAGGAAGGAAGTGCCGTCCATCCGCCTTAGGGGCTCCACTCCGGGTTTGAATTCAGAGTTGTCCTTCTCCTAGACCAGTTGCCATCCAAGGCTATAGAACCCAGTCTGTCCTGATATTTATCCATAGCTGGAGGGAGAAGAAGAAGATGGATTTGACATTCACCTTTCCTCAATCCGCTATCCATTACTCCACTGTGCCTTCTCATATTTCAAATAGTGATTTACTAGAAATCTAGACGTTTTTTTTTGGACATTTTCCTAGACTTTATTTAAAAGAATGATGTTATGCTATTTACCGAGTCTGCTGTTTCTGCATTTGTCATCATGCTGTATTAAGCTACAGTCAGCAAATAGTGAAGTACACAACAATCCCATTAACGAAATCTCAAATAACTGTAGGTTGAAACAATTGACGTTTAAGCAGCCTAAATACCTGATCAAAAATACAAAATGAATATGATGATCTTTTAAGCTGAAATCCGATGAGATTTTATCAAATATTTTAGACGTATTTAAATACGTAAACATGTCAATTAGTATAGAGCAACGCATGGATACACAGAGCTTAATGCACTGCTCTCGTGTTGTGCCCGCCAAACATATAATGTCCGGAATTCGATACAATTCTTCGAGTATTAAAACTTTCGCAAAATCAGATGTGCTTCTGTCTTTTTTTGTTTTGTTTTTTTTACGGAAAATAACAATTTAGTCTTAATCCCTTCGAAAGAAACAATTATTTTGCTTTTCTGACGGATACAAAATGTTAGAATGAAAATCGAAAATAAAAAAGGAAAATAAACTGCCACATTAAAATATTTTTAACATTTTTATTTACATTTGCAAGATTTTTATTGTTTGGAATCAAGAATGTCAACCTGACATGAATTTGAGCTGATAATGGAGAAACCAAAAAGAAAAATAGTGAGAAAATCAACCAAATTCCGTCTAATCCTTTAAAGATCAAATCTTCACTGATGTTGATTATGCACACAACTTTGTGCAAGATGTGAACACCGAAAAACTTTATTTTAATTGATCCTTTTCAAGATATCTCATAACTGAACGTTATCGATCAGAAGTTGTTAGCATTGATTAAGTTAGGGTCGAAAGTTTTCAAGTAAAAAGAATTCTAGCTGCAGGCCCTAAACGGAATAGAAAACTATTTTTCATATGTTGATGTGGTTTACTTCTTTTATTCTCACAGACTGCTTAACCCTTTTAAAAGAAACAAAATTCTTTCAGATAATAGCGATTCACTTTTCCAAACCTGTTAACCCTTCTTCGCCTATTGTTAAGTATGCATCTGTGGTACTGCGTACCTCGAATATAATTACTGAAATATTTCTCGAGGTTTAAAAGCAAGTTTGCTATTGTAAAATATAGGTAACACGAGAAATCAATTTAGATTCACGAACAGAGAATTGTGAAAAACCTGCATACACTTACACTAAAAACTATACCTTTATGATATATTCATACGTGTGGTTGATACTTGTGTTAATGAGTATTGTATGTTTTACATATATCATTTACTGACATCTTGTAATAAATGCCTTCTTAAAACAGAATAAGCCAGTCTGCATGAAATTACATAAAAATCGAAACTTGATTTTATACTCATATGCAGGTTGTATCAAAAATACTTTCACAAACTTTGCAAGTGGCTTCATCATCGTAAACAAGAACAAAATTCCATATAAACATATATCCACAAATGCTTCGATTTTAGTCAAGTTTAAAGTTTACGGTAGACGCTATTAAATGTACAATTCAAGATACAATGCAAAAACGCTTAGAATAATTTGTGGGTGCACTTAACCTGGTGCAGCAACGCGACGATAAACAGCAACATATGTTGGATGACACACTGGTTTCACTTTGGGAACCAGCGAGTTGTTGAAACGCAATTTGATACAGCCGTGCAGCTTCGTGTTCATTACCATTTCCACGTCCGTATGTAAAATCGACTGCCATTTTTAAACTGAACACTTCTCACTTAACTCATGTACTAAAAGATGAAAACAAATTCGCCACAAATGTACACGAATGACAAAAGTAACCAAGTCTCCATGGTATCAGTAACGCCATTTATCGGTAACTTTAAAAAATGAAATTGAAAACGAAGGATTTGCGGACATAAGTGTATATAAACTTTTGTCCTTGTTTTGCCGTGAAAACCCAGCCACCAAAGTTTGTAAACGTATTTTTGATACACCTATATATATATATATATATATATATATATATATATATATATATATATCAAGGGTGTAAATTCTCCCGTCGAATTCGACGTATGAGGGCCAATCAGGTCAGTTTCTAGGAAGATGACAGCCCGACACCAGCAGATGAGATTTGCTTCTAGTGGATAAGGTTTTGGAAGGGCCGAATACAGAGTCTTGGTGCACTACGTGCCACAGGTTCTCCAAACCATCCTCCGCAGGTTTTGAATTCAGAGTTGTCCTCCTTCTAGACCAGTTGCCATCCAAGGCTATAGAACCCAGTCTGTTCTACTATTTACCCATAGCTGGCGAGAGATGAAGATTCCAACCCTTTCCCAAGGTAAGTGAATATAATGGATTCGACTGGAATTCGCTCTCTGCTCTCCGACATTAAATGAATGTGCCAATTTAATTCTTAAAGTCGATATTCAAAAGAGGATAGCACATCCGAACAATTACCATGAAAATATTTATAGAAAATTCGCAGGGGAGTTACATTACGGTGGTGGGAACGTGACTGAAGCTGAGATACCAGGTCATCCCTGATATGTCATATATAGGTTAACATCATATAATGATAACATGTTGAATAACACAATATTCCGAATAAATCAAATAATTCCAACTGTATTGTCAATTCTTCATCTCTAAAACATATAAATCACAATCGTTACAGTTATTTTCTCAAAGTTACAAACAAGAATTTGGCTTTTATTTGGACGAATTAAAAGTTTTAAATTTCATTAATGTACGCGAAGATATATTTGCTATCAAGCCACATGTATTTGTCGTTGTATGGATTGAACTTACGAAACGATTGAGACTAATGACGATCGAACTGACGACACAAAACATATTCTAACACATTGTCTTGTTAAACATTACTCAACTGGAACAAATGCATAAACTAACAAGTGCAGTTATTCACAAAGACAATTACTTTGGATACTCAATGAGAAATAATTTTTTTTTCATGTTTTTTGTTTCCTTTCTCAGAAATATGAATCTCCGTTATTTTTATTAAAAAATATGACAAATGAGAACATCAACAATCCCTGTTGTCGTTTGAGTCCTAGGATTGATTGGAAAAGATTCCAATGAAGGTATTACTGGTAGCCCATGCCTTAAAGAAATACAAATAAGTGTTCTTACGAGTAGAGCCTACACCTTACGAAGAGCTTTATGTAAAATATGTTGATGTCTTTTTTTTTTAGGTGGGGTAATTGTTCAGTGGAAAATCTCATGATGCCATTTCCGATCTGGCCGGGCACCGGAAAGAAATGAATACATACTAGAAATGAAAGGAAATATAATAATAATAATAATAATAATAATAATAATAATAATAATAATAATAATAATATTTTTTCATGGCTACAGGTGTAATTTTCTTGCAATGCTCTGCCCTTTGACTATCATGTCTTTGAGTGAAAATTTAAAAATATATCTTTTCGCGGCTAGTAGGTTGAGAGATGACCGGAAAAGTATAACTTTTATTCCCTTGTTACTACCCCTTTGTTGAATGAATTCTTTGATCCCCCCCACACACCACTCTGTAGTAGAAGTCCAGCCTACCCCATAAAATTTGATAAGTATCTGTTGTTGGCGACGGAAAATTGAACATTTGTCGAAAGTCACTTTTGCCATGCTCCGGACATGTAAGAAATGGTAAATTCTGTACCATTTTTGAATGATACTTTTTCTGTAGTGTGCTATGATTGTAAATTCTTTTGACTCAAGTTAATTCTTTACTTTTCAGTTCCCTTTTCATTGTTTTAACATATTTCAATTTCCCACCCATCCAACCGACCTTAAGCGGACATCCGTGTCCATTTTTCACTTTTATTTTTATCTCTTACTTTAGGCATCCCATATCTCTGTCTTTGCGTATATGTGTACATGTTTACTAATATCTGTCTCTCTCTCTCCCTTGTATATATATATATATATATATATATATATATATATATATATTTATATAATTTACATGTGTATGTATTCGCATTGAAAGGGATCATGTTCTATTTTTTTCTTCAAGTCTATATACTAAAATCTATTTATCACCCTTGGAGTGGTCACTCCGACTTATACGAAGTTAAAACTTAGTATAGTCTACAAAACATAGTATAGTCTATCCCACTGAATACCATACACTCTTATGAACTATTCTACTTTCGTTATATTAATAAATCCACAATCTCATTGTTTGGGCGTGCTCTTCGATCTTCCTCGAGACTCGTCCTAAAGCTGGTAACCTGAACATAATTACCCCTTGGCGGTCAAGGTTAAAACGCATCTCTACCAATTTCAATGAATACGAATAATATTTCATACCGGATCGGCCGTCAACCGGGACAACAAGGGCCGCGTCCCTCAGAGAGGAACCAGTCTGAGGACGAAAAGTCTGCCACAGGAACAAACTCTTCTACACACGAAAAGACACTTGGTCACCAAACCCGGATTATTGCTAAACTTGGACCAAGTGACTCAATACCAAATCGACTAAAATAAAAAGTAAACGAACGAAATGGAGCCGCGAAGAGTATCGACAAGTCATGACATCCTTCTTCACTGCACTCGAAAACCCAGCAAAGAACACCACCAATCAAACATACCAAATATGGAGAAGTACGGTGGGAAATGATATAAGACCTAACCTCAATCCAAACATGCTTGCCAATGTCCGTAGGGATATCATGCGAAACAACAGACTCTCAAAGGCAGAAATAGATAAGATAAAATTACATATAAGACAAAATACTATGACCCATCACTCAAACTCTATTGAGACGAATGTAGAAATAAGGAATGCAACAGAGGATGAGGTGGACGCTAAAGAAAATGAAATACGAAATAATCTCCCAGGAAATGAAACCCAAGTCTCTACCTTAAACACAACATGCAGTTCTCCAGAAAATGTACCTTGAGTCATCTTCAGTGACAATAAGTTAGAATTCCTTGAAAACCACGAAGCTGAAATCACCAAAGCGAAAAATGACGTCATCCAAGTACTCAGCAGAGTAACTTTCATACAATTGTCAGACAGCTCCCCAAAATTCATATGACGAATTCCAACAAGCACATCGTGAAAATATACAATGCTGCCCTGGAAACACTGTTAACAGATAAACCACCGGGAAACATCACAGAAGATAACAACGTCATATACGCAACAGCTTTAGCAGCGACTCGGAAGCTTGGAGTCAAGACAATAAATAAAATTAACAGACACAGAGAACAAGCTTGGAAAACCAAACTGATTCGAGAAATAAAACAAATCAGATGTGAGCTTTCTATATTAGATGAGCTCACCAGAAACCCTAATATTTCCACACGTAAATTCAAAAGATCAAGCGGAAATATAACATTAAATCCCTAATTGATATTCCATCAATCAAGGAAATGCTGAAGCAGAAACTTCAGCTAAAGGCGCAGAGAACAAGACGATACGAAAAACGTTGTCGGTTCTATCGCCAAAATAAAAAATATTCTAACAGATCTTAAGAAATTTTACAGGAAATTGGAAAAACACCTATACATGTCGAAAGGCCACCATCGATTGATAATGTACAGACATTTTGGGAAAATATTTGGAGCAGCCCAAAGAATATAATCCAAATGCAGAATGGATACGGCGTGAAGAAGAACGACTGCTGGATACACCTCTGCAAGAATGGGAAAATATATCCACAGATGATGTTAAGCAAGCTCTAACGAAATCCCAAAAATGGAAATTCCCAGGAAATGACAAGTTGCCCAGTTTCTGGCTGTATCATCTCACATCTACCCATGAAATTCTTGCAAAAACATTATCAACGCTTGTAAATAATCCCAATAAAATCCCGGAATGGATTACTGAAGGGATTACACACCTCATACCAAAAACAACTGAAACTGACGACCCGAAAAATTATAGACCGATAACATATCTCACCACAACGTATAAGTTGATCACGTCTGTACTGACGAACCGTACTTATTCCTTTTTCGAAACAAACAGCGTTCTCCCGCTGTAACAGAAGGGATGCAGAAGAGGTTCATATGGCTGCAAAGATCAACTTCTGATAAATAAAATGATCTTAGAAAATTGCAGGAGACGACGCAGGAATCTCAGTGCAGCGTGGATTGATTATCGTAAAGCCTTTGATAATGTTCCATATTCTTGGATCCTTAAGACTTTGGAAATATACAAAGTCTCCCCTGTGGTATTAAATTTTCTTAAGCACAGCATGGGAATGTGGAACACCAAACTATACCTTAGTCACACCAGGGGCACTGCCATATCCAACTGTCTGAATATCCGACGTGGAATCTTTCAAGGAGACTCTCTGTTACCCCTTCTGTTTTGTTTGTCCTTAATCCCTGTTACACATGAACTGAACAACAGTAGCTATGGTTACAAAATAAATAAGAAAATATTCAATCACCTACTCTACATGGATGATCTCAAACTCTTTGCCAAAGACGACAATGAGTTGAAAAGCCTTCTCAATATTGTAAAATACTTCAGTGACGACATAGGTATGGACTTCGGACTAGATAAATGTGCAAAAGTAACTTTCAAGAAAGGTAGAATTAGAGAAACACCCTTAATAGATTTAGATTTTGTTACAAAGATTAGTGAAATGGAGCATGATAAAGCTTATAAGTACCTAGGAATTAGCAAAGGGGATGGCATACAACACCCACAAATGAAGGAAAAATAAGAAAAGAGTACTACAGGTGTGTACGTCTGGTCCTAAATATTGCGCTAAACTCAAAAAACAGGATATCAGCCATAAACACATTGGCTGTCTCTGTGGTGCAATACAGCTTTAATGTCCTTAACTGGACCATAGCTGAAATTAAGCGAATGGACGCCAAAACGAGAAAGCTTCTCACTTGCTATCGCATGCATCATCCCAAAGCTGATGTCGATCGTCTGTATGTGCCCAGATCCGAAGGAGGCAGAGGATTAGTTCAACTAGAACTGTGTTACAAAACTACAACAATTGGCCTCCAAAGATATTTGGAAATTACAGAAGACTGGATGATGGTATGCGTCAAGGAACATGAAAGTATTAAGCGTCTTTACTCCGTAATGAAAGAAACCAAAAAATTCAAAATGGAGTTTCAAATGGGCGTAGAGATGCAACTACTGCACAATACACCGGCTGAAAATGCAAAATACCTAAAAAAAAAGACAGAAAAGACGAATGCAACCGACGAGATAGAGAAGTGATGGCAAGATAAACCGCTTCATGGCCAATACCCTGCCCGTACCAAACAAGCTGACGTAGACAAAAGCCGTACCCATCAGTGGCTACGAAGTGCAGGGTTGAAAGCGGAAACAGAAGGTTTTATCCTTGCTGCTCAGGACCAAAGCTTGCTAACTAGGAATTATCAAGCACATATACTAAAATATTGTGTCAGCCCAAAATGCAGATTCTGTGGTAAACGATTGATCATCTTGTATCAGTTTGCACGGTGTTAGCACCCACTGAATATAAAACCCGACATGACAGAGTGGGCCAATATCTGCACTGGAAAATCTGCAACTTCTACGGGAAGGAACCTGAATGAAACTGGTATGAACACCAACCAGACCCGGTTAGGGAAATAGGACCTGTTACAATTCTATGGGACTACACAATACACACTGACAGAAGAATCAAGGCCAACCGGCCAGATATTGTTATTAAAGACCACAAACAAAAACGGTGCCTCCTTATTGATATGGCAGTCCCTGCTGACTGCAATGTATCTTTGAAGATATTCAAAAACTTGTCAAAGTACAAGAACATTGAAATAGAAATCTCGAAAATGTGCCATATGGGAACATCAACAATCCCTTTTGTAGTTGGAGCCCTAGGATTGTTTGGAAAAGATTGCAGTAGAATAATTGAAGGGATTACTGGAAGTCCATGCCTCAAGGTGATACAAAAAATTGTTCTAACGAGTACAGCCCACACCTTACGAAGGGCTTTATCTATGTAATTTAATTTTTTTTTTTTTTTTTCAGTGGAAAGTGTCATGACGCCATTTCTAACCTTAGGTCCCTAAGGGGACCCGAAAAAAAATGTAAACGCCAGAAATCAAAGAAAATAATAATAATAATAATAATAATAATAATAATAATAATAATAATAGAATTTTCCGTTAAATATGTTGACGATTAAAAGTGGACGGGAATCTTAGTAAAAAACGATTTTCCTAAGAACATTCTGCATATTCGACAATATAATTTATAAGAATAATATTTATGCTCATTTTTTTCTCATGCGAGAAGAACTATTTACATATACTTCCGAAAAGTGCATTATCCAATATTCCAACGTTTTAATCAAAATTAAGCAAATTGATTTTTGTTAAGAGACTTATTTCTTTTGATCTCTGTATATGCATTGCCTCTCACTCATAATCCGCACATTAGCGAAATCCTACTTAGAGTGAATCAAGAAACAAATACTGAATGACAGATTATCTCGGAAATAAATTTACGATAAAAACACAACTTGGTAATGATGAAAAGACATTCAAAAGTTTCAGAAAAAAAAAACGTATGTCAGACTTTCCAAAATTTAATTTTCTCACCCTCTTTAAAAAAAAAAAAAGAATATCTAATTCGACAAGTTTGGACAGGAAGTTTAAAAGATTTGACAAGTGCTTGATGTTCTGTTTAAATACATCATCACTGAAGATAATTCATTTTTTTCGCATATTTCTTTCGTAAAATTCTTGTTTAAGTTCATTTTCTTCAAACAAATTTTAGCCATCTTTCTGTGTAATTTCTGAAATTGGATTTATCGTTGTCACATTTTTAAAAACTTTGCAAATATTAGGAATTGTTATCAAAATAACTTCACTTAACTTCGTGTAAGGAAACGCGCATTTTAAATTGGCATCGACAATCTCGTAAAAGAGTAAATGACTTGTTATCTCAACGTTTGCTCGAAGATATCCAAATAATCTGAACACTTCCACAGGCGATTGCCTAATGTAATTCCCCAAAAAGCGTTGACCTGATGTTTTTAAAAGATTTATACAAGCCTCTAAAATCCTTTGTGAATCTTAAATTCATATATATATATATATATATATATATATATGTGTGTGTGTGTGTGTGTGTGTGTGTGTGTGTGTGTGTGTGTGTGTGTGTGTGTGTGTGTGTTCTTATCCTAATTTAAGAATAGGTAACGTTTTGAAATGGTTCTTAAAAATGCCCTGAAGTTATTTGCAGGAAAAAAAATCAAAACAAAAAATCAAATCAACCAACATGAATGAACTCATTTCCATAAGATATCCTGTAACCTTTTAAATTGACCAAACTATATTCAAAAATATAACTTCAACAAAACTACAACATGAAAAACGTATTACCCTACCTATAATAATTATATCCACACAAACATGTATAAGCACAAAAACTGAGTATGATCTACCATGTATTCAATTGCGAAAGCAGAATAACATATATCAATTTCTTTATTAATTCAAAGCTCTCAAGAAAATTACATTTTAAAGGAGTTGATATGACGTTAAACAGCAAAAACAAACTTAGTTTTTTTTAAACACTCCGATATATATATATATATATATATATATATATATATATATATATATCTGTTCTCACATTTCTTTTTTCTTTTTGCATGAAATTGAAGGTAATTTCTGTTTTTACTACCGTAAATGACAAATAAAAATGTAAAAAAATGAATTAAAATTTTCCCAAACGAAAAAAAAAACAAAAAAAATTAATTCCGTAAGCTTCAAAATATAAAATAGATGCAAATTTTTTTTTTTTTTATTTTAAAATATTGAAATCTGATTTTTGAAAATAATTTATGATTAATAAGACTCATCTTTAACGATTTTCACATTCCAAGCAATGAACAAGAAGGTTGTGAAGATTTTTGCATGTTTTTTTTTTTACAAGGTCACTCTTTCCAAGGGCCACTTGAGATAGAGGGTTATGCATAGAGTCTATTTCTATCTATGTGTAATTACTTGACAGAGGTATTCAGAATGTTAATTAAATAATCATGGAAATCTGATGTGCAACTTGATAAATACTAAAGGAAAAAACTTTTCTGGAGTGAAAAAACACCACATACTACTGACGTAACGTTACTTCGAAGAATGTCCTGAGAGCCACTCGAACGAAATATGATCCAAGCCGAGATTTATGAGAGAATTCCACTCGGAAATTGGATTATTGACAAACATTTCTGAAAAGGCCTCACACCAGAGGCCTGAAATATTAAACCTAACACCCACCCGAAGGAAAGGTGTTGCCAAAGAGAACGGCTCGAAGCACATTGGTTATCCGAACTAGCTCAAAAACTAAAACATTTGACGAGGCAAAGAAGATCTTTTTAAGAAGTGTCTGTCCACTGCAGTAACATAATTTCATTCTACGCATGGATATGTAAATTAAAGTGTCAATTTGAAAGCAAATTTGAATAGGATGTCTTGTATTTCCATTGTTTTAACATGGTGTTAAACTAAAGATTGCGTTTTATCTTCATTGGGGGTTTCATACTTACAGACTGGTGACCTATTTAAGCCACGCTTTGTAAATCACTAAAGGAGAGGGTACTTAGACGCTGGGTAATTGTTAGCAAGTTTGCTACAGTAGGTCAGTTAACACTATACAGTGTGTTCGATCTTCATTGGGTGACCCATATTTTTAGCCTTGTGCCATACCGAACCTACGCTGAAAAATCGACTTGTAAGAGAAATGATTCACCTGGCACAAATAAGAACCTGTAAATATTCAGTAATATATATTTTAATAGTAGTTTCTGTTTTCCTGAAACAGTTCATGACATTCGCCTGTCTTATTATCTCAATACCGCCAAATCAATACCAGCGACTAAACACCGGCGACTCGGCGATCCCGGTACAACGCAGAACGGAGACAACTCAAGAACGAGACAACTCAGCACCAGTAAAAAAAAAAAAATTTATAAATAATAAATAAATATATATCGAAGTCGCTAATAAAGAAAGTGTTATATACCGTACATATGAAATATATATCGAAGTCGCTAATAAAGAAGGTGTTATATACCGTACATATGAACACTAACTGGTATGTCCTAATCCTCATAAATACGATGGACACTGTTGTAAGTGGGAGTAATATGCTGTATAAGTAGTCCAGCACTAGCAGTGGTTTACCTACTTTACGCCGCTGGCGAGTATTGTATTTTGTTGATGTTATAAAGATTACCATTTCATTTCCAACCTCAATTTTGGTTATTTCTCATTCAATAATCCTTTCTAGGTTACAACAGAAAGAAAGACAAATGGCAGCTGGTTATCAACAACAGCAGCTGTAGTAAAAGAGAATATATTCGGGGAGTGCTGCCATGCAAGACATTCAAAAGCATACCAATTGTGAGTTCAATCTCTGGGCTGGGCAGTGTGTACTCGGACTGAGTGTAAACGAGGTGAACAATAACTGAGCAGTATTAAACAAAGCACTAGACGAGATGCTCGTAGATATGAGCAGTGGAACGACAATAGTCTAACCCCATTGATCAAATAAAGTGTTCAGTTCTAAATTCCCTATAGGTTATTTAGAGCAAAATGCACCTGATGATGGTTGGAGGACAGAACGGGGGAAATGTGATAACAACAACAAAGATGAGGAAGATAATTCGGACGTAATGAATGTAAATGAAATATATCAGAAGAATATTCAGGAGATTCTTGGAAATTTAGAAATTTGATTTCAATTGTAAATATTTGTCCTAAAATTCAAACTTTTTGCTGAAACTAGGCGTAGTGGATTTTAAGCTAATCTCTCTGATAATCCAAAGAATTCCATCCTGACAGTTTGATGTTATATCATAGTCTAGTGCCATACAAAATAAAATCTTTGTGGACGCCTCACTATCTGGTGATATCTAATGAGCTAGTCTGACACAATTTTTTCCCAGAGTTGCCATATTGTGTCACAAGTAGCTAATAGTTTGATTTGTTTTTACGGTTTATCAATCTTTTACATGTTATTTAAAGCCAGAAGATATTTTTTAGATTGAATGAATTCATTTTTAGATAATAATGGTTTAATGATAGGTCCTACTATTTAATCCATAACCGGTGAGATAAGAGAGACATCAATACCTTTTCCCAAGGGTATATTTGCCCCTAAGTAAATATAACGAATCTTACTGGAATTTGAACACCGCTCCTCCAATTCCGAGCCATTATATCACCTGAACATTCACGCTTACAGCACTTGTTATTCCCAAGCAGTCGCCCTTCTAGGTACTGATCAGGCTCAACGTTGCTTAACTTCGGTGATCCTACGGGAACCGGTGATTCAAAATGCTATGGCTGTAAGATCAAAGTAGCGAATCGGGTTACATTTGAAATGATTCTAAATTTTTAATTGATTTTTTGTATCTAGTAAACCAAATTAACTTATATTGAATTTATACTAAAATTGGTCAAGTTTTAATGTTTGATATTCAGGAGTAAACGAATCTATAAACCCTGCTTATAATTTTTATGAAATTATAAACAGTGAGATGCAAAACTTAGTGACCCTCTATTTAATATTATTGACCCTCTATTTAATATGCACTTGTTTCGTAATCAGTTATTGCTGATACGAGAGCAATGTTTTAATGAACTTCAACAAGTAGCGCACTATGAAATTTTGAATTGATTTTATTTAAATTATTAGACCGATTTATTTCAGCCAATTAAAAGACAGGCTTCCAATGTCGCGAGTAACTAAATCCAAAATTTTGAATGTGCTGACATTTTCAAAATGTAGCCTAAAATAGCAAAATTTTTCCTCAACATACGATTTTCGATTTTCAGTAGGTACTCCCTTCTTTAGACATGTACTAAACTAAGTTTAGTGATGAAATATGGAAATCTACTAAAAAAGAACGTTGTCCAATATTGTTCTTTTGCGCATTATTTAAAAAAATCTTTGGATTTGCCGTGGTTTTCTTCGCACAAATATGAACTATCACGCATATGCGAATCGCTTCAAACAATCAAGACGTTGATTACAGACAGTCACTAATTTTCCCATAATTAAAATAATACAACTGACACATGAAGACGAATGTGTTATGAATTACTTGATCAAGCTAAGAGCGTTCTTAATGCTAAATTAATAATGCAAATGGCATTTAGTTCGAAGATTTAATAATGAAAATGTTAATAGCAATTAAAAATTGATTTCCGAATTTAATTAAAGTATTACTTGCGGAGAATTTTTTTTCATTATTTTTGAATGGCAACAGATTAGAAGATAGCTTCATGTCGTTTGCGTTTACCGTGACTAATATTACCATCTTATTCCACCTTATTCCTATCAGACTGTTACAAGATTGGAGAATTTTGTTGTTACACCTTTTACTACCATTTCTTTCCTCACTAAGCAACGGTCACTATCGTCATAATTACTTCTGTCCTTCTAGACATCAATTTTATGTTCCAGCTGATATTCGATTCGTTAATCTTTTATTCGTTTTTCCAACACAAGTTGGAAAATATGTATTCAATAAATCTGCCTCATCTATGGAACAACTACTTTACTCATCGGGTTACAGCAAATCACCGTGCTGATAACAGATATGGCGCCAGTTTGTTTACATTGCGCAGATCAGTACGAAAATTTTAGTGATTGCGCAGGTCGGTATTGCCAACATTGTGTCAAAATATTGTGTGAATTGATTGGAGGTTTTTTGAAATATTAGAAAAAATTTATCTCGATAATAATTTGGCACGCAGTGTATAATATAATAAATAACTATAGTGTAGATCTTACCTACAAAAATATGTGACCACTGACTTAGTTATGTCCTCTTTATTCTGCTTGGCAAAGTAATTAGTGCTGGGATTTTAATCGCTTCTAGAAGCTACGATTCGATGGGGTCTGACAGAATAATTAGTGCTGGGGACATCTATGTTCGGTGGAGTCTGGTAAAAACACTGCGACTAGTGACTCCTGACAACTTCTCGTACATTTAGGGGTTCGGATAAATTCCTCCATTTCGTCATGATATCTATCGATTCAACCAAAGTGGTCAACTCCAATCACGTAATTCTACTTAGCTAGTTTTCGATTGATCAATACCAACCACGTGGTTCAGCATAAGTAATTTTCAATTGTTCAATCCCGAGCACGTGATTTCTCAGGGTTGGCCCTTCTTCACGCCAGGAACTTCCCAATCTTGGCACACATGAATCTACCATGTCTGCATTGTGGTTCCAACGCTATGTTTTGACACTTCTCAACTTTGAACCCTGTCAACCGGCTTGTCAAAAGACATATTGTTTTATGTCTGAGTTCTCGTTCTCGTATTCACAGCTGTTAGACAATACATTCGTCTAGTTCGTGAGAATTGATATGTTCCTTTTAAACCTTACAGGGTTAGGGTTAGGGTTAGTGCAGTTTTATAGTCTTCCAAAATCTGCAATATCCTTATGTCCTATGTTGTTGCAAATGACAGCAAGAAGTGATGACAGATGTCCGCATGTAAATAATGTAAATTGGATACACTTAAGCCATTATGCTTTCAAGTAGATAAGCAACTTTCCTCCATATATATATATATATATATATATATATATATATATATATATAAGAAAAATATATACGGAAAAAACAAAACAAAAATCCTTATATACAATTATGCTGTTTTAATGTTAATATGTCAATGTCGGACGTTTCGTTCTAATAAACCATCTTCAGGACATATTCATAAATTATAACATTATCAAGATAATTTATGAATATGTACTGAAGATGGTTTATACTGTTGGATTTATATCCATATATTTGCCTATATATATATATATATATATATATATATATATATATATATATTCAGATCACATTCGTTGTAGTCAGATTCAAAAGAATGTGTCTAATGCAATATCCTCATTGTATTTCTTGAATCATTAAAACGCTTTCAATTCTTTTATGAAGAACATTTTAAATCTAATGATTATTGTTGTCGTAATTATTTTTTCTCGAGATGAAGCTGCCTTCATCTTGGAAGCCTTTATTGCATACAGAAGTGAATTGTACATATTTTGATGCACCAAACACTTAAAATACATCGGTGTATGGATCCGTTGTAACGAATATAGTATAAGAGATAAGGAAACATAAAATGGCTGCGCTAGAGTCAGTTTCGCCCTACAAAGCCAAAACATTAGACTAAAAACTCGAAATCTGTAATGAAATAGTCTCGTCAGTAAAGACTTTTATAAGGATGTCACGCATGCCTTCTATCCCGTGCAGCAATATCTAAACTGTTAGGTATATACAACCCATTTATAAAATCAATGGTTTACAAATGGCATTCAGTGAGTGAAGACTGTGGCTCTTGCCCAAAACAATCCTTTCTCAAACATTGTGGACTGGCGCTACATAATCAAAAACAATGAACTTTACCAAATAACAGAAACCACATCATATAAAGACTTTCACCTAGAATGACCACTAATATATATATATATATATATATATATATATATATATATATATAAAAAACTCGAAGAGAAAATAATGACATAATCAATATGTTGACCCTCTACACTACTTCAAATAAAAGGTTAGGAAGTATACCTTCATCAATACTGGCAATACTGATTACATCTACTAGGCATCAGAAACCTATTTTCCAGTGAAATTCTTTCAAAAGAAAGGTATTATAATTTTAAACCAACTGCTGAATGATAGTAGATATTTCTAATTTTGATATATTTGAACTAGTTTTTAAACACCAACAACAATTTTTAATCGAGATCAATTTGAATTTAAAGAAATTAATTCATATGAAGAATTATTAAGAAGTCCTTTGAACTGCTACCAAAGTCGGTTGTCTGTTTTTTTTTTTAGTTTTTTTTTAAATGGAATTTTTTCCTCTCTGGGTTATTTAAATATTACGTACGCAATTTCCTTTTAAATAATAATGGTTTTAGTGATACAACTCTTACTAATTAACTCGCGTAAGTGAATATAACGAACCCAATTGGAATTGGAACACGGCTCTCCGGTTAACAATTCCAAGCCATCATGTATTTCATATCCAACTTTTCAGCTCCTGGTATTCGTAAGGGGCGACCCATCTAAGTACAGACCAGGCTCGACGTGATCGTTAAGGGACTAATGTTTCAACGTATTGCGGTGGTAGGCCTGATACGGAAGTGAAATATATATAGAAAAAACATATGGAAATACTTTTAATTGAATAGTTTTCTTCAACTAACCTTCGAAATTATATTTGTTTACATAAATTACTAATTTCCTGTGTACGAATCTAATAGCTGAGTTGAAAACCTGGCGATCGGTGTGGATGGGGCATACAATACAACATCCAGTTACTGAACAATTTATAGATTATCTCATTACACAGCTAAATAATTGAAAACATACAAACAAGAGATTTTTGCTCACGCTATCATCAGTCATCAGTCAATGTGGGTAAAGTGGGAATAGTATTACAATGTTGTCTATGGTGTATCCGATACCTCGATATGTTGAAAAAATCGTGATTAGTTCTGGCTGCACTATAATGTCATATTTGAAATTTGCAAAACGCCGCTGGGAAAGAAAGTTAGATGTGTTTAGATATAAATTAACATCAGTAAAACCGTGTTTTGATTGATACCAACGTCTTGGAAAGCAAATGTCACCCTGTAATACCAGATGCTTAAAGAATATATATATATATATATATATATATATATATATATATATATATATATATATATATATATTATGTTTTTACCCAACAATCTCGAGAGATTTAACGGAAATATGATTGCCGAAACCGAATTCAAGTGGATAGATGCAGCAATTTGTAAACGAAACTGGTAATTCATGTTGATCTGTTTTTAGACTTGTGCTGATATGTCGTTCTTAGTTACGTGCACTTGCTTATAAGTGAAATTACTGCATTGTTTTTTTTACGTTTTTATTCTCCAGCTTTACTCTATGTATATATCACCCAATCTGAAGCCTCAACAGAAATAACCTCCTTAGCGACAAACAATATACATTTCACTTCTCTTGGTCCACTGCTGATGCTTTGTCCACCAGTACATAATCAGAAATACTTGATGATAATATTTATCATAGTAATTGCATTAGATGTATCAAAATGTGGCAGAGAGTTTGGTGGACAAACTCTACAGTTATAGCATCTCGGTAAGAGTTTATTCCATATTCCATCATTATTTATATTGTTTGCATGCGTACTAATGTTTTCATCTATTTTGTTCTTATTACATCTTTTCCCGCCATTATCAGGCTTTTGTGAATTCAGGTAATTCCGAATTTAGCACTTAATTTAATCTACGGGGATAGCTCTCGTTTGGTTTTTAATATCCAATGCGATATGCCGTCTAGCTCTCATTTAATATTGCTCGCTTATTGTTCGCCGCGTTTCCACTTCACAATTATTAACTCTCCAAATTCATGAACTAACGCTTTAATCCACTATGCTGTTGTCCAGTGGGAAAATTCTATGAGGAGAACCTGAAGCTTTAGACAAACTCTAAAATCTAATGGAGAATAGCCTAACTGATTAAAAGTTTGATTCGTGAAAAATCGGTGATAGACTCGTGTTGGGAAAACAGATAATATATTTTTTTAACTGGGTTCACGGCCAAACGAAGTTGATTCTCGCAACTAGCTAATTCCGTTGGAATTTAAATTTAGCCCATTTAAAAAAAAAATCTTCACTATCAAGTACTGACAGTGGGTAAAGAACCCATCCATAATTTTGTGATGTCCCTAAAATTTTATTTTGCTCCTACATATATACTCAAAATATTTTTTCATCCTGTTTATATATATATATATATATATATATATATATATATATATATATATATATATAGTCAACAACGAAATTTTTTCGTACAGCCATCAATTTCGTATATTTTTATCCATTTCTCAGAATCTAATGCCCATATGATTCCAGGTTTTTTTATATGGTAATCAATACAGAAAAAGGAATATAAAACTAAAATTTCATAACAATAGGTTAAATAAAATAAATTTGATAGGTCAATTATGCAAAATAGGAAATGACAAAATTATTCGTACTGTAAAAAATACCGTTTTAAAGTGATTGATTCGGGTAAGTATTTTACATAATTATTTTATCGATTAAGCCTTCTAGATCTAATTTCAATAGAATATTTGTGATAATTCTAGCAAAGAACATCAGATGGTGCACAGAATGTCACCATTGTTATTCGTACGGTAACAACGCGATGGGGAAGACAAAGAAGGTTACCCTTGACTTGAGACAGAGCATTATCAACTTCCACAAGTCATGAAATATTTATAGCACTATTTCAAATCGGTTAGCTATCCCTAGATCTACAGTACAGTCCGTTACAGAGAAGTTTAAATAGTTTGGCACGACAGAGAATTTGGTTGAGCTTGGAAAAAATCCCAAATTGTCACCTAAAACTACACGAAAACTGTGTCGCCAGGTTAATATAAACCCAAGAGTTGTTTCTAAAGACATCGCCATTAGTTTGGATACGATGTGTATCGGCGTAAGTACTCACGCAATACAATGTTGTTTAAATAGAAATGGGTTGCATGAAAACCGACCAAGATGAACTTCTCTTCACAATCAATGTCACATTGTTGGTCAATTTAATTTTGCCAAAACGTTCTTGGACAAAGAAAATTGGTTTTGGGAACGAGTACTATGCATTGCTGAAATAAAAATTGATCTTTTTGGACATAATGATGTACAGAAGATTTGGATCAAGAATGGTGAGGCTTTCCTCTCAAAGAACACAGTGGCAACATTAAAACAGGGAGTCGGCTCGATGATGTTTTGGGGTTGTTTTAGCTCAAGGGAGACTGGACAATTAGTTGCAATAAGAGGAATAATGAAATCTGCACACTATATCAAAATTCTGGATGAAGATCTTCAACGATTAGAGCACAATCTTCATCTAAGTCGGCGATTTACTTTCCAGTAAGATAATGATTCCAAACATATGTCTAAGTCAGTGACTGTGTGGCTTCAGAAAAACAAGATTACAGTTCTGGCATGGCCATCAATGAGTCCTGACTTGAATCCTATTTAATATCTATAGCAAGAATTGAAAGTTCGAATAAGTCGTCAGTCACCAAAAATCCTTCAGGCAATTAGAACGTGTAACCACTGAAGAATCCCAGAAAAGACTTTTTCAAATCTCATCAAAAACTTTAGAAAACGACAGCAACAAATTATAAAGATGAGAGGCCACGGTATTGACCATTAATATTTTGAAAATTGTTAATTTTTTTTTCTATTTTTTATACTGTGCAAATAATTTTGTCTTTTCCTATTTTGCATAATACGCCTGTCAAATTTGTCGTATTTAACTTATTGTTCTGAAAATAGAGCTTATTAAGATATAAAAATCTTGGCATCATACAGGCATTAGATTCTGAGAAATGGATAAAAATATTCGAAATGTATGGGTTTACGAGTAATTTCGTCATTGACTCTATATATATATATATATATATATATATATATATATATATATATATATATGTAGAGAGAGAGAGAGAGAGACAGATGAAGAAGTATAATAGGTAGATACTCTTATATAATTCATTGAAATAACAGTAATAGTTGTCTCTATTTCTGAAATTTATTGTATTTACACTCTTTATATTGCTCGGCTTGTTGCCTCATCTTTGTTCACGATGTTTCGGCCTTATTCAGATGATTGGAATTTCTGACTGAACCATTTATTTCGTCAAGCGGGGTATATTGTTCTAGTTCTACTTGCCGTGACTCATCCAATTGTCTCAGTATCAGTTATCCCCCCTTTATCTCAGCTCTTCAAGTTTTTTTCACCTCTGCTGCAGACAACAAAGATGAAGACAATAGTCCAAACAATGTAAATAGCCTGGAAAACAGTCAATTTTCTTTTCATAAATTATTGTTTTTTAGATGAAGACAAAATTTATGTTGATAAATGTTTCCTTTCGACTTTTTTATAACGATTACTTTACATTTTTAGAAAGTAGTTCTAAGATATCTGCTACAATTGTTTCAGTTATTTGCTGTAGTTACTGCGAAAAGTTACCTAAAGCAAGAATGCGTGAATAATTTTGAACTCTCTGCAGGATGGAATGAGAAAAGGAAGCAGCTCATGGCCAGATATAGCCGAAATATTCTTGTAAAGACACAACATGGCAGTTTCGGTGAATGAATCAAACCAGCAAAATAAATAGAAACCTGAACAGATTTTGGAATAGTTTGACGATGAAATTCTGGTTGGTGCAAGAATCAAATATAGAAGCATTATCAAATTAACATATTTTCTTTATAGAATAAATGTGTTTAGGGATCAATACTGGTGGATTATTAACGACATTATCACTGAAATATATCTTTGTTCAGTGTTTAGCGACGTAGAATCTGTAACCTAGGATCATCACATTCGTCAGGCCTTCGCTCTTTCCGGAGATCGATGGCTTATATCTTATAATATCACCTTGCCTCGACTAAATCTTCCCGATGTATCCGCTCTGGGGTGGGGGGACACACGCTATCACAGTTAAACATCCACGCATCAATGTTCCTGTGATTTGATCTATGAATTACTGCCAAAGAGAATGTCGCAAACTCTGAATAAATTGTATCAAACTAAATTCACTTTTTAAAATTCATTATCCACCTAGGCGTATTTAAATTCAAGCAATCTGATCACTTACACGCACATAATCTCGATAATACGCATACACACATACATACAAATGCGCACACTCACATACACGACCACTGATAGATACGTACAAAATTGTCTATATGAAACTAATCGAACGCAGGAATGTGCATTTACTTATGCAAATAAGTATATTCCCATATTTGCATTCATATACCGCGTGGCAAATATTTATATATATATATATATATATATATATATATATATATATATATATATATATATATATATATATATATATATATATATATATATATATATATATATATATATATATTCGAAAATACTAAGAAGCAGTTTACTTTTGCTACCTCTAAGTATATAGTACCAATTCACGATCACGAGAGCTATAAAACCTGAAGGTCGTCTGATCTATTCTAATCGATCTCTTTATCTCTAAGTTGAAATGAAGACACCTCTTCCTGCTGAAACCTCCCGATCCAGTTTGGCTCTCTATTGTTCCCTTGTTTTTAATCTTATTCCCCGTTCTATTCATGATTCTTGAATGGACTTTGCAACCAGTGTATAAATATTGGTACCATTATTGAAGGGCTGGATGATCTTTTTCCTTTCACCATTGCTCAGTTAGGAAAACAGTGGATCTAATACAAAACTATTTTAACTCTTTCTTTCTGAATAACTCAAAGGATTTTTTGTGATCCTTATAAGAATGGCATCAAGTTGGTTAAACGTCTTCTTAGAAAACCTGGAAAAAATCAATTATCGTATTTTTTTTTTTTAAATATTAAACATTTTGTAGAATTTATACTTATGTTGTTACATGATTAGTACAATTTTGCTATTACACTCGGTATATATATATATATATATATATATATATATATATATATATATATATACCGTGAACATTGAAGCCAACACTCAGAGTCGACAAGTTGTTTCATGCTCGTCGCAATCATCAGGCGGCCTGATGATTGCGTCTAACATGAAACCGCCTGTTGCCTCTGTGTGTTGACGTCAATGTTCACTTTTATATTTATATTTACATACGCTCTATCTCTGATATTTAGCTCTTTATCCAATAAATTGAGCACACCTTAAAACTATATTTATTCATATATACAGTATCGAGCATAAAGATCAGAACGATGTTAATAAAAAGTCTAAACGTGAAATAACATTTTAATTTAAATCGTCAAAGAACATTTTATCAAAGAAAAATAAGGATATAAAGGTAAATTATATAATTCCAAAATATAAAGATCAGTAAACTTATTTTGATAAAGTTATAAAAATAATTATATAACATTCGAAAAAAATAGATGATCAAAGATATCAGAACAATTAAATAAATCCATAAAATTTAATTATTTTGCATTATTGAAAATTTTTAGGGTAAGAATATAAAATAAGGTATTTTACTAAATTACACCGGCTCTTCATTGGCTCTTGCATTGTAAACATAGCGAAAAAATCTATGACTTCATTGGTTCTTAGAAAACTGACAGTCATGTTACGTAATGAAGACAATAATGATAACAACGCGCCTTGTCAAACAGAGAAGTCTGTTAAGACATTTCCTTCTGAGGAAGATGTTAATGTTATGGAGTGGCCTGGTCAAAGCCCAGACATGAATCCTATTGAGAATGTTTGGAAGTTACTAAATGAAAGAGCTAAGGGAAAGTATCCAGCAAACGTCAAAGAACTCTGGACTAATTTAAAAGGAGAATGGACGAAAATATCCGTTAATGAATACAAGACATTAATTCGCTTATGTAGCATAGGATGACAAGCTCTTTTTGCAAGTAAAAGGTCTACACATAAAGTACTAATGAATTATGAACGTTATTTTCATTTGGATATGATGTATCTATTATAATAGTAAGATTTTGTTAAACGTTCTGATGTTTTTGATCATCTATTTTTTTTTAATGTTATATAATTATTCTTATAACTTTATCAAAATAAGTTTATTGAGCTTCATATTTTGGAATTATATAATTTACCTTTATGACCTTATTTCTCCTTGACAAAATGTTCTATGAAGCTTTAAAATAAAATGTTATTTTACATTTAGACTTTTTTTATTAACATCGTTCTTATCTTTATGCTCGCTACTGAATATATATATATGTGTGTGTGTGAGCGCGTGTCTGTATCTGTGTCTGTGTGTTAGTGTGCGTGTAAAAATCCAGATATGACTAAACATATAAAACGATAATACAAATAAAGACTATGGGTTTTATTTTACAACATCTATTAATCGTAAATTCTCTTTTCAGTTGATACGAATCATGTAAAAACTAGTAAATGTTACTGAAATCATCTCTGTATTTCTTTATTCAATATATCAGGCCATATCACATAGGAAATGTTTAATGTAGCGACTGTCATTGCCGGATGCTGAGAGTTTATTTTATTGCGATCTGAAACATGAAGGGTAAAGCGATTTTTTAAAAACAAATAATGGAATCTGTATGGAAACAAACATTTAATGCGAAAGATGCCATTGGATTCCAGGAATATCTAAACTGAAGTCGAAAAGACCAGAATGCACATCATAATAAAATATATCAAGCGAGATCCAGGAGAAGATGTTGATGGGAAAACTAGAATTGAAAAAATAATCGTGTTGTTGATTATATTTTGCGAAAAATTAAGTTGCCAATAGGTTTAGAAGTTTAATCATTATTTTTTGGTTTGTTTTGGATCGAATGATTTAAAATATACGTTTTCCTATCGATATTGGCCAACTCCCTACCATAATCGATTATTTGTTGACATCAGAAGCGTAAGATTGGAAATCACGTTCTGAAACCAGTAAATAGTAACGGAAAATAACTTTTACATGTATCACCTCAAACAAAAATACAGGAATCGTTGAATCAATATTCATTACAAGATCACAGAATTAGATTAGACAACAAATAAAAAGAAAAGGTGTTCATGGTAAAATAAGAAAAGTAATGTAATAAAAGAAAACTAAAACAACACAGATTTAAAGGCACGGTTTATAAGTAACAAAAAGAAGTTGGAAAATTGAAGTTTGTAAATTCGGAGATGAAAGAAAACTTTTGCGATAAATATAGAATATGAAAATCATCTAAAAGTAATTCGAATTAAATATTCAGAAAATGTAGGATTGATACAACAGAGAAGATGAAGAAAATAAAAGATTATAAAGAAAGTCTTATATGCAAGGGAGTTCAGAAGAGAAAGAAGTCTAAAGAAAGCAAGGAGAAATATACTGAAATGACAACGAGTCGAAATTGTTCAGGATAATAACAAAAGAAAATAGCAAATATGAGATGACAAAGATGGACGAAAATGAATTAAAAAAACGGAAACGAGACGGGGATGAAAGAAAGTGAAAGATTGAAGAATTATAAAGTGAAAAAAAAGGAACGAGTAAAAAGAAAAAAGAACAGATTAAAAAGCAAAGAAAAAGAAATTGAAAAAGAGGAAAAGATAGATATATATGAGCAAGAAAAATAACCTTTAATAAGTGGCTAAAAGAGGAGACAAAGAAAAGACGAAAGAAGCAGAAGGTTCAAAATGGAAAAAGAAGAAGAAATATGAAAGTAAGAAATTGTTGTCGAGTAGTTTTCACTGTGGAGGCTTTTATTTCAATAAGTCGTCCTAAATTAGGTTCGACGTACAAAACGTTAGGAACTTGAAATAAGAGTTAATGACGTAGCAATCTAGTTGTGATGGTTGGTACTTCAATATCCGACAGACTCACTTAACACCACTGAGCCCAACTGACCACCTCTACTACTACTACTACTACTTATTATGTGTGGGAGAGTCTATTAATAATAGAATAGGTACGTCAGATATAACATCCCCCACTAAAACTTTACTCCGCAGCAGTAAAAAGATTTCTTTATTTAGTTTTCAAATTTTTACAGAAAATATGAAGAAAAAACATTTTTTTTTTAAGCAACCTCGTAGCTTATTTCCTACGTTTTTTTTATCCACTTTTAAATGATCAGTTGCCTTTCTTTTTTTCTTCTGGATCGGCGTACCTCAGATAAAATTATTTGCAGGGGTTGTTAGATCAAACGTATTGAAAATCACCACCATCGGCGTTTTTTTTTGTTTTTGTTTTTTTTGTTTGCGGGACCGTTGTCAACCACGCCTGAAAAACGTCGTCTGATCTAGTTACTACACGTGAGTTTTTCTCTTTCACCAAGTACGTCATATAGCCAATCCGTTTTTCTTTTTTTTCTTTTTTTTTTTATTTCCATAGTGTTACCAGAAACAACCTTCCACTTTGCGCTTCTTAAAAATGGAGTCACAGTGTCTGTAAGCTCTTTCTTTTCACTTAAATCATTTAATAATACTGCATGTCTTTGGTTGCGTGTAACTCGCTCCTCAGTTTTTTTCGGTGTAGGCTTCATTTTTACTTTCTGAAGCTTGTTTTTCACGTATATTTTCGGTGTTACCCATTCAACGTTTTTAAATACGCCGTTTTTCTCTAATCTGTCCGATTCTTTATCTATCTGTTCAATTGAACCAAACAGCACATTCCTTTTCTTTTTGAATACCGCCTGAGCGTTTTGTTTTGGCTGGAATTTTGCCTTCATCTTGGTACACGTTCCCAAACCTGGAGAAAAAACAGTAGGAAAAATTCCCTTAAGTTTCTGTAGTAATCTTTGGGCTTCGCAGTTTAAACTTTCAACCTTATGACAGAAAGAATTTATCGGTAAATCCCATAACTGAAATTCTGTTATCCAATCCGTACCAACTAAGTTCGCGGTATTGTTTATGACAAATAGTTTAGCTTTTCGAGTTTTTTTTTATTTAACGTGACGTTTGTAACAAATTCTCCAATAAACTGTATTTTTTCTCCCGTCACTCACCTCGCGATTTTATTTGTCTTCATTAAAGTTGGTTTCCCCAACTTCTTCCACGTATGCAAATTTATGATAGATAGGTCGGAACCAGTGTCGAGTTGCATTTTTATATTTTTTATTACTTATTTCGACGGTAGCAAATTTTCTGGTTATTCCATCGTTCACCTCGTCGGAATTTAATTTTCTTATTTTATTGTCTTTATTTTTTGACCTGCAGTGCAAGCTTTTATGACCCACTCTTTTACAGTTGAAACATTTTTTATTCCTAAAATTGCAATATCTGCACCAGTGTAGTTCACCGCAAGCAAAACATGGCTTCGGGAGTTTCTTTATTTTTCTCTGGTATTTCACTTTTTGTTTGATAATCCGCAATTTTAGAATTCTTTTTGGTAGACTGACTTTCTTTTTTGTAGCGTATTTTCCTTACATGCGAAACGCCAGACTGTTCTATCTGTTTCGAATCTTTCTTTACGCTAACATATATTGTGCAGTCTTCTGCCAACTCCTGTATCGTAATTCTTGGTTCGTTTTCCAATTTTGACAGCACTAATTTTCTCAACTTTGCGTCTCTTTCCGATACCGACCCTTGAACAAACACTAAGTACTTAAAATTGTCAGCGCTTAACTCTGCCAGCTTGAATTCTTCACAATGCTTGTTCACATTGGCTGCCTACGTTATATAGTCTTGTTCGTCATCTTTCATCAGATTCAAACATTTCCACCTCTTGTGAAACAAAGATGTCTTTTTACTAAATAATTCTCTTAATATATTTGCCGCCTCAGTAAATGTCAACTCGCTAGTTTTTTTCGGTAAAATGTAGTTTACCAATTTGTTATACTCAGCAGTTCTTAACTTGCTTAAAAGAAGTCTAACCTTCTTTCCTTCAGACCACGAGTTGTAGTCCTCGTTATACACGTCCGTATATTTTTTTATAATACTTCTCAAAAGTTATCTCTTCATCTGGACTGTACGTGAATATTTCAATTGAATTCCATATTGTATTCTCTGGGAAAGAATCATTTTGTAGATTTTTCTCTTTCCTCTTCTCAGTTATTTCCAGAACTTTGTTTTGAAACACCTTATGCATCTGTTCTATTTCTCGTTGAAACTGCATTTGTCTATTAAGAGTTTCCTATTGTACTTGCATCTGGAATGTCTTCTGTTGCTCTAATATTGTCATCTGTTGTTCCGTCTGGAATATATTTTTGCATTCCTCCATCTTCGCAAAAGTTTACGCAATGCTTAAATATTGTAGAGGGGGGTCCTAACGAAATTGCAATTTGTGACCTATTTGAGCAAACTGTCTTAACAAGAAAAAGAAATTATTTTCTCAGTTGAGAATACGACTGATCTTTTTCGTTACTAAGTTGACGTCTTATCTTTCGAAAAACTTTGCCAATTTTTTTTTTTTTTTCTAAATGTGAATCCGAGATTTTGTCGCCGCAATAATTGCAATTTTTTTTTTCTTTTTCCTCCGTATGAGTACGATTTTCGTCACTAAATGTTGTGGCGAACGAATTTTTTTTCCACCGTATGAATCCGAATCCCTTCGCCAAATTTGTTATGGCGGATGATTTTTTTTTTCCACCGAATGAATTCGAATCCCTCGTCGCCAAATAATACTGTGGCGAACGCAATTTTTTTTCTCTTCCATTGTATAAATCCGAATCCTTTCGCCAAATTATACTGTGGCGAACGAAAATCTTTCTTCCTCCGTATGAGTTCGAATACTCGTGGCCAAATTTGTTATAGCGGGTGAAATTTTTTTTCTTTTTTTTTTTTTTCTCGGTATGAGTATGACTCCCTCGTTGCCAGATTTGTTATATGGCGAACGAATTCTTTTCTTCCCTCCGTATGAGTTCGAATCCTCGTCGTCAAATAATTGTTGTGGAGTGGTTTCACTGTGGAGGATTGTATTTGTACTAAGTCGGTCCTAAAATAGGTTCGACCTACAAAAACGTTAGGAACTTGATATAATAGGTAATGAAGCAGAGAAATCTAGTTGTTGTCGTTGATACTTTAGTATCCGACAAACGGTCGTCCGGCATCGACTGACTGACCGAACCACTGAGCGACTCCTACTACTCTTACTTATTATAGGTGGGAGAGCCTATTAACAATAGAATAGGTGTGTTTGACTATAACACAAAGGACTAAAATAAATGTAAATTGGTATGATTTATTTACTAACATCACTAATGTTAATGTGGCTCTCGATGTAGTGATCATTTTAGTGAAAATAACCTTTTAGAAGAAAACTCACTCATCTAAATAAATCCCGTGATACAGGTTGAAAACAGAGGATAGATATTTTATAATTTTATCAATAACAAGTTGACGTGCAAAAGGTCTTTCCCAAGAAAGATCAAAAACAAAAACAAATTATAATTATATAATTTATAAATGTAATTATGGTAAAAATGTTGTTGTGCAAAAGACAATGATTATGCAACTTTTCTGTAGCTTCATTTCCAATAGTGCCACGTGGATTTACGAAATTTTGTATTTATTTTCCGTGATCACCATTACCCTATACATATTTGCTGAAAATTTACCTTTGCAAGAGGCCAAATAACAAATACATAAGCTTTACAAACTTAGATAGAAAGGTAGATAGAAAGATAGATATGAACAAACGGAAATAGACAGAGAGTAAAAAGCTATGAAAAAACTTAGATAGATAGATATGAAAAAAATATATAGATAGATAAATATGAACACACTGATATATATATGTGTGTATACATATACATATATATATATATACACACATACATACATAAACATATTGAAATATACATAAATAAATATATATAGAGAGAGAGAGAGGGATAGATAGATAAATAGATATGAAGAAACTGAAATAGATAAAAGATAGACAGACACAGACATTAAATAGCTATGAAAAACTGAGATAGATATAAACAAAAATAGATAGATAGGAACATAGTGATATATATATATATATATATATATATATATATATATATATATATATATATATACATGCATACGCACATTCATATATAAACACATTGAAATATATATATATATATATATATATATATATATAGAGAGAGAGAGAGAGAGGAATAGATAGATAGATAGATAGATAGATAGATATGAACAGTCTTAGATGGATAGATTTGTACGTAAGGATACCCGGATTGATAAGAATTGGCAAGAATGGACCTAGTTTGAACAATGAAATAAACTTACGAACATATATATATTGATAGGCAGTCATTCTCATCTAGTGTCCGTCCGTTACTAAGCCTAATTTGTAAAACCACAGATACCACCTGCCATTGTTTTGCTTTTTGTTTCTTTTTTTTTTAGCGTTTAACATATTTCAGCAATAAATGCACGAATATGCATAAAACTGAATAGAATCACATCCCTATATGTATGTTGGTTTGTTTATGTCCACTTTAGCCTAGTGCTCTCCGGAAATGTATGAATACATGTATGATACTCTTAATAGATAAATTGGGAAAATTTTACAACAAAAAAAATGTGTAGAGGCATGTTAAGAGGAATAATCATTGTGGATGTTTGTTTACGGCTGCGTGAATAAAATGCCCACACAATTTATATTAAACATAAAATACCATAAAGCATGAAATACAAGAAGAAGGAACAAAAGATTTTAAAACAAACATAACATTGTATTTATTTGTGTGTTGATGGACATGCTTAGAAGTAAAAGAATTGATGGAGTTATGTCTCTTAGACTGGAAATATTTTTACCGGAGCTCACGAAGTTGGATTAATTATTAAACTGTAGTTTTAGAAGAATAAAGTTCTTGTTGCATGTTTGGAAATGTTCCCTATGTTGTAATGTAGGTTGGGAAAGTTCGTAAGAGTTCGTACGTACGTGAATGCGTGAAATATTATTTAACGTCTGACCGTCCATGGTCGAGACGATAATTCTCTTGGACTACATCTGGCAGCAAGAAGAGAGAACAAAGAGAAAAAGGCAAACTCTTGTTTGCTATTTATAGGTGATCATTGGATTAGAAGTGCTGCGCGGAAAGAATCACTCTTCACGAGCAGACAATCCGATTGGTCGACACTGACCAATCAGTGAATGAGCTTTGGGGAGATTTGTGGGAGCCGATTCTCTTAAAAGAGCACAAAATCTACTATACGAAAATATAGCGATTTCAAAATTGTTGCATAAGACAATAGCGTTGATTTCTATCCAATGAATTATTGTTATTGAAATTTGAATTTGTATACATATGTGTATGCGTGTGTGTGTGATGATGATCGCTATAAATGCTATAATATTGGTCGGAGAATGGAGGGGAAAATCGTGAACTTGGTGGAGCCATTCACGCAAAACTAACTAAGGAAAGAGTAATCAATATCTGGCCATAATCATAGCTGATAATGTCTATGTTACATGGAAGGAACACGTTGTGGAGTAGACCCTAGCACATTAAACTCTTATAACCATTATTACTTAAATGTACTCGAAGCTAAAACTCGTATTGATTCACCAATCCGATTGATTTATATCTCTGTCACTTTATTTCCCTCTGTGGAAATCTATTCCGGTGTCTCTATTCCCTTAAAAAATTTAAATACATCGTCAACTGGAATACTCTGTCTTGTTCTTTTAGTATCCTTTCTCATTGTTAGATACTTCTCATTTTCTATTACTCTCAGTACCCCCAGCCATCCACGTGCTAGGAGTATTATCACCTTGCTACGAGGGAAATAATTTTAAAAAAGATATTAAGTTATAGAAAATTGGTTCTACAGGAGGCAGCAGAGACTATCACTTACATATAGCATCAGAAAATTACAGTTGATATTTCTAGGCCGAATAATGAGTCTTGGAAAATTCGCTACTCACAAGAAATATTGAGTGGAAGAAAAACTGAGTTAAACACATTCGTATTTGGTAGTCTTTTCTTACTTGTATTATTTACATTATTCGGACTTTTATCCTCATCTTCATTGCCATATTCGCAATGTTTCGGCCTCTATATCTCTGAGATGAGGTATTATGATTACTTGCATTATTTACATTATTCGGACTGATATCCTCATATTCATTGCCATATTCACAATGTTTCGGCCTCTATAAATGTGAGAGGAGGTATTATGATTACTAGCATTATTTACATTATTCGGACATGTATCCTTATCTTCATGCCATATTCACAACGTTTCCGCCTCTATATCTCTGAAATGGGGTATTATGATTACTTGCATCATTTACATTACTCGGACTATTAACTTCATCTTCATTGCCGTATTCGCAACGTTTCGGTCGGTGTACGCTCCCGCCATCTTCAGGTGATTGAAATTTTGAACCACCGCGGTAGATTATTCTAGTTCTACGTGTCATGCCTCTTCCGGATGTCTTAGTTATTTCTCTTTAACTCAACTCTCCAAGTTTTGCTTCACCACTGCTGTGTACTGGTATTGGGTCTAATAACTAGATCTAACCAACTGGGCCATGTGACACATCCAAACGAGGCATGATGTGTGGATCTAGAACAGTCTACACCAGTGGACGAAATAAAGAGTTCGGTCCGAAATTCTAAACACATGCAGAAGGCTGGAGCGTACAACTGCTGAAACGTTGTGAATATGGCAATGAATATGAGGATAGGAGTCCGAATAATGTAAATAATGCAAGTAATCTTAATACCTCATATCAGAGATATAGACAGTTTTTTTTATTATTGAGGCAAATCTTTGATATTTGCTCATCTTGCAAATCCTTTCAAGCTTAATCTGTTTTCTCTGTAGAATATTCTAGATATGATTTTTTTTCTCTTGCTTGCTGAATCCAATTTTCGTTCATTTTTGTTGTCTCAAGAATTTCATACGTCTTAACATAACAGCCCCAATCTGTTTGTCATTATTGTCGGAAGAATTTCTTAATTTGTCTTCATATAATATAACGCTATGTTCGGAGTTTACTCCTTTGCTCAAATGCTGCAGAAGCATTCTTTCCAACAAGTCGCCTCGGTTTTATTTTTCTACTTCTTGTGGAGGGCACTGAATTGTTTTTCATTATCTATCATCTCTTTTTTAATCATACGAAAACTCTTGTGTTGGGCCTTATTGAATTTTGCTTTGAAATAATTACTCATAATGTAGTTTTTATGTCGAGTGTTCAATATATTTACTTTGAAATAATTACTTATTATACAGTTGTCATGTGGATTGTTCAATATTTTTTACTTTGAAATAGTTACTTATAATACAGTTGTTACGTCGATAGATCAATATTTTTACTTTGAAATAATTACTTATAATACAGTTTTTATGTCGATTACTCAATATTTTTACTTTGAAATAATTACTTATAATACTATATATATAATAATAGTTATGCATTGCCGTTAATGTTGATTGTTCAATATTTTTTCCTTTTGTTGGTATATCCTGATCATTTCGTTTCCTAGTACTTTTGTTTGTTAAATTCTCTGTGGAATTGCTTGCCTTCGCGATTTAATTTCTTACTTTTTTTTTGCAATATTACCTCCTTTTAGTCTGATTTACCTGCTGCTTTCAGTTCCAAGTCAACAGCATTTTTTCCTGTATTCTGTTTCATGCATTCTGTCAATCCTTTTATGGCCAAAGAAAACTTTAAATTTTATTATTTTTCTTTTATTTCATGAATTTGTAACATCTCAGAAGATCGTTACTGATTGCCATCGGACATTAAAAGACAGCAGATCTCGTCCAAGAATTTTCTCAACAAAACCCACTGATTTAGGAGCACCGGACGCTCAAAAATCTCTAGCTTCTCTTTTAAAGTCTAACGAATTAAATATCGACTCTATTGACTTCGGCACAATTTCAAATTCGACAGCTATTCGACACGATCATTCTAGACCTGTTTTACAATTTCCTCAAACTCAAGGAAATGACTTAGTATTTTTTATTCATTTTTCTATTGTCTTTCATCTTAACGGTGTAGTCGGTTTGCTCAATCACGCTTGTTATCTAATCGCTCCTCCTTTATGACTATAATATCCAGTCTACTCACATTCCCGTGTGATGTATTTTACTGTTTCATCAATGTCCATAAAAGCGGTATTTGAATATTTTCCTGTTTTGCTTTGATAAAATTGGCCCTGATGTATTTCTTGTGGACTGCGCTTGATGAGGAATTTCACGTGTGATGTTTTCATCTATTTATTCCAAATGACATCTATTGCATTATAGAAATCTTAAGTGACAGCAAGTCTATTTAATTGTCATCGTTTTTTTTTTTCTAGAGTAATAGAGCTGATTTGATTAATAGTGTTTCCTGCAAGAATTAGATTTTTCGTCAGAGTTCTGATTTTTCTAATCTAAGACATTTCATACATGTGTCAGTTGTACGAACGACGAAGGGTGGACACAACTATGATTTATGATTGTGATTCAAGACTGTTATTTTCTCGGGCAGTGTTCAGATATTTGCCCGGATTTTCAATCTTTTTTTTCCATTTTACCCATTGTTCTGGTGGAAACAAAGACAGAGTTTATTTATTTATTTATTTCCTTATTTATTTATTCATCCCAATGATTGCCTGTGATATTCTATCCAGATTGGGGGCGATTTTTGTTTGAATGCCATACAACCTAATGTGATTCAAAGTATATCCTTTCCAGCCACTAAAGCTGATTCTGATTTAAGTTTATATCATTAGTTTTATTGCCCTAGCCATTTGCGCATTTGTAAGTGGTTCACCATCTTTCCCCAGTCATGACTATTTTTCTTTTTCTTTCTGAGCAAATTCATTTAATTGGCTTATTATTTTACAATCTCATCTCAATATAATGTCGATTTTGTTGTTGTGCAATTTATTTTTTAACAATATCGTAAGTTAATTGGTCCTGATGTATTCAATATGGAACTAGTTTCTCTCCTCGGAAGTATTTTTTACAAACGTACCTATGGCATTTGGTCTGTAGCTCTTTTAATTTGCCGCCTGAAAACATCTTGCAGTTTTATCATCATTTCTTGAAGATTGGTGATTATTTATAATTCTTTTTGTGAGTTTTGCTGCAGTTTCTTTTCTGATATAATCATTTATCAATGACCATCTCTTATACAGACTCCATATGCTCTGATAACGATGTCAACACTTCCCTCATTACTAAAGAGTTTTATTTTTGTCTCTTTCATTTATACTATGTCTACATCAGTGTTCGGATTTTTCCTGAAACCAATTTATCAATGTTTATCGTACCCAGTTTAAGAAAGCTTTGCGTATTGCCCACTTCATACAAGTCAGCTATTTATTATTTTGTTCAGGCTTCAGTATGTATTATTTTCCTTCTTATTCTTTACAACATTATCTCCAGAAGACTGAGATTCTTGTAATTGTTTCTTTTCTGGGAATTATATCCATTCCTATTACAAAATTCTTCGAATTGGTTCTCTTCTTATAATTGTACGCATTGCAAATTTCTCGATAGAGAAGGCAATTTCGATGTTTCATGTTCATTTTTTTTATTTTTAAAGCAAATCAAATTTATTAACTTTTTCTGTCTTCTTGTAAAAATCTATTGTCCAATACAAATTCGCAGTTGGGTACGGATTGTGTAATTGAAAGAACGCAAAACTGAGTTCGAATTACGAGCGTGTTCGTTAATTTCTCTTACACGAAAATATCCTTGAGATCCATTTCTCCCAGCTGTGAGTTAAATAGTAGGGCTTGTTCCTGGAAAAAATTGTTATTCTCAAAAAAAAAAAAAACAAAAAGAAGGAAAAACAGTTCATTCAACATTAACAAGAATTATTCTTACAATTCAAAATATGTTTTGGCTTTACATAACACACACACAAATAAGCCGTAAAAATAAAGCAGTCAAACAACCAGTCAAAACATTTTGAAAAATCTAGTTTAGCAATTCGGTAAAATGAATATTAGCACGGAGTACCATTGGGCGATATCATTTAAGCTATACTCGGTGAGTAAGTTTCCTTCTTCAATTAAGTATACTGTGCATTTTTCTATCTTTTTCTCTGTCTTTTTTTCAAAATTCGCCACCTATTTGGAAATTATTGATATTTTGAAGCTATTTTTATATTCAGAGTTGATGTTTAATGACGACCCTGTTACTATCGTCTACTCGTACAATGTCTACGCCATTATAATAGATGAAAATATGTCACGTTTATACTTTGTTTCTTTTACCATTATGTTGATAACAAAAGAATTTCAGCTTCCAAACGCATAGGAGAATTTATCGGAATATTGTGCCTTTATAACATTTTGCGTCATAAGGAATAACTTTATCGGTTTACAATTATTTCCACTTTTCAGTTACGCTATCATTTTATTCGTGATTTGGGTAATGAAAAAAGTTTGCTTTCATCTTCATGGGGAACTGGTGGAGCACTTCCCTTACCGGATTACCTTCAAATTAAAAGCACGATTTGATTCCGGTGGATGTAATATCCAAACTTGGCCGTTGCTTCCACAATAATTCGTTGACGCCGGTTTAATAAGTAAAAAATTAAAACATTTCTTAAAATGTCTGTAAATCTTTGAACAACATTTTTTTTTCATTATTTACATTATTCGGACTATTCTCCTCATCTTTTTCGCCATATTTATTGCAACGTTTCGGCCGTTGTACGCTTCGGCATCTTCAGGTGGTTGGAATATCGAACTGACAGATGGCACAGTGGATAAAGGCGTTAGATTCAGTGACAGGACCCAAAGAGTGAGAGTTCAATATCCGGTTAAGGCAGCGGATAATTTGGAGGGGGGAATTAACAGGCGATAACTGATAACTGACTTCCATTAAAACATGGCACGTGAAACTAGAACATTCTACCCCAGTGAGCGAAATAAAGGGTTCGGTTCGACATTCCAACCACCTGAAGAAAGCCGGAGCGTGCAACGGCTGAAACGTTGTAATAAATATGGCGACAAAGATGAGGACAATAGTCCGAATAATCTAAATAATGTACATAATACCTCATCTCAGAAATATAGACAAGCATTTTTTTTTTATCTCCAACTATTTGTTGTGCAACTTCACAAGCCTCCCAGCAGATGCTAATTTTTATTCTTTTAAGAACATTCTGTGAAGACTTTAACACATTATAAACCGAGGGAAATAATCTGTTTTATATAACCTTTCTTCCCAAAAATCAGATCAGATCAAAAACTGAATTATTGCTGCCATATCTGAGCTGGTAGATTTCAAAAGTCTTTACGCCGCGTGATAGGGAATGACTTATGCTCCTCTCTTTCATACTGAAGAAACACAGCGAAACCTATTTCTACTCTATCATTATTTCATTAAAAAATGTTCTGACAGACTAAATTCATTCGTTCCACCAGTTATGACATTGAAACCTGTGTACGCAGGAGCAAATAATCCTCATTCATTTCGTATTTCAATAATCAGAAGATAGTTCCATTCGTACATATTCTTCCCAAAATCGCCTGTTTTGCAAATCAAACTCCTAAAATAATGCGTCACTGTCCACAACAATCTTAACTTCTTCATGTCCAGGTCAACCGTCATCTATCTTACATATCTCAAAAATCTACAATTGCTTAGCTCGTGTAAACCCATTCAGTTTAGTTTGTGTTGGAAAATACCAATTTTTTCATGTATCGTATTAAGTTTCTATTTGATCAAAAGTTATAATATTTATATCATCATTACTATTATAATTCTTTATCGCGCAAAGCTATTTTCCCGTTCTATTAAACCTATCTAAGAAGTCTGTGTGGTGAATCTTGCTTAGCTATCATATATAATTCTTACGTTTATAATATACATATACATACACACAGACTCACACAGAAACATATACATATATATATATATATATAAATATATATATATATATATATATATATATATATATATATATATATATATATATACATATCTATATATATGAATGATTTAAAAAATTATAAGATCAGCGAATAACCCTACCTTGGTCTCAACCTTTCGGTATCTTCGGGCGCACCGCCCCACGCTAAATGGCCATAACCTGTTTGGTTTGGCTGATCTGCTAATATTTGCATGCGATTTTTTTAAATTTTCTTTTACCTCTATTGAGCACTATTTAATACTACTGTTTCCCGGTCTAATTTTTTTTTAATCATATATATATATATATATATATATATATATATATATATATATATATATATATATATATATGGGGCTTGTTTGTGTGTATATATATATATATATATATATATATATATATATATATATATATATATGTAATCTTCAGGCTCTGAAGATTGCCTTAATCATGAAACAGATTTATCTGCTCGACTGACTTTAGTGTGTGTGTGTGTATTATATATATATATATATATATATATATATATATATATATATATATATATATATATTCATACATGTTTCATTGAATAATATAGACAAGTGTTGTCTATTTATTTTATGTAAATTCTTTTCATAACGTCTGATAAGCTTAATAACAATATTATTAAACGAAGAAAGAAAATCACAACATTGATCCATATTTTTTAATCCAATCGAAACATGAATGAAAAAATGCTGCCTAAACACACACACAATATATATATATATATATATATATATATATATATATATATATATATATATATGACATATATATATATATATATATATATATATATATATATATATATATATATATATATCTTTTCGTTTTCTGCAATAATTTTTTTTATAATGATAAATAATAAAATCTCGAAATTATTGATTATAATTAAATGCAAATGAATTCAAAATTTTGACGAAATACGAAAGCCGAAGGAACATGGACTTGTCATCTATTAACATTGCAAGTTCATATAAAACATATACAGAAAAACGTTTTACATTCGCCAAAGAAAATTCTTGAATCTAGAGTCAAAACAGACATGACAGTTATATAATTAATTATTTGCTGTTATTAATAGAGACGAAAAGAAGCAATGAATTGGACACTATAAATGCAAGATGTTCCAAGAATGTTGTTAATTACTTTGATACACGAGGTCCTCCTCCCATCTTTCCTTGTTCCTGATTAAGAAAAACTTAATATATAATACATCATTATAATAAAAATAAGTATTTAATAGAATAATGAAAGGGCTAAACTTTGTTGATTGGTTGATTTTGTTTAACGGGTTATTTAATGCCGAAATCTTAATTTTTTATGTAATTTTACCTTTTAAAATACTTGGTACATACATTTATATTTTCAGGATTAAGGTACGGATTTAGATATTTGTAGTTTATAGAACATAAAATTTATTGTTGGTAATTTTGCTATGAAAATGTATTTTTATATGTTATATGTTCAATTTTGCATTGATTGCTATTTTTTTATAAATCATAGATCATTTCCATTATAAAGATTGTCAGCGAGAGCAGAAGATTCTGGTTACGAATTGGAAATGCGAAAACCAAATAAGTATGAAAAATTAGAGAAGTGTACGAAAAATATGACACCGAAAGAAATCATCATTACTCAATATCTCTCATAAGGTTTGTGGAATGATTTTAAAGCACTTTTTAATTTGCAGAGCGCTGTGTTCACCTACAATAGCCGATGGCATAAAGAAGTTACCTCCCTAACAATCGACAATGGTGAGATCCGAACACGTGACCCAATGTCAGAAATCGAAGGTTATTGCATATAAATCAACTTCACATCCAATGCAGGGATTATTGTATGGAATATCCATATTTCAAAAGATGATATTTTTCACTAAAATTAAAAAGAAAATCTTTAAAGTTGGTTGTGCAAATTTAAATAATAAGTAGGGCGATATGGTTTCAGGGAATACAGTCAGGTTTACTTGCATTGGTATATAGTAATTACAAAGACTCGATATTCAACCGGCAGCATAACTATTGTGAACATAATTCCTGGAAACTTACTATACGATTATTATCTAATTCAGTTAACCTCAAAATTTACGTAATTTTCAGGACAAGGAAATGTTGTTACACTAATAATCCTAACAGAAAATGTTACCTCGGCATTCAAGGATTTTATCTGGGTATGAACATATATCTCTGGCAACGTTAGAAATTGGTAAATATTTCGGCCTTGAGGCTGAAGATATTTTAGCTGTTCAGGAAAACCAATATGTTACAAGCAACAAATGTAGTTATATGCCATGCGTGATACACGCTGAGGCGACCATGTATCTTTCGATACATGATTGACGAGGCAGATATTGTTTCCCTCAGTAAGTTGCCATTACTTTCTGCGGTAGATCAGTTGCCATTCAAGGCTGTAGAACCCAGTCTGTTCTGCTATTTATCTATAGCTGGGGGGAAAAAGAGAATCCATACTTTTCCTAAGAGTATTAGCACTAAATTAGTATTAGTATTAAAGGAATTTTAACTAAGGACAGTACTAAAGTTAAAGCAGAAACTATTTTTTAAAATATATCCTTTGTCTGTTCCAACAATACACGTTTTTCAGGGGAGATTTCATTTTTTTTTTATTGTGGTATTTTTAAACGTCTGCCTTTGAAATTTTGATCGCAATGAAAATTCAAGTTTAATATCCACCCCACTTATAATTGTTCAAATTGTTAATATTTTATAATGGGCAAAGATTTGCTCCAACCACACCGACTGGCAGCTTCTTAATCATTCCGTAAATTTCTATAAAAGCTATGCACACTGTCAGCTTTAATATTAGGTTTTAACAAGCGAACGTTTTCATAAAAGCATTCTCTTGTTCCTGGTGATTTTAAACGCGATTCCCAAACTTTCCAGACATAGAATATAAATTAATTTAAAACGGTTCTATCGTCTGGTATGACTGAAGTCCAGACTAAAAGAGGTCAAACGCATTTGACTTAAGCTGAAACCAAAGAGCAGACGATAGGACTCAGTTCAAGGGTTAAGGGACGATTTGAAGAAGACATCATCTGAACAGTGGCGCCTGCCATTATTTATCATCTAAACTGTCAATTCGATATAACTCGCCAGCAAATATGTCCTGTTGTTGTGAAGTTGATAAATAACCCATTGTTCAAGCCGGATACACTAGCCAATACTGAAAATCTTATTCTATTTATGTTTCTAACCCGATTTTACATATTTGCAAGTATTTTATGGGATAAACGTCACTTAATTCGGTACTCCACTCAATACCCATCCTGGGTAAGACGATAAACTACATCCACGTCCTGGGTAAGACGATAAACTACATCCAACAGAAAGGCCACTGAGCAGGCTTTGAGGAGCGTGAAACAACCTCTTAATTGCTGGTATTCCAGACCCGGTGAGATAGCACATGTTAGGGTCCCAGATATGGGCAGATAACTCCCACACTGAGTTTTAATACCAGCCATACATTTTTGTAAAAATTATTACCAGCAATGAATTTTGAAGCAAAAAATTATTACCAGAATTACATTATTACAAGCAATACATTATTACCAGCAATACATTTTTTGAAAAAATTATTACCAGCAATATATTTTTGAAAAGAATATTACCAGCAATAAAAATCTTGTCGACATTAAATAACCCATTGAGGTGTTGATATGACGTAAAACAAACCAAACCAAAGCCGCTCAACATATGTTCTGCATTGAGCAGAATTTGGATTTTCCTAAAAAGTTAATTTCACAATATTTCTATTTGCTTTAAACGTTATATTTTAGTGGGTAAATGTGTTTGAGCTGACGTCTAACTTTTTTTCAAATAACGTGAATGTATTACGACTTTCGACTTCATAAGCAGGTAGATGTAATTTAAACAGTGAAAAAAACGGCCATCTACAAAAACATATTTATCCACTAAAATATAATATTTGAAGTAATTAAAAAATAATATCCGGTGAATTTATTTAAAAATCTATTAATTGCTTAGAATTTATTTACGATTTCGATCTGAAAATAAATTCAGCAGATATAAACTTTGGAATTTGTTATAGGTAGATGGTATCTATTTGCAAAAGACCACCAATCGAATATATTGATTTTCAAAACGTTGCTTACATGTGGCATAAGGCCGAAAGTATAGGACATCTAGTAAGGATCGAACCCTCTACTCAGTCGCAACTGTTTTAGCGAGACAAGCTTGTTGACCATTATACCACGCGGAATATGAGAAATTAGCAAAAAGTCTTTGCCGTTTTTTACGTCGTGATCACCGATACGCTAAAAAAATGCCGGGAAAACGATGCAGTGGGGGGTGGCGTTGTTCTTGTCTAATGCAGGTGCGTTTTGTACACACATCAGTCATAGAGGCAGAAAGAAAACATGGCCGTGTCGAAGCAGCTCGTCCGAGGTTGGCTGCTTTATGAATTTAAGGTGGGTTTTTTCGCAGCCGCATCGAGTCGCCGAATTCGTCAAGCTTTTGGGGTTAATGATATATTAATGGATCGCTAGGTATTGGTTCCAGAAGACCAGGTCGGAAGATCTGTCCGTTCATGATGAACTCTATACGCGTACAAATTGAGCAAGTAGGTACCTCACATACTGTCGAAGGCCAACAATCCACAACAACACATATTTGATCGAATGCTCACCAGTGACGAAAAGACGCTCTGTTTCACACCACAAGTAGACATCCACACGCACGCATATGTATTTGGTGGACTATCCGACAAGTGTTACACTATGAGCTGCTACCAAATGACCAATCCATCACTCGCAATAGTTGCAACGTGTACAATAAGCACTGAAGCAGAAGGGGCAATCACTGGTTAATTGCAGGGTGTGCAGTTCCTCCATTACAATGCTAGACCTCATGTTGCGCGGATGGCTACATATTTGTCTAAGAGACACTTAGCCAGCAAGCTTAATCCTTGAAATTTGCCACAACAGATTACCACCTCTTCCATACTATAGACAATCACATTCGTGGGAAATCCTTAACAAATGAGGCAGTCTTGCGGTTGGCATTCACAAATTTCTTTGTGTCCAAGATAATTGATTTTTTACCACCAGATTACTGCGCAGAATGGCCCAGGTTGACAAAAGGTTCTGGATGTCAATGTGGATTATTTGAGTGCTAACAGTGCGTCACAATTGTTGTATATATTTTTGTCTTTAATAAATGAAAAAGCCAATGATTTATGTTTAGCTTGTAGTTACGTAATCAATTTTAGGTGCTGAAAAATTATCGGCTCGAACTGATTCCAAAGATCTGGCAATATATCCATATATCAGAACTTTTGCATTCTTACTTGGTCAAACTGAGAACAAATTAACGCCCACTCGGATATCAGTACGACAAATTGTCTTTACTTGCATGTGTCGTCTGTCGCCTGAAGTAGTATCATTAATCTGAGTCAAGTAATTGAATTCGACAGGCGTTGATAGTAGAATCGTATAATTTGCATGATTTGTTAATGTCTTCAAGAACCATAATACCATAATAATTTACTTCCATTAATTCAGAATAGATTTGCATCACGAATATATATATATATATATATATATATATATATATATATATATATATATATATATACTATCAGCCAAAGTTTAGGACTGTTCTCTGATTTAATAATTAGTAAGTTACGTCTCTTTTATTTAATTAAATCCTGCTAAGTTTTGGTGCTGAAACTATTCAACCTATTACTACTTGGAATCCAATACTTTTCACGAAGTGCTTACCTAAAATATCAAAATCTGACAACTCGAAAATGACTATTAGCCAGTATGGGAAATTAGGCAAAAAGTGCGATCATTTCAAGTTCAATTCATTTTATGTAATGCCGGGTGAATATCGATATTATTATTATTATTATTATTATTATTATTATTATTATTATTATTATTATTATTATCGAATATATGATAAATTATCTTCAGAAATAGAAAGTCCCTCTAATCCAAAGCGAACTATTTCATTAATTTTGAAAAATGTACGAAAACTTCAATGTTTAAAGGATTCTTTGAAATCTAGAGGCTTTCTCCAAAGTATTTTCCTATAGTGTATATGCACCACCACAACCACACACCTCCCATTATATATATATATATATATATAAATATATATATATATATATATTGTCATCCACAGGCAGACTGTTTCGCTGTATCACAGCTTATCGGTGTAGTTAGACATCCGATTGCCTGAAGCCAGGTTCTAAACTCCAAGGATATGGCATTAGTCGGAGATTGTTTTTCTTAAGCTATCAGCTCCTGTCAGAGAGGTCTGTGAAATTTTACGTATTTATTTTTTGAATAAACATGACAGTAACTCAGAGTCCTCGATTCATAGAAGCCCTTTTTGCCTATATATATATAAATATACTAAAACAAGGAGAAAAGTTCATATAAATATATGTATCCAAATCATTCGTTTTTGAATTTAAATCTAATTTAGTAAATTATGAATTTACATTAACTTAACAATGTTTAGATTTGAATTTTAATAGAATTTACATAATTCATTTCCAATCCTATGTATTCCAATTCAAGATGGACACAAAGCCAAATGGGCATTACCCTTAACCTTGGAAAATCCCGTTGGTGCATGAAACATGTTTATACACGATATGCAGAAGGGCCTGTTCTTTTTTCAGGTAGATCGAAATCTGGTTGGAAATGCAAATTATTTCAGGGACATTTTTAAAAAATGGTCATTGAATCAAAGAAAAAAATGAGAAAATGTGTAATCAAATTCGAATTGATATGCATTTTAAAAAGATATTGCAATTGTAGATGTTATCAATATCGAAATAATTTCTTTGATCAAATCTCAGCTAATGATTTGAAATTGTCAGCAAAACAAAGGAAAGGCGGAAATATGCGGTGCCTTTTAAAAGCAAGAGAATCATTAGGAATTGGAAAAATGGTTCCATGATGGTTACAAAACGATATGTGAATGAAGGCACCTAAACAATAATTTAGCGAAATGTAGATCGACAGATTTGTCATTTTACAGTTTATCAACCAGTTATGAGTAATTTAGGGGGGAACATATATTTCGGAATGTAGAATGTTGCTTACCGTACCTGATATACGCAAGCGGTCCTAAAATCACTGCTCCTGTTCGATACAACTTTGGTGATCGAATGAAAAACGTTTTTATTTTGTTTTTTCTTCAGCGTTATTTGGCAATAAGAAGTAAAAGTATAGGATAAATAAAAGGCGACGGAAAAAGTGGAAAAAAATTGTTAGCGAAAACCAAATTCGAAAATATTTCAACTTTTACCCGATGGATACATCCACCAACATCCCCCACCAAATGTTTGAAAATTCCCATCTTTTTCAACAGAATTGTGCGGGTACATATTCATAAAAACAACCATCGTAACTTTCTAATATTGGCCAAGACAGTGTCCTGATTTTAATATTCTAGAAGGTTGTTGGGATAAACTAAAGTAGAAAGTAAATATAAATATCAAGAGGCTATTGATCAAACTTGAGAATTAGAACTGAATTTGTAATATTGCACATATTTCTTTATGTTTATTATTATTATTATTATTATTATTATTGTTTTCATTTCCTTTGATTTCTGGCGTATACACATTACTTTCTGGGTCCCGCCCAGAGAACTAAGGTTAGAAATGACATCATGACATTTTCTACTGTCAAAAAAAATGTACATAGATAAAGCCCTTCGTAAAATGTGGGCTGTACTTGTCAGAACAATTTTTTGTATCTCTTTGAGGCATGGACTTCCAGGAATCCTTTCACTTAGTCTACTAGAATCTTTTCCAACCAATCCGAGGGCTCCAACTACGACAAGGATTGTTGATGTTCCCATATGCCACATTTTTAGATTTCGATTACAAAGTCATTGTATTTTGACAGCTTTTTGAATATCTTCAAAGATACATTGCAGTCTACAGGGACTGCCATATCAATAAGGATTATTATTATTATTATTACTATTATTATTATTATTATTATACTAAAGAAAAGATACTGTTGTGTAATATAGAAGTTATAATCATTAAAATATTTATCATATTATGTTTTTTGAAATATCATTTAATATATATATTTATTTATCATTATAAAATTCCTACATAGTATAGTCGACGTTTCCTAAAGTAATATCTCGTTTACATTTGATATCTTTCTTATAAAAATCTAATATTGAGTTTATATTTGAAATATATAGAAAATACATTAAATGGGTACATTCTTTTAAATTATGTTTTCTTTTCTTTAGTGACAGTATCGATTAAATCTACAGACACAATTATAAGTTATATACCATTCATTACCGTGCAATAGAAACAAAAAGAAGTCCTGAAAATCTTCACACATTCTGCATTATCTGAACTCCATCTAGTGTTCTTAAAATGATAATGTATGTCTTAAGAAATAGACTCCTACGTTTCTATGAAAATCAACTTAACACAATTTGTCTTTCATTCTGGTAAGTGTGAAACGGCTATGATATTATATCTCTCATCAAACAATTTCATTGACTAGAATATTGTATCCATTCTACTGCTACAACAATCTGCCTTTTTCATCTTACTTATTATAAAACGCAGATTGTGTGTGTGTGTGTGTCTGTACGTTTATATATTGGATCGGATTTCCTACATTTTTCAACCAATTTCAACAAAACTTTACAGGACTACGTAAAATTACATTGCGGTGGTTCTGACAGCGCCAAAAATTGGAAAAACACAATTGTTTTTGCACGAAACCAATTTGAAAACACGATTAAGATGAATCGCGAGAATGAAAGGGGGACAACTCATATCGAGTTATACTTATTATAAAACCCAGGTTGTTTGTGTGTGTGTGTATTTGTTTATGTATGGGAACGGATTTCCTACAATTTTCAACCGATTTCAACAAGGCTACTTTTTTTTGGCAAGTAGTGTTTCTTATTGTCTTCCATTTCCAATTGTTTATAATAAAATTCTATTCAATCGTTAGACTCATAACGATTGAAAACAATGTTTTTATTTCAGTTTGGGTTTGACCAATTCGTAAAAAAAACCCTAATTAAGACATGCGTGTCCGTCAACCTTAAACAATAATCTTTGTCAATTTTATTTTTCAGTCTTTATGATGGTCGATACTTGATCTATCTCTTACTGTTATATCCCCGGGCAACGCCGGGCTCTACTGCTAGTATACATTAAAAATCCTATTCTTCCACTGAAAAACTCGATCTTATCGAGGACCTCTATCGATCCAAAATATTGTATATGTTCAGTGAAGAACCAAACACTGACTTATTTCAAACCTCGCCAGAAGTAGTAATGGGAGTCGGTATCTTCCTAGATATTGCGTAAACTTTTAAAATGTTTTACCAGTTGATTTGTGCAGCTTTTTCCTTTTGATGCACACGTGTAGATTAATTTCTCACCGCTTTTTTTCAATACTATGTCGCTCAAAGTCAACTGTCAATTTCAGCTTGCTAGTAACCATTTAATAACTATTTTTGTGGGTAAGAAGTCACAAGTCGTCGTGAACGCGGGTGTGAGTGTGCTGGCGTGGTCAGATTGTTGATCATGCTAGATAACACGCTTTCTCCAGAAACTGTGACTAAGATCTACTCAACAGAGTTGCAGTATAAACCACAGGTTGCCTCTGTGGGCATTGAACAAACACAAATGTGCCTGAGCGAGCGTCTGAATTAGGGATTGGCTAACCGTCTTAGTTGATGGGTATCCTCGAATACGAGTGGCCGGTTATTATTTGTGGGTAAGAGAATATAAAAATGAAAAAAGAAAAAAAACTTCTAGTTGGCTTGTTTCATTTCAAGGAAAAACTTCTTAGAACGAAGAAGATTTTATTGACGGAATCAGTCTGAGATATAAAAAAGGTAAAAGGTAGTGAAAGAAATACAACAAAAGCCGGTTACAAGTGGAACGTTCAAAATACAACAAAATTGTACCTTGTTATCTCGATAATTGGCTTTTTGCCAATTAGGCTATGTTAATCAAGTAGATACGCAAGATGTCAAAATTAATATTTAAATGTTGTGACTCTGTATCTATAAAACGATATAAATTTTTACAAGGTCTTGTTGTAATTCGCTTGTTATTTCTGCTTGTTTATAAATAATATCATTTTCATCAATAAACAATATTATTTATTTGCCTCCAAACGTTGGAATCGTCATCCTCATGGATGGGCATTTACAAATGCAGGGATCGCTGTAAATGCACATCCTTCACCTGAAGATTGGTGAGCAAGCGTCCCAGAGGAGTGTGGGTGTTGGATGCATTTGGGCTAGTCGGGCCCTCTATGCAGTACCTGGCAGATCCTTTTCATGTCGACGGATGATTTTGAAAGTCTCGGTATCCCAGTCCGGATGGTCCTTCGCTAAGTATATTGACTTGCAGAAAGAGTTTCTCAGGTCTCTGTCGATTTTAGCATGTTTCGGGGATGTCTTCAGCTGATCTTTGTTGTTTTGGTCCACCCCATAGCCTCTTTTCGCTGGCGAGCTCTCCAAACAAGATGATAAGAGGGAGTCGATCTAGGATGCATTCTGGACACATAGCCCTTCCAGCCAAATCAATATTGAAAGACGGTAGTCTTGATAATGGGGAGAGCCTTGTTGTTATTGATGCGGTTCTCCCAACTTATACGAAGGATTCTTCGAAGTATCTTTTGCTGGAACCGCTCCAGACGATTGATGTCCTGACTATAGAAGGTCCACTGTTCGTAAGCGTACGGAGGGGTAGACTTGACCACGACCCGGGAGAAAATGATTTTGGTTCTTATAGTGAGGCCGTGCTTGCTGAAGAGCGGGTTCGAGAGACTTCTTTACGCAGCGTGAGCCGCTTTGTTCCTGATATGAAGGTATTTTCGAAGGTGTTACTAATCGAGAGGGTGGTGCCAAGGTAAGGAAATTCGACGACGTCTTCTGTCGGTTGTTCGTTGCTTGCCCGCGAACCAGTTGCATGAGGATCTTCATCTTTCTTTTTCTTACATTGAGCAGCATCCCGAAGCGTTTGTCAGCCTCGTTATACAGGTTTGCTGATATTGTGTTGCAGTCCGTTCTCAGAAGGAATCGATTCACTAAGATGTTTTTTCTTGTAACATCTTTAAATATCACATATGCAATAAAGGAAAAAAAATCAAAATATTTCGGAAACTTTATTTTCTAATTTGTTAATAATGTAATTGGATAGTACTTAGGTATGTTAACGCAGTTGACACATTATAAATATAGCATAGCTTTCAAACTTACAAATATAAAAAAAATAGTTCTCTCTCTCTCTCTCTCTCTCTCTCTCTCTCTCTCTCTCTCTCTCTATATATATATATATATATATATATATATATATATTCTCTTTATACGTTATTTTAACATTTCCAAATTAGTGAATCTCAAAGATGCTAGAATTTCTCACTTGCGCCATTTATCGTTTCCATTCTGAAACATTAATCTACCGATGGTTTCCATTCAATAAGTATAATTTGGTTGACCTTTAGTTCTATGCAGGTTCAGCTGTACATTATTTAATAGTGTCTGTACTCAATACAAAATTACGAATGTTCTTGAAATCTTATTTTTCATTCATGTACAAATTTGTATTTGTTTCAATGAATCAATCTATAATTGTTTTGTAGTTATCAAAATTGCACGGAAGTGTGGGTGTTGTAAATGATAGTCGTTAGGAATGATAAATTAGATAGCTAAGTTTGAATTTCAATCGTTTTTTTTTTGCATTCACTTGCTCAGAAATCAGCTGGGGAAATGTATGTATATATATCTCACTCCAATTATGCGTCAAATAGGAAGAATTGTATCTGTCTATATTTCTGAGATGAGGTATTATGTACATTATTTACATTATTCAGACTATTGCCCTCATTTTTGTTGCCATATGTATTACAACGTTTCGGCCGTTGTACGCTCCGGCCTGCTTCATGTGGTTGGAACATCGAACTGAACACTTTATTTCGTTCACTGGGGTAGACTGTTCTAGTTCCACGTGCCATGTTTAATGGATGCCAGTTAGAAGTTATCTCCTGTTAATTTCCCTCTGAAAGTTCTCCACCGCCTTAACCGGGTATTGAACTCACACTCTTTGGGTCCTGTCACCGGAAGTATTGTCTTACAGCATTCACTCTCATGGGATGCAGAGGAAAAGGGTTTGATGTCGGAGTTGAAATTGCTTGGAATGAATCATTCTTTTGTTTTTAATTTGTTTTTAGATTAGTATTTAATATACGTTAGACATTTGCTGTTTCTACAAGCTGCGTAATAAAGGTTTTCATTCCTTGTCAATAACTAGTTACCAATTATCGAATGTTGTGCTGGCTTCAATCGTGTCAGGTGATGAGGATGCCAGTTTTGTATCCAATTTGCCAGAGGCTATGGTGTATGATTGAACAGGATACAAATCTTCAATAGCGAAAATTGATCTTTGTTGTGTTGACTGCGAAAGCAGTTGCGCCGTTCACACAACTTGTTTACTCCTACGGATTTACTAACGCAATTGTCTGGGTAATAAAACACTGTCCCTTAAGAGGCCCCGCCAATATCCGCAAAGTGATCGTTGATCCAATCCCAACGGAGACTCTAGAGAAAAGCAAATCGACAAAAATTACTTGGCTGGCTCGATGTGACTTGGCAAAGAACATCGGAATTTGAATTGCTTAAAACTGGTTTTACTTGATGCTACGGCTAACGAACTGCTAAACACTAAGACAAGTGGTCGTATATTATTGAAGACGAATACAACAAATGAGGCATGAAGCCAAAGCTAACCACTGTTGCCAAAATATAAGATCACGGGAGAATTACATGAAAGCAATACTTATTTTCTGTAAGGACTTGCATGTTGATAACTTTTATGGAACAGAAACGACACATGATTAATTTGGCATAATTTGTAAAGTTTCCAGATGACTGATGGAAGCCATCGCTATATTTGTTGCGTACCTCATTGGTGTAGCACAGTTATGTGCCATACATGATACACGATTATGCGATCATGTATCTTTCGATACATGACTGACGAGGCAGATTTTTCCCGCAGTAGGTTGCCTTCCTTTTCTGCGGCAGACCAGTTGCCATCCAAGTATATAGAACCCGGTCTGTCCTACTATTTACCCATAGATGAGGGGGAGAAGAGGAGTCATGCCTTTCCCAAGGGTATTAGAAAGTTAGTGAACGTAATGGAATCGACTGGAATTCGAACTCGGCTCTCCGATTCCTTCATCCGAGCCGTTATCCATTACTCCACTGTGCCTCATTAGTAAACCCTCATAAAACAACTCGGCTTATGAAGGTTTTCCAAACTGTTTTTTTTTTCTACCGTACCATTTACTGCAAGCGTTATTCTCATATCTTGGTCAGCTTTAGAGTTCTTAGTTTTCATTTGAATCCAGTAAGTACACAATAAAATAAAGAGGAATTAGATATGTACGTGTCTTCTCAGCTTCTACAGTGAGACAATCACAAGAGAATGAATAGGACTATAAGGAACCATTATTAACGGTCTCAGATGTGCAGATGATAATGTTATGAAAAGAAAAAGATATGTACTACTGGGACACCTAAAGAAAGTAGTACAGGAAAGCGGGAAGAAAGGACTAAGCATCAATTGCATAGGAGAATGTATAGTTGTCTGGAAAGGGAACAAGTTACGGACAACAAACTGGAAACACCGAAATCAAGCAAATAAAAATATTAATATTTCGTTCATTCGGCATCCGTCCGTCTCGGGAGACGATGGAGTAGCGCTTATTCTTTCTTTCTTTTTCTTCTTTTTCCCCACAAAATTCTAGACGATGGAGTTACATCGCCTCTGGTGACTGTGTAGTCCTACTCTGGAGCGGCAGTCTCTCAGGCACTTGTCGCAGATGAATCTGGATGACACGGAGACGGGTGTTGTCCTTGCTTTTCTCCTGGCTCTCTTTGCTGCCTGGTAATCTTCCCTCGCAGCTTCTGCAATTGTGACACCGTCACACTCCAAACCTGGCGATCGTCAGCCGCAGCCTCCTAGGTATTGTGGTCCAGTTTCATGTCTTGGTTGCCCCCACCCCCACACAGATCCCCGTACAGGAAGTCTCTTGGGATGCGGATGGCACCCATGCATCTCCAAGAGTACTAATATTTAGGAAGTGCTTTATCAGTGGATGGAAACCTGAAATCCGAAGACACATTGGGATAGTGTAGTGGTATTGACGGCATAAATCAACCCACACATTTCTTTTACTTTACGAATGTGGAAGAAAACAAAAAGCAAACAAGAGAAAGAACGCAAGAAAATAACTTTTCATAACAGGTACAATATTTATATTTATAAATGACGACAGTTTTACAATAACTATTAATATGAGTTACTTCCCTTTGACTAGGCTAAAGTTTTTCTACTAAAATATTTTTACCTTAGCTCACAAAAAGCTGAATTTACTTGTCGTTCAAAATGTTCACTGAAATAGAGTTTAAAGAATCTTGTAAAGCTGAAAATATGTTGATAAACTTTTAGCTTTAAAGAAGTTGGAGAAGTGAATGTTCCGTTTGATTTCGTTGTTCGTAGTTGAATGTATTGTTCGTACTTGAGTTTCGTAAGATTCAATAACGTGATTGAATAGTTTTAGTAAGTTGCAGAAGTTGGTGATTGAGTGGTTTGGTTGAAATTTTAGCTTGAATTACAGCGAAGTTATTTCGTGTTAAAGAACTTGAGATTCTAACTTTGTACTTCGCTGCAGTAATGATATAAGCACCGTGAACTCGTTTAGCAAATGCTAGTCGTCGTAAATTATCACTGACTGGATTCGCTCGTACCTTCAATTCATATGTTTTTTTTTTAATCACGTGATTGGATCCTGAGAGCACTGTTTTTTCGTCAGGTCAAAAACTAGGTTGATGTTTTTCGGACGTAGTGGTGAGCATGTAAATTGTTTTTTAATATCTGTTAACCACTCAGAAAGCGCCTTACAAAATTCAGTCTTGAGCCTGATATGTTTTGTGCTGCTTATTGAGAACAATGCACGTGAAGATATACGAGATAATTTTAATATTTATTGTCCAATGAGAAGTTCAGGTTTTCAGAAACATGTATGAAGATGTGATCCGCTTTTTGCACGAAAATCGACACTGATGAAAAAGTGGTAGCAAAATGTGCTTACTAAAAACAGAGCAAAGTATTACGAACTCACAAATGCTCTGTTAGAAAATAGAAAAAAATACTGAACTCTTATGCAATATCTGCCCACCTATATGGAAATAAATGCTGAAATAAGACTTCACCCAAGAAGAAATGCAGTTCGACAGAAGAAAATTGAGAATCGCATTGACTGAACCTATAAGCAACGATTATGTTTTAAGGAAACTGGAAATTAAAAGGACACTTATGCATCGAATGTGAAAGCGACATATTGCAATCTCTAGTGTACATAATGAAGAAAGTGGGCTTAGGGAATATTAAAGTGATAGGACATATTAAAGGCAAGAGAGACAAAAGAAATCCACGATATGGTTAAATGCAAGATGTTTCACCAGGAATTAATTTTCTTTAAGAATCTAGCAAATTCCATAATAATCATCATCATTATCATCCTCATAACCTTGACTTTTGTAATCGTAGTCGGGGGGATCCAAATGCAGAAGCCACACTGAATCTCCTCCAAAACGGTCTATCATTAGCAACCATCATCAATTCTATCATTGGCAGCCATTATCAATTCTATTCGTGATACTTGTCCATTGTTTGATATTGTCCAACCAGTTTTTGCGTTGGAGTCCTCTTCTATGTCCACCTTCAACGATGTCTTGCATGATTGTTTTGCATAGTCTGTACTGCCTTGTAACGTGTCCTAACCAGGCCATCTTTCTCCGGTTGACAGTGGCGAGAAGAAGTTCCTGGTAGGCCACAAGACCTTCAAGCCTTTTCCGCACAAATTTATTGGTTTTATATTTCCAATAGATGACGCCAAAGAGGCTTGGATCCTTCTCACTGTTTCTGCAAAAAGTGTCCACGTTTCCCAACCATACAGGAGAATAGAGACTACCAGAGATTTGTACAGTCTTGCTTAAAAGATGATTTTGCTCCTCCATACCCTTGCAAATTTCGCCATTGCTGCCAATGGCTGCGGTAATCCGTGTACCAGACCATCTTTAGACAAGATTATTTCCAAGTATTTGAAACTGGACATTTTCTCCAATGAATTCCAATTCCTGGTAGCGTTGACATATATGTTACTGTTTGTGCTATTCACTATTACTTTGGATTTCTCAGAACTAACCTCCATTCCATATGCTCCTGCTCTTTCCACGAGTTTGTTGGTCAAGTCCTGGAGCTTTCTGTTATAAGGTCAATGTCACCTGCAGACGGTTCTACCGCCAATAAAGATTGAAGGATCAGGGTCGTTTATGGTTTCTTGCATGATTCACTCTCGAAATAAGTTGAATAATGTGGGTGGAAGTACGCATCCTAGTCTCCATAAGAATTAATATCTTCAATTCCTAACAAAGAATGCATAAAATCCCAGAGATACATGGGGAGAGAACAAATCAATATTTGCCAAAAAGAAAAATGTTCATAATTATAATGCTTCAGATTAGAAAAATAGGACATTAAAAGTAATAAATAATTTTACAAGTCTCCTGAAGATTATATGTAATTGGCACGAAACACGGAATAGAATCAAGATAAATGAATAATTCATTTCATTTCTTGCTAATGATACATATACATGGGCACGTTAGAACGTTTACATTCTGAGCATGAGACCTGGGTTCGAATCTCACCATGGTCCATTTGTCAGGAAGGAGATTTCCTGATGTTATTGGACTGGATGGATAGATTCCAGCGTGCGGCACCTTTGGCACCTGAAAGTCATAGTTTTGACTGAAGCCTTGTGAGTGAAAGTAGTAGACAGAACCCTTGGAGACCGTCGATAGCTGTGCTAGTCACAAATCATCGTGGCTGAGGGCTTGAGCGTCCTAGCCATGTTCAATTTGTTGATCACGCTAGATAACACTCCTGATACTGTCACTGCTCAACAAAGTTGCAGTATAAACGAGGTGAGCTCTGTGGGTTTTAAATAAACAGAAATATGCCTACAAAAGAGATTGGCTAGCCGCCCTTATAGTATCGTCGAATACGAGGGGTCAGCTATATATATCCTCGAATACGAGGGGTCAGGTATATATATATAATTATAGAGATATAGATATATAGATATAGACAATGTGGAAATAGGAATCAACAATGCTTGGTGACCGTCAGTTTCACGCTTCAGGTGAATACATTTCATTACTTCTTTCGTAGGTTCTATATATATATGCCAGTGGAGGGTTAAAAGAAGTGAGGAAGGTTTTGGGGTCGGAATAGCCAAACTGTAAAATCTTTAAAATTACTGATCCATTCTCGTGTGATCCTGTACACATAATAAGGAACGTTTACGAAATTTAGTACGTTTTGCTTTTAAGCTTGATCAAAAAATGACAATACAATCAGAGTAGGTGCCACGTAAATACTTTAACTCTCACAAAAACATCCCCTTAATTAACCTACGAACAAGAGCCAGGCATAAGTAATTATGCCCACTAGACGGCTCGTCAAGCTAAATGGGTTATTTAATGCCAACAAGACTTTTAAAATAGATTCGTATGAAAAAAAATATGTATTCTTTGAATGAAATCAGTTTGTAGATCATGTTTCATTGAAGTATTTTGGTAAAGAGTGTTTTTTTTTTTTTTTTTTTTTTTTTTTTGTCGAGAGTCAAATGTATTGCTGGCAAAAGGCCAAATGGTAGATTTTTAAATGAGCAAGATGGACTCTGATGAGAATTTTTTTTTCTTTCATGACACAGTGACCTAACGTTGCTTGTAATAGCTGCAGCTATTGATCCCACTAGACGCTCTAACGCGCGCGTACCCACCCCCGCACACATGCACAATCACATACACAAACACAAACACACGCACACAGACATACACACACGAATACACATTATCAACCGATAATATAATAATTATAAGCCATAACTTTAAGAGAAATATCCATTTAGCTTTTATGAAAGTATCTATGCATTATTTGCATTATTTACATCATTAGGACTGTTATCCTCAACTTCATTGCCATATTCACAACATTTCGGCCGTTGTACGCTCCGTCCTTCTTCAGGTGATTGGAATTTCGAACCGAACCATTTATTTCATACACCGAGTAGATTGTTCTAGTTCCACGTGCCATGCATTTCCCTGATGTAAGTAATAATAATAATAATATCTCATTTCAGAGATATAGACAAGTATGTATTCACAGCGACTATGTCAATTTGCTTCAAACATTTGTAGTCTGTCATTCTGAGTGTTAATATATCACTTGATAATTACAGTTTTGTAAGATTATCCATAAAATGTATTTGTAAGTATTCACAGAAGACGGTGAAACATTTGTTCTGCTTTCGTCTACCAACTATAAAATGTTTTTAAGAATGCCTATTTCATTACATTACCATTCCGAGTACCTTATAAAATAATTACCAGCATCGATGTAAAACTACAGCCATCATTTTAATTATCTGAGTTAAAACTACAGAATTAAATTTCAAGCCCACTAATACGAGACATTATGCTGTACTGATTAAAATTAGTTAAAATCAATAACTACTGGCATATATAATTATATCTATGTTACTTGTGTCCATATATTCTTGCATACTAACACCTTAAACTAATAAGTGAATATTCCGGTAATTAGGTTTGTCAGTAATATGTCATTGCATATGTTGAATCTTATTTAAATCAGAAACTTTGTTTATCGAATATCTGAATTGAATTATTAGACAAGAATGTGTTATTTAACTTCTCATGCGCTAGATACTCTAATGAATTCAATGTTTGTATGTGTGGCAATCATTTTTTTCTTTTTCTTTTATGTATCATGTCTCTTCAAAACGTGGCGCTCCACAACATTGTGTCCCTTGCAGCTCTTAGCAATATTTATCGTGTTGCTATCTCTCCTAAACCCTGTTCTGCAAACCATTTACACAAGCTCGTTAGGCAGTTCATTCACTGTTTTCTTCTGTCCCTCTTGCCTTCAATATGCCCTGGGAATGATGGATTTTGCAAGCCACCTTTTTTCTTCATGTACTCTAGAAATGTCAATTGTCACTTTCCGATTATAAATATGAGAAAACCATACTCTTTTGCTTATATTCTTAGGATTTGCCATAAGAGATGCTGCTCTTTTGTCATCAAATGGCAGCTGCTTAGAGATTTAAATACAACTAAGAAGAAATTACCATAAATAAGAAAAAGCACTGTGTTAGACAAAGAGATTATGTAAGTTATTTAGAAAACTGATCTCGTTTATAGCAATCCGTATCCATCATGATTGTGAGATCAACATCATAATCATTTATTTATTTCGTTAGCGTATTTTGCGCCGCTGTGATCACCACTCCGCCATTTTGTTTGGTTTAGTTTGGTTTACGACATATCAACCTCAATGGGTTATTTAATGCCGACAAGATTTTTATTTATGGTAAAATTTTTCACCAAAAATGTAATGGTAATATTTTTTTTTTTAAATTGTATTGCTGGTAATAATGTTTTGCTTGTAATAATTTTTCCTCAAAAATTCATTGCTAGTAATAATTTTTTACAAACATATGTTGCTGGTATAAAAATCTATTTTTAATGTACAGTAATGGATGGCTTCTCGGATTGAAGAATCGGAAAGCCGTGTTCGAATTCCAGCTGAATCCATTATAATCACTTACGTGCTAATATCCTTGGGAAAGGTATGAATCCTCTTCTTCTCCTCCCAAATATGGTTAAAAAGCAGGACAGACCGGTTTCTATAGCGTTGGATGGCATCTGGTCTACTGAAGAAATGGTAAACTGCTGCTGGAAAAAGATCTGCTTCGTAAATCATATATCGAAATTTAAATGATCGCCTTAGTAATAGTGTTTTGACCGCATTTTGGGGTTTAACCATTTGCCCATAGCTGGGACCCTAACAGGTGCTACCACTCCAGATGAGATTGTATCTTGGAACATCAGAAATTAAGTGGTGGTTTCACGCTCCTCAAAACGTGATCAGAGGCCCTGCTGTCATATGTAGTTTATCTTCATACCCAGGACGGACCCGATTTTGTAATTGTGGTTCATGGTGACATTCAAAGTAAAATAGTGCAATGGCTTGCCAGTTCCTTTTTCACCGAAGGTGTTGAGCTTACAACGTCCCTCTTTTCAGAAGTTCCTCCCTCCACTGGTAAAGCTGTTGATTCTGAGTCGCAGCTCGTACGCCCATGCTGGGGAATAACCGATGGCAATTTGGCATAAGTGTTTGAGGGAGAGGCGCTCCCCTACACCAGTTTTATCAAGAAAACCTACCTACTACCGTCACAAAGTTTGGCCGGTAGGTCGGTGTCGTTTACCGAATTCTTGGAGCCATGTACGAGATTTGGATGTAAGGCGTGGACCAGTAGTGCATCCTCATCCACCTGAGCAAAGCAATGTCACCTTCTTCGCTGCAAAGGTACCACTACTGACGATACTCCCCATACACCCCGTGAGCTCAAGTCTATCAAAACACGAAACAGATTCTGAAACAAACGGTCAGGAAAAGCGTGGATAAGAAGCTGGCTCTGCTAGGCAGGACTCCCGTATTAGATACATACGATTTTTTTTTATCTGTTACAAATAATTCTTTTTTTTTTATTCTACGATAATCTGATTATTATCCCTTAAAATCGGCAAACTTCAAAATGATAACCAATGGGAGCCTTCCGTCCAACCATATTTGTTAAATCCCAAATTGATCAAGCTGAAAATATAATTCTTATAAGCTCTTTTAAATTTCCTCATTAACTGAAACTATGGCCTATGTAATTTGTCATATTCCCTAGAGATGAAACTGCATGATATGCAACAAATATCTTTTTCGGTCATTCATTCTCTATCTAGGGGTTTGTGTATGAATTATGTCTTAGAGATTAACTAAACAATGTGTTTAAAAATGCTGAACACGTCTGAAACTACCTTTTAGTTATATATTTTAATTGCTAACAAGAAATTAAGTGATTCCCTAGAAAAAAAGAAGGTAACGCTTTTCATTTGCCTTGGAAAGAGAAGAACAGAGAAAATATTTGGTCAGCACGTATGACCCAATTACTCTTGATTAAAAAATGAAGTTGCATTATCTTTCAATCAGAGAATTTCCATTTTTCAATAGCAATTTGTACGAGCGTTTCTTTCATTTTATTCTTCGGTTTTATCACTCCAGATCCATCATTTTAATCTACTAATAAAATAAATCATCTGAATGATAAACAGTAACCAACAGTAATTCTGCTTTCTATAATAGGCTGCATTTTTAATGGTAGTAGAATAGATCGATCAAAAACTTGTGGTTGAAACTATAAGGTTATTGGAAAATCTAGTCTAAATCAGTCAGTCAGTTATTCACCTTACGTGATACACGCATTGGCGATCATGTACCTTATGATACATGACTGACATTGCCATTTCTTTCTGCGGTAGAACTGTTGCCATCCAAGGCTATAGAAGCCGGTCTGTTCTGCTATTTACCCATAGCTGGGGGGAGGAGAGGAAGAGGATTCCTACCTTTCCCAAGGGTATGACTGGAATTCGAACACGGTTCTCCGATTCCTCAATCCCAGCCGCTATCTGCCATTCCACCGTTCTTTCTCTTATTCTATATTATTATTATAATAATAATATGTATATAACAATACTTAACATATTTCCATTAGTTTAAATCAAAATATAAGATAAGGTTTGTTATATACATACGTTTTTTCTCAATCTGTTCAGACATTACACGGATTAAAACGTTGGCTCGTGAATATAATGATATAGTAATTATGAGTTCAATCCCTGTGTCGGGAAGTGTGTCGTGCAGTATTTCGAGTAGTGCTTCGAGGTGTGTGTGTCGAGCAATGTGTCGAGCAGTGTCTCGAACAATGTTTGGAGCAGTGTGTCGAGTAGTGTTTCCAGGTGTGTGTGTCGAGCAGTGTGTAATTGGGGTCAGTGGAAAAAGGGCGCAGAATAACTGAGCAGTACTAAAAATAAAAACTAGACGTGATAACCTGAGACATGGCCAGTGGAACGAGAACAGTTCACCCCCGTAAATTAAATAAAGGTTTCAAGTCTGAATTACCTGTAGGTTACCGGGATACATACACCGGTGAATGTCAGAGTTCTAAAACGCTGTGATAAAAATAACAACGATGAGGAGAATAGTCGGCATATAACTAGTGTAAATAATTATACGGATTTTTATATTAATGAAAAATAGTCTATCCAGAGACGTGGAGTATAATTTACGAGAAATTAATCCTTTTGGGAGCTCACACTTTATAGTAGTATCGTTCTTTTTCGAAACTATTGAAAAATTTATTTCAGGTATCAACTGACTCATTACTTTCTCCTTAGCCTCATCGACAACGTTTCATCATTGGATTTAGCTTTATTAAAAGCCATAAGTAACAGGGAGTTAAATCATGAGTGTAAAAATGTTTAGAGACCAATCTAAATGTAATGTCTTCTAAAATAAACGTCCCTCTACATAACGTTAACGATCAACTCGCTTGGCCATTGTGGTGTCGACCAAACAGCACTCAATGTCACTGAATGGAATATCACTGTCAAATAAACAAACCGAAAATAGAATGGCTCTCCATACATGCTCAATATCTTGTTTGATTAGATGTTGAGAAAATCAGAAGTAGTGCCACTGTTACTTGAAATATTCAAAAAGAAAAAATGACAACTGCTGCCTCATAACGACCTACGTAACAAACTTAGCGACCTATAATAAGGTCAGCTTATTATATTTTCTCAAATTCAAAAGTATATGCAATAAGAAAGATTGGAGTGACAATCATAACAGCCAAACTCTTATGTCAGGAATAATACTGTTGAAATTATTCTTCATATTTGAGTAACGTGAGTAGTTGTATGGAGACTGGGGAAATTGATCTACACTGGTATATAAAACCTGAAATATACTATATATGGTGCCTTGCCTAAAAAGATATTTGTCCTTCTTTGAATCCGCAAAAGAGTTTATTGATTTAAGATGAACATTCAGGGAGATCTATTTTTCTACTCTTTGATTTCTGCTGTGAGCGTTCCAACAATGTTGCCTTTATATGCCGTATTTGACTTGGCAATTGTTCTGCAGAACAAACATTTTAGTCCAGCATATCGCATAGATACTCAATGGGATTGAGAAATGGGATGCTTTATGGACAGGGGAAGAAATAGTCTATCTTCATATTCCTGTGATCGTTTCTCTAAAACTCGTAGGATTTTGCAAGGTACATTATCCTGCTAAATGACTGCAGTGCCATTATGAAAGCTTTGGAAATAAAAGACTGAGCGTAATCATCAATAATGATCAGGTAATTGATAACTGGAATCTATTTTAGTGGTTATTTTATGTTAAATTTTCCATATCCGTAGTTTGATGTCCATATAAAAAGAACTATCTACTATTTTCCAAGAGATGGGGATAAATATATTGTTTAGAATTTGCTAAATTTAATGGGGAAGAACGCTTAATATACAAAGTAGAGCGCTAAGGCTATTGACAGTGTGAACATATCATTACATTGAAGCGGGAAACTGACAGTCAGCATAAAGTACTGATTCATCTCTCTCTCTCTCTCTCTCTCTCTCTCTCTCTCTCTCCCAAACATACACACATATGGCCTCTTTTTACGAAAAAAAGAAAAAAAAGTTTGCTTCTTACCTTAGTTTAAATTTACCGTTGCTCGTATTTGATTGGTTGATCTGAGCAAACTCCACCCCTCCACTTTTCCATTTTTCTTAAAAAGAAACTGTATTTTGCTTTTAAATCTGATTGAATCGTTCATTCGCTAGTATTTTACAATCGTCTTATCAGATCCGTTGATACGCATCACAACACGACTGAAACTGTGCAGCGATTTTGACATGTTTTCGATGTAATGTCCTTAATTAAGATATTGGTCTACTTTGTATTGAGCCCTCTTTTAAATTAAATGTTACGAACGTCAGAATTGTGCCCCATTCGTTCTCGTCTTACCTGTATGTATATATATATATATATATATATATATATATATATATATATATATATATATATATATATATATACGTACGTTGAGTTCGTCGTATGATTATCCAACAATCTGATTCATTCAGTGACACTTCAGTTACGCTAGTGACTTGTGTATACAAGTCGTCATATTTTGCAACATCTAGATTTCATTGACTTCCGATTTTTCCTTCTCATAGACCGGTTGCCACCCAAGGCTATAGGATCTAGTCTTTCATACTCTTTACCACGGGAGACGAAATGGATTGATATATTTTCCGAAATATTAATTGGTATTAGCGCGTAAGTGAAAGTAATGATCTCGACTGGAATTCGAACTCGGCTCCCCGTAACATCAATCCGAGACGCAATCAATTATTTATGTATATATATTTTACCAATATAGTTTTACAATATGCTATATAGATATGGTAAAGTGCTCAATATCAGCGATAGAGCGTAGGTAAATATAAAAGTGTATATTGAGGTCTACACCCATCGACGACATTCTATTTCATGCTTAAACTTAAACACAATCTTCATATATATATATATATATATATATATATATATATATATATATATATATATATATATATATATATATATATATATATATATAAGGTGTGCGTGAGTGTAGGATTCCGCGCACGGAGCTTTTCCAGCGTCTATCAACTTTGGAAAATGGCTGAAAGCTATGATAAGGATTGAGCGAATTCTTGCGGTTGAAATTGTGTTGATGAAACAGTTTGGAAGTCGTCACTGGTTGTGTTAAGCGCGAAGTCACGAGACATTGTGTGCAGACTGGCGTTTTTTTTTTTTTTAAACTATGGTTCATATCCGATTGCGCTCACTCTCCGAGAAACTCTAAGGTCCGCTCAGCATAGTTGCAATATAGTCGTTTTCTGTGGGAGTTGAACACTGTAAATATTTTGAGTTCTTCATTTTTTCCATTCTTTCTTACCCCCTCTTTTCTTTGATTAACATATCAAATAACGCAGCCTTTGATTTTTCACTACACTAAATTTCTCTTAAACTCTTTGTCCTTTTCTTGACTTTCTCTTTCAAATCAGAATAAATATTCTTCCCTTCCCTTTTTTTTCTCTCCCATTGTCTCGCTCTCTCACTTGCTTTGGTCTGTCTTTCAAATAGTACAGCAATTATTACTAACATCTTTCTTTCTTCGTTCATATTCTCTCTTGCATTCTTAGTCTTCAAATGTCAAATAGCACGGCATATATCCCCCCTCTCTCTCTCTATCTCTCTCTCTATCTCTCTCTTTCTCTTTCTCTGACTCTCACACACTTTGTTTCTTGTTCTTACATTCCTCTATTCCTCGAATAACACAGGAATTATTCTATTCGTATATTTTATAAATTAGTCCTTTTTTTCATGAGTCGAATTCTTATAAGCAAAAGTTTAACAGCCATTCTTAAGCTTTTTCTGCATTCGGTAGGAAGGAAACAAACTTGGATTTCATCGGAATTATTCTGGTGTCTAATGAAACTACTTAACCTGAAAATATTGGGTAATTTCGTACAATGCTGTTCATCAATTTATTCACATTTCATTAGTGAAATTCCTTTACATAACTTTATCTGATTTGCATTAATAAGTATGGAAAGATATACTAAGAAGTTGGGTTGTTATGTGCTATATTAATTACTCACAGAACAAACTTTGTCTAAATGTTGGCAACCACAATCTTTAATCGTTTCTTCCAATCAAGTCAGTTATGTGCCATGCGTGATACACGCATAGGCGATCATGTATCTTTCGATACGTAACTCACGAGGCAGATTTTTCTTGAAGTAGATTGCCCTTACTTTCGACGGTAGACTAGTTGCCATCCAAGGCTATAGAACCCTGTCTTTCTGCTATTTGCCCATAGCTGGGTTGGGGGAAGAAGAAGATTCATACGTTTTCCAAGATTATTAGCACGTAAGTGAATTTCAGTCAGTTATGCGCCATGCGTGATACACGCATAGGCGATCATGTATCTTTCGATACATGACTGATGAGGCAGATGTTTTTTTTCCCCCCCACAGTAGGTTGCTATCTGCGGTAGACCAATTGCCATGCAAGGTTAGAGAATCCGGCCTGTTCTACTATTTACCAATAGCAGGGGGAGAAGATTCATTGACCAAGTGTATTAGCACGTAAGTGAATGTATTCGATTGGACCTTCATAATAAAAAATTCTTTTATAGTGCAATAATCGCATCATTGCTGCCTGACACCCGACAATGATTTATAAAAACTCTACTGTAAATCATATGTATATACAAGATGAGGAAAAATTCGCGCACTATAGAGGTTAATGGCGAGGTCGATGTGCTCCTGTTGAGAGGTCATCGAGGTCATCAGAACTCACAAGCCTTCCATTTTTTTTTCTGTGGAGCCACTTGAAATCAGTTGTTTATCAGACACACCCAAGAAGTACTGAGGAACTTAAAAAAAGAATTAAACATGAATGCAGTCAAATGACTGAGGAAAATATCCGGCATGTTAATGAATCCTGCAGGCACAGAATCGGAATGTCTTTTGAAAAAGAATGACATTTTGAACAGCACATATAAAAATTCAATAAATAGTAAATAACATTTTAATTATTTTTTTAATAAGTTATCCCTATCGTGAGCGATTTTTGCTTCAACCTGTATATTCAATAACCATTATGTTTCAAAGAACATACCGGTGTTACGCATAATTGAAACAGAGCAATGGTAATGGTAATATTAGCCATAATCCTTATTAGGGAACATTCGGCTTTCATTGGTCGAGCAGCCAACGCTTTCTTTTATGTGTCGAGTCCATTCAGGACGTAGGCGATCATTACCCTCCACATCTTCCTGACTCTTTTAGCTTGTAATAAGTTTTGTCTTTTTGTTATTTCTCCCAAAACTTATTCTCCCAAAACCCTATTCTACCATCCATTATTGGAATAGGGTTTGGGAGAAATAACAAAAAGACAAAACTTATTAAGAGCTACGCGAGACAGGAAGATGTAGAGGGCCACGATCGCCTATGTCTTGAAGGTCTGTTATTCATTTGCTGAAGCTCATCAAGTATGTTACGTGATACTTTTTTGTCACTCTCAATTTGCCCTGTGAGTATCCGGTTATCCAAGCCCTGCTTCTTCAATACGGGCCACAGAAACACCAACTGCCTCTTTCTGATGTTAAGTATAAGTTTCTTTTTTGTTTTCATTCTACCCAAAACCTACGTATTGCTCGCATGGTCGACCCATTGTACCCTCAGCATCTTTTAATAGAATAATATTTCTCTTGATTCAAGTCATCCTCATCTTTGAAGAGCACTACCGTCAATTAAAATCTGTCATTTCTTTTTTCGGGAGAATAATTTTTTCAATTCTAGCAACGGTTACAGCTCTCTCAATTATTAATGGAGACATCTTTCGTAACATGAGAGTTAACATATCGATTATGTCATTATTTTCTCTTCGAATTACATGTGGTATCCATTTTAGTTTTTGAAAGTCCTTAAGTAATGCAGTTCCTGTTATTTGGTAAAGTACTTTGTTTCTAATTCTGTAGCGCCCGTCATTTTTCTCTTGCTTCTTCTTCTTTGCCCTGTGTCCCTGCAAGTGAACATGGCCCTCCACATCTTCCTCCCGCTTGTAGCTCTTAATAAGGTTTGTCTTTGTTCTGTTTTTCCTAAACCCTGTTCTACCACCCATTTATTCAATCCCATCAAATGCGTCACGCGCTGCTTTTCGCTGAACCTCTTCACCTCAATATGTCCCGTCAGTATCATATTTTCCAAACCTTCCTTCCTCATTACGTGTCCCAGTAATTTCAAATGCCTGTACCTGATGTTAAGTTTAAGTTTCCTTTTTGTTTCCATTTTCTCGTCGTTTTTCATGTGTTAGGTCCATGGTATCCTCAGCATTTTTCTGTCGGACCGCATTTCTATTCCATCAAGTCTCTTTGCGGAGATTGACACGCATTCGCTGCCATTTAAGAAGACAGATATTCCATAATAGTTGAGTCCTCTTTTCTTTCTTCCTAACGATTTTTAATACTCTCCTTATTTTTAGGAATGCATCTTTGGCCGTCCCAGTGCGACTTCGGGTTTCACTGTCACGCTTTACGCCCTCTATTAGAATATTTCCCAGATATTTAAATTTATGTACTTGTTTGATTTAAGTATCCCCGATTTGTAATTTGCATTCTAAGTTTGTCTTTTTGCTGACAACCCTGTATCCTGTCTTCATGGAGTTTAAAATTAGTCATTTCTTCTCAATTTCTTCGCTACCCTTTGTTGGAGCTTTTGTAGATTCGTTTTCATGCCTGTCCTCACAAAATGGCAGTCCACGGGGGTTAGACACGTATAGTGCTCGGTAAGTGTTAAAGGTTAATTCGCTCAGAGGGGTGAGCTAGTGTCTGGTATTCTACTGCGTATCTCTAGTTTTCAAAACAGATTTTCTTACCTTTGCTAACATCCAATATATATATATATATATATATATATATATATATATATATATATATATATATATATATATAATTATGATACTTCATCTAAAAATATACACAGTTATTAAGTGAAGTAATTCCCCATATTGGAGTTACGAAGAAGTTTCGCAGAGATTAGAAAAACGTAAACAGTTTATATATATATATATATATATATATATATATATATATATATATATATATATATATATATATATATATATAAGTGATTTGAGAACTAGAAGCAAAGGAAAAGGCTTTTGAACTTATATCCAGGAGGGGAACGCAAAATAAAGTCATAACGAAAGATTCCCTTTTGACTAGTGCTCAAATCTTTGAATAGGCTGGAACTGAGAGAATCAAGAGAAATGCTATAGAAAACTTTGCAAATTGGTATATTTCAAGAAATCTCCTAAGTAAACTCTTCACAGTAAAACACATATTTTAACGCATCAAATTTGGGCCAATTATTTTTAACGGATGATACTCGATTGAGCAGATTGTTGCGCCAAATGATAGATTTTATCCTATGTGCCTCTGGCTAAAAGAAAGTAGTAATGATGCTTGAATTGTTGACCGGACCATTATTGAACCTTTAAAAGTAGGTACCTCCACGAGATCGCTAAAAAAGAGCATAGCATGATGAAAAAGACGCCAAACTTGAGGAAAACAAAATTTTATCGTCTAAATGTTTATGTTATTCTGAAGAGGAAAGATCAAAGTATTTTGGGGTATTTTTTTACATTTTTTAATCGTTCCTAGCACGGCCGAAATTTTCGTTAAACATCTTTTTTTTTTTTGAGTCAGCAAAATTGAGCATTTTTTTCCATTTTATAAAAAAATGGAAATCTCACTTTGAAATTCTTTTAAATATCAATTATCATTTTTTTCAGAAAAAATCAGAAATTATAATGTTTATCTAAAATATTTTGAACCAAGCTTAACTTAAAACAGGTCATAAACTTTCGCCTCACTTGACAGGTGATGAATGACATATTAACGGATTCCGTGAGGATAATTTGTTCTACGGAAGGAGAAAAGTGAAATAATTTACATTTAAGTGAACAAATTATTTACCTCGTTATTTTTAATGAAAACATTCAGCGCTTTAATTTTTTTTTTGGACTTAGATTTCACCTTTACGTTTACGATGCTGAAAGTTTCATTAACATCCGACAATTATTTATATTTTTGCAAGATTTTCCAACTTAATGTGTGCCATACCAAAAAAAAAAAACGTGCTAAAAATTGTTTATGCTATTTTACTAATTTAGAATTTTCTAAAAAGAAGGGAAAAGTATAAAAAATAATTAAAAAAAACTTTGGTCTTTCCTCTTAAAAATAACATAATCATTTAGATGATAAAATTTTGTTTTCGGAAAGGTTGGCGTCTTTTTCATCAAGCTATGCTCTTTTTTTAGCGATTTCGTAGAGATACCAAATGAATGAAGTAAATTGAACATTGTTAAATATTGCGACTCCATGAACAATATTTTCTTTTAATGATACAAGTACCAGCTTCATTGTTACAATGGTGTTCGTATTTATGCAGGACAATGGTCCCTCTCATGCCTCTATGTTTACTTGTGGATTTTATGAGCGTAAAATTTTCACAGGATAGAAGTTAATGGAATAGGCATCACAAAGTCCCAATCTGAATTTGATAAAAAATCTATGGTTAATTGTGAAGATGAAATTATATAAAGGGGCAAAGAATGCGATAAACTAAGGGAAGTAATTCAAATCACTATGGTGGAAGCTCGAGTAAAGTAGCAAATTTTTGTAAAAAATCTAACACGCGTATATAATATAAAATGCATAATAATCAGAAATAATATCTGATTATGAATATAAATATGTTATACATATATATATATATATATATATATATGTATGTGTGTGTGTGTGTGTATGTGTGTGTGCGTGTGTGTGTGTGTGTGTAATAATCTTACAAGTATAAGTAACTATACACGTCCGGAAAAACCTTAGGTGTTTGGTTTGTAAATGAACAAACCAATACCCAAGAAAAAATAAGGAATAAAAAAAAGAAAGAACTAGGAATATGTAATTCAAGCAAAATATCGACCAGAATCCAAGCTCAGAGTCCAAAAAAAAAAAACTCCAGCACGAATAAAGCAAAAATAAATAAGCAAAGTGCTCAATACACTAAGCAGAGCAAATCTAACTATGAACCTAAAGAGCCAGGCAAACCTACCTAGGTTTCACCTACACGGATCGTCTGGGTACCGTGACGATCCGCATAGGTGAAACCTTGGTAGGTTTGCCTGGCTCTTTAGGTTCATAGTTATATATATATATATATATATAGAGAGAGATAGATAGATAGATAGATAGATAGATAGATAGATATCATTATTTAAAAAAAAATATGATTCCATCGCGACACAAAAATTATGGTGTTTCGAAACTGGTCAGCAGTATTCAGGTTTAATTTCAATCTTAAAGCCTAATTACCGGGTGGCAATCTCATCCTCAAGGGATGTTTGGATTAACTTTGCTACGGAATGTTTTACTCATTTATAGTTTTGAAATGGGGGGTGTTCTAGGGTTTGTTTTTCATTATGAAGGAGTCACTACTTTGACTGATGTAGGAGTGCTTGTTATATGTTTTTGGAGTCGTGTAAAGTTGGTTTGTTTTGTTTTGTTATTTTTTTGTCTTTTTAGGTTTTGTTTTTTTTGTTTTTTAAAATGACTGATCTTCTCAGACTCCCTGCTAAAACTTTAACTAATTGATGTTGTAGTTCTAGAATTTTTTATTCATATTTTTTTTAATCTTTTCTTAAAGGAGATTTAAAATTATGATTGGGTGTCTTTTTTTAAACCTATTGTTTTAATTGTACTTGTTAATAGATTTGAAAAGTTTTATTATTATTATTAATGTTATTATAAACTGCTAATTATTTAAGGCGAATATTTGGTAATGTGTGCAAAAACGTTTTCTCATTTCATTGATTTAATACATATTCGTTTTTTAGAAATTTATTAATGTGTAGTTTTTCAAGTAGGCATAAAGGGCATGGGTCATCCCAGGTTTTACAAGTTCTTGTTCTATTTATTATTTTCCATCTTACTTTTAGTGTTTTATTTGTTTCTTTTAAATGCCAAAAATATTTAAACTGTCATTTATGTTTATAAGTAATAAGAATAAAATTATTTTCAATATTGAATGGTCAAAATTAATTATAAATGTTTTAATTCCCAACCAAATCTAAAATCTTGTGCCAAACACAAAAACCTTATTAATAGGAATATAAAGGGAAAAAGAGAACACGTGCTTCTCCTCACCTTGAGGTCAAAATAGGCGCAAACTCAACAACTGCGTAACATTTTAAAATCATTTATTATATAAGACAAAATCATTTATTATATAAGACAAAAACGGTACTAATTAAAAATTTGGACAAGAAATTTCTTTTTTGTGTCTAGTAAGGTAGGATAACAAATTTATAATGTTTCAAAAAAGGCGTATCATGGAAAAAGTGGAAAAAGGGTTACAGTTTAGTAAATGACAGGAGTTCAATGACAAAAAAACCCCAGATCTTTTAAAAATGAAAAAAAAAAAGGAAAAGGCTTTGAGGAAGTAAATATTGCACAAGGAGAAAGTGCAAAAATGCATCTCGATAATTTCTTCAACTGAATACGGAATAAGAATGTCCTAGTAGACGGAAGGCTTTTGTGTTTTCAACAGATTCTTGTCTCACAGACTTTATGTAGTCATTTACTGGAATGTTCCGATTCAATGTTAATTTCTGTCCTAAGACATAAATTTGCCTTACGGTTGAGAGTTAGCTTCTTTATTTCCACGTGATTATTTATGAGCTCTTCAGCTGAACTAATCCTCCAGCCTTGAATTGTGGCCGCTTCAGTGTTTCTCCTCGACGATTCCTTGTTTTCTGAAATCATCTACTACCCGCTGTTCTTTTATTCAAAAAGGGAGTTCAACGCAAGGTTCCATCCAGGTTTTCACAAAAGTTTGAGAGCATCATAAATTCAAAAAATGAATCAACAATAATTCACAAATAGATATTTTTGGCGTTTCTTTTACCGCTAATTCTAAAATAGATTTTCAAACAACTGAAACAATTCCTTTTTGCAACTCATCTGATTAAAAATACACTTATCTCAAAGATACGTATAAGAAAGAAACAACTCAGATTATTAAACATTATTATTACACGTTACTTATAAACGTTTTACGTATTGTCGACATAGAAAACAAAAATATCTGCATACCCTTCATAGGATGATCCCAAATTCCTGTAAGAACATAAAAAGTATCCTTAAAAATTACATTGAAGAAAAAAGGGTCAAAGTTCACATAAAGTACTCAAAACTTCACGTAATTAGCCTTTATTGACACAGATTTCTAAACTGATCCAACCTCCGAGTTGTATGATTAATAAGTTTATTTTAAAGCCAACAAAATTGGAAATAATCTTCATAACAGCAAGATCTGAAGATGAAAACAGAAAACTATAAAACTAATAACATCGATCAAGGACAAAAAATATGTCCAAATCGGCAGTTTATAAAACAAAATAAAGGGAAAATTAGGTTCCAAAAATAAATCGTTTAGAATCGGAAGAAAATGAATAATAAGTAACTTATGCAATTCGACACGATAGAATACACAGATAGAAGTCAACACTAAGAGGCGACAGTCTGATGCTAGATGCAATCGTCAGGCCACGAGTGCTTTTCTCGGCTATTTATATATACAGGTCAGTGATGCATTGTGGGTAGCCTTTTTTGGCGGTTATTTTACCGGAAGTCGTTTATTTGTTTATTTATTTATTTGGGTTAAATTATTTTGCTTGTTTTTTTTTTTTCATTTCTTATCTTATATATTTATTTATATATATTTTTTTTATTTTAATAGTTTTTTTTTTTTATTAACGTAGTAAAAAATTGCTTTTATCGCTTATTTAATACTTTTGTTTCTGTTTGGGAAGATAATTAAAGCTATTTATTCAATTTGGTGGTTGATTATTGTAGTTAGCGATAATAACTCAGCCATATATTTAAATACCCGAGAAAAATAACAGCACTCGTAGCCTGACGATTGATGAAACAGACTGCCGCCTCTAAGTGTTGACTTATATGTTCACTTTTATATATATATATATATATATATATATATATATATATAAATATATATATAGATAGACTGTTTCGCTGTTTACAGCTCATCAGAGAGACATCCGTTTGCCTCTAGCTAGGATCGAAACCCGACTGAATTGGTGTCAGTCGGAGCTTCTAACCACTGCCGTCGGCGCACGGTAGGAATGGAGGTAGATTTTTAATTTACTTTTTTTTTAAACATGCCCAGTGACGATGGATAAATTGTTACTTCGCGCTAAATTAGTCACTGTTTACAAATCACCCTTCACTCCACAGAGTCTAAAAGTCAAATTCAGGAGCTTTTGTCCATCAGACAGACTGTTTCGCTGTTTACAGCTCATCAGTGCTTAGATTTTTGCACTAGCTAATCGAAACCTGACTGAATTGGTGTCAGTCGGAGCTTCTAACCACTTCGGCGCAATAAAAATATATATATATATAAAAGAGAAAAGAGAGATTGAAAATTTAATAATGCGATGGATAAATTATCAAAATCACGCAACGATCTAAATACACATTTTCCAAAAACGGTGCTTAGATTTCATCGCCATCTTTCTTTCCTTAAGGAAATATACATTGAAAATTTAATAATCATATTATTATCAACTATACATTATTACACATGCCTAAAACATTACATTACATCGCCATCTTTCTTTGAATCCTTTCTTAAATAATCAAACTTATATCAAAGAATATATGCTTAAAGAATATCTGTCTATATTTCTGAGATGATGGATTATGTACATTATTTACACTATTGTCCTCATTTTTGTCGCCATATTTATTACAACGTTTCGGCCGTTGTACGCTCCGGCCTTCGTCAGTTGTTTAGAATGTCGAACTAAAGGGTTATTTCGCTCACTGGGGTAGATTCTTCTAGTTCCACGTGCCATAATTAAATGGGTGTCAGTTATCAGTTATCTCCTGTTAATTTCCCTCTCACACTCACACTCTTTGGGTCCTGTCACTGGATCTACACAACGTCTTTATCCACTGTGTCATATGTCCCTGAGGACATCTCTTTATGAATTTCTGGGTATTATAAAACTAATATTTTCATCAACCATTTTTAGCAGGCCTCATATTGCAATTTTTTAGTTATCATTCATGTTTTTACCAGAGCTCATATTGCAACTTTTATTGTTATTTTTGCTTTTCTCTGGCACTCCTTATTACTGGTTCCCACATTGTTGCCATTTCTATTCTTGATCGGCTCAGGAGATTTTTGTGGCCTAGTATATGTGCTGATTCCTTAAATATACGAATTTTCCAATGGTGTTCCTTGTCCATGATCTCAGCCTGATCCCACAGTGGGCGGTGATCTCCCTTTTCTCTCCATACGTGCTCAGCCACGCCTGATTGTTCCACTTCCCCTCGTGTTACAGCTTACTGGTGTTTATGAAGCCTTACCTTTAATGCTTAAAGAGATCAGACATTAATTAGAATGCCGTGAAACCTTACTGCATTGGCTGACAGGACAAAAGTGAGGTCATTAGTACGCCCACTGGACAGACACACCTACACAATTGCATATTACTATACGATGCTCACTCAGACATACAAGAATCTTCACAAATTTTATCTAAAATTTTAATGAACGTAACACCTGAATGTTGAATGAGAACTGACTAAAACAAAATTAAAAATATCAAAGTTTTTTTTCTTTTTTTTTTCTCAATCTCTGGTAAAGCTTTAATAAAAGTAAAACATGTCAGATTAATATACGTTTCCTGTTTGGTCTTTATTTTATCATGTATATAGATGACCTACTTATATCTGCTAGTCAATGGTTCTTTATGGTTAGTAATGTCTCTTATATTATCCAAATGGTTATTAGATGAGCTGTAACAGCTATGTTTCAAATTATTCTAGAGGGGATAAAGCTGAAATGTTTGTGGATCTGTATGCAGTCATGTTTAATAATTTCATAGTGATAATTTCTTAACACTTTACACATTGTTTATTATTATTATTATTATTATTATTATTATTATTATTATTATAACATTTACATTTGCTTATGTCTGCATACTTATTTTGATTTTTATCTATTTAAATTTTTTGTTTATTTTATATTTTGTCGTTTTTTTAGTTAAAAGTATTGGCTTTTTCTAAATGTTATATAACCTACGTTTTATATAGTATATATATTTGCATTTACTGTGGTGCTATTTTACAAGATATTCGTTTTCAGTTTTGAAAATTTAAGTAATGTAGTTTTCGTGTCTGTATTTTGAGACAAGTTCTGATCCTTTATTTACTAATATGTGCCAGTCTGGGAATTTGATTATATGTATATTTTCCTTCTGGATTGAGTTTACAGTTTTTAGCTTTATTGTTGTCGGCTAATGCTTTTTTCCTTATTTTCCATGATATATTAGGTATTTCTTTGCAATTTTCCATGTATATTTAAAAAGCATTGTGCTATTCGCATATTTACGTTTTGTAAAAGATATTTTCTCTGCGTAATTTCTGTTTCGAGCGTCCTTTACTTCCTCTCGTGTATATTTTTCGTCGCTATCTGCTGATTGTACAGTGGTTTTGTATATTATATTGTTTTTCAATCAATTGCCATTTAAGGATGATCCGTCCTTTTCCCTGGGTTTGAATTGTGTGAATGTATTATTTTTCTCTTGTGCTCATTTATTATTTTTGTCATGTTCTTGGTTCAAGTGTAGCTTATTTTTATTGTGTTTCTGGTGAATATCTTGTGGAGAGAGCTTGATCTGGTGAAATGTTTTTGTATTTTACTACTTTTGTTGTTTACGTTTCTGTTGTACTTTTGTTTGAACCATATGATATTTCTTTTCCACTTAGCTATTTTTTTATATATTGTGGTGCGTGTGAGTGTTGCTGACAATCCACTATCTTTTAGGGTTGCTCAATCTTTTTTATCTTTGTTTCATCAGATAAAATTTGGTTAGTTGATTGTGGGATCTGCTTGATTATTGTTGGCGGGTAGTTGGAAGATGTGTCTTTGAACAACGGTTTGTCGTTGGGTTTTCTATATGGTTTATATGTACCTTCACATAAATTGAGTAAATTTACTTATTTCAGTTTGTTGTTATGTCTATGTCGAATGTCATATTGTTTTTTATTATTTTTATGATTATTTTTCTGGTTTTCGCTATGTCTTTTGCAGTTTCTTAAATTTATGAGACCGTCGTCTCTACAGAGGCGTATATCATTTTCATCCATTATTTCCCTTACCTCATGGAATAAATGTAAACTTTTAATCCCCCCCCCTTTTAAAGCACCATCGAATCTTCCCATTCTAGCGTCAATGTTTCATACTTTTTTAGTGACGCGTTCTCGTTTTACGAATAATATTGATTTTGGGCAGTGCTTCGTTTCTGCATATTTTTAGTTGTTCTTTAGCTAAGAAGATGGATTTATCTAGTACGGGTTCAGTTATAAAATGGTAACCATCTTTCTTATATCTAGTTGTATAAAATTACAGTTATGTCTGTTTCTTTTACGTTGGTACAAGTCTTTAAGTTTGTAACAGTCTATAGTATTTTTGCTGTTTTATCTCTGGTTTACTTCTACCTTCCTCCTCACTTCTGAGTTAATTCTTTCTAGAAATTATTTTACTTATATTAACTCGTTCATTTGGGTTGGGTCTATGAGCCTGCATGTTGGGTTTGTTTCGAAGTTTTTGATTTAGCCATGAAATATATTTGATCGTCTAGGCTTAATATTAGGGCGATTGTGTTTGCTCTCATGTTAATTTTGTATTCTATAGTGTTTCGTCTATTCCCTGTATACTTTAGTCATGTTTTGAGTAATCTGTTTTGTTTTCAAGGGTGTAGTTCATATAAATTTCTAGTTTCGTCCCCTGGAATAGATATGTTGTATTGTTTATTTTAGTTATATCTACTTTTTGTTTCTGGAAAGCATCTAAATGATTATGAAATAAACAGTGGTAGCCTAGTGATTCTTAAAATTATAAAGGCTTAGCAAATCTGTTGTTGCATCATCAGAAAATGATCTTATATATTAGTAGCTGGTAGTCTAGGTAAAATGTTTGTTATGCGACGCTCGAGCGCGTGACCAATGAAACTCTAACAGACACACGCTAGCTACCGTTTTGAAGTTAAAAATGTGTCGAATCTTCTAGTCATAAATTTGATAGGTCCTCAATTGGAACTTTGGAAGTGCAGCGATTCAGTCCGAATGTCGGTAAGAAACTAGAGGCAAAAAGTATCATACTTCTGAACAGAAATATGAGAAGAGAATTTCAATTTGGAAATATCTTAATAAATAAATTCTTTAATCCTTTAATACTATTTGATACTATAAAGTGATTTTTGTCTATTCTTAGATTGAAAACAAAATAAACAGAATAGATTCCTAAATTTTACCTACTTTTCTAGAACAAGTTTCTGGAAATTTAGGATGCCAACACTGTAAAATATTTAATATAGTATTACATAGAAATTACTACTTTAAGTATATATATATATATATATATATATATATATATATATATATATATATATTGCACAAACCGTGTGTGTATATATATATATATATATATATATATATATATATATAATATATATATATATATATATATATATATATAATACACGAATCATTCATGCAAACTACTAATCTACTTTTTTATGAATGATTCATGTAATATAAATAAATATAAATTGAACTGCACCATTCTCAAATTCAATCTTAGCGTTGTGACTGCATGCTCTAAAATTTCTTATCCGTTAACAATGACACATTTCTAAAAAAAAAAAATAATAATAATAATTTCGATTCGCATTTGATCTTTCGTGTCCCGCTGCTACCTGGATGTACTAAAAAACAAATTAATTGCCATGCCTGAGGAGAGATGTAAGTACAGGAGAATAAAAAATGAACGTATGCAACTTGAAGTTATTAATAACAAGGATCATAACATTCATTCGTTCGTAGGTTAATGTAACTTTAATAAATTTATTTGCGAAGATGTTTTCGCCATTTATATCATTAACTCTACTAATCTACTTTTTGCATGAATGATTCATGTATTATAAATTGAACCTCACCACACACACACACATATATATATATATATATATAGTCAAACCTAGAGAGCCATTATTAAATATTTTATGTAACTTAGTTTTCTTGGGGAAATTTTGTTCCAATAGATTGAAAAATATTTTGCCAATTTTAGTTCTTACAAATAAGTTAAACGGAAGGTTAAACCACAAAATATTTCTATTTCTATTCTTATGTCTATTTTGGGTTTCAGTGTTATTATTTATGTCAATATATTCTAACTTATCTTTGTGGCCACTTTTAACTAGAGCTTGCGCTTAAATTGATTTTTTAGCATCAAAGACGGTCTTTATTCGATGAATTAGTAGAAAGTCTATGGCTGATACTTTTTTAAATATGTCTTATGTTATGCGCTGGGTGGTTAGATTTTACATTTAAATATTGGGGGGTCCTGGTTATCTTTCTTATAAGAGAAAACAGTACCATTTCCTAAATCTAAAGTGATGTCTAAGTAGTCTTTAAGGCTGGTTTCAATTTCAAGATTGAATCCGAATTTTTTGAAAAGCCAGTGCAGCTTTTTCCAGATTATTTTCAACAGACGTTCATGTTCATAGCTCTTTCTTTTTTAAAAACTTTTTTTTTCCTTCGAGATTGATTTTACCATTAGCAAATCAAGAAACCGAAGATTTCCCGAGACGAGTGTAGTTACCTATATATATATATATATATATATACATGTATATATATATATATATATATATATATATATATATATATAGAGAGAGAGAGAGAGAGAGAGATAGATAGATAGATAGATAGATAGATAGATGCGTGTTTGTCTCTGTGTGTGTGTGTGTGTGTGTGTGTGTATACGTGCGTGAGTTCGCGTTATCCTGTACATGAATATTATAAAATAATATACAAACTAAAATGGCTCGAACTGCCCTCTCTGTCCTCAAACAGCATGAATCAGAGTCGCGTTCTTACCCCCACACTGTTGTCTACATTCTTTCAGCTTGTGACGAAGTATGTCTCGGAGGATTAGGATAACGATTGAAACGCATTCAACCGCAAGGTTTCGAGTGACAAACTTTACAAAGTAAAGCAAGTTCAGGTCCAAACTACGAATATAATAATCACAATAATAGCGAGAGAATCTTTGTTCACAGACAAAGCGGCTCTGTTTAACTATTCAGACCCAGTCATGTTTTACAAAGACAACTTTGGAAACTGCCATTGGAAACGTTTCGAAACTCTCACCCTCCATCAACATGCAACTCAACAAGATTATCACTAAAGTCACGTATCTTTCAGATTTCTTTTTATGGGGATATGTCATCTCCACAGATACCAAGCCTGACAAATAAGTGGAGAAAATGCTAGCAAATGCAACCGAATCCTTTTGCAAATTACCTGAGCGTCTATGAATCAATAATAACTTAAAGAATGTCATATGTAAATAGAGATCTAAATAGATGTTGAGTCGTCTACCTTCCTCTAAAATCTTGAATCTTTGGTCCTCTACCGACTTTACCTCTGGTTCATCATACACTACTGCCAGTGTTGCCAATACATCATTCTCTTATTGTGCCGGGCTAATTTCATTACAACTACTGATATTTTCAAGAGCGACAATGATATTAACATTGAAACAATGCTCTTGAAAATATAACCGCAATAGACAGTGCAAGATCATTGGCAACGGAAGAGAGTCGGTTGTTAATAAAAAAAATATGGTGTCCCTAATTCTTTGCGAGATCAAATAAAACAATTCATAATCAATGATCCCTGATATGGCGATACAAGGTCTTACAATTGATCTCCCATACTGATTCTACTCATGACAGTTGAGTGTAAACACTTCGTTAATATGGTGTTCTCTCTCTCTCTCTCTCTCTCTCTCTCTCTCTCTCTCTCTCTCTCTCTGCATTAGTGGGCCCTGTATGGACCATGTAAGGAAATATTTATTGGCAAATAATGACTAAAGATGAGAAACTTATTACTAAGCAATTCAATATGCTACCCTGGCTGCTTTCGTTACTACCACTCATAGAATTGAACACGGTCAAAGGCTCTGTCCGATAAAAAGGTAGTTTAGATGTTAGACTGATGGTGTTGCAACCATGAGTTGCTTGAATCAATAGAAAGGTTTTCTTTAAATTTCAACCGAGAGAGATGTTAACTGTTCAGACGCTATTTGCCGATTTTTTTTTTATAAGGAAACATTAATCTCACCTTTATTATAATAATAGGTACTTTCTATTTCCCAATTCAAAATAGGGTATTCAAATTGAACTTTTGATTTGTGTCGTTAAGTATTTTGGCGTGGATTTGAAAAAAGAATATCTAAAACCAATGCATTTATGTGAATAAATTTAATTCTGATAGACAACTGAGCAGCACCACAGACAAACTGAGTGCAACTGACGAAAATGAAATAATGAACGTTAAAAGCCGGTGTTATTGTTTTCTCGGCACCTCCCTTGACAAATTTCAATAAGCCTTGTTTAAATTGTTTACGCGGCCTTGCGTGTGATGAATTATTTTAAATCCTACATCCCCTTCCTATAGACGGCTACTGGCAATGCTATCGCTATTTTCATGGTTAATGTCCAAATGAGATTCTTTCCGTAGTCCCATATTTACCGGTGAGACGCGCCATTTCGCGTAGCCATGATCGAGACATCCTCTTTCCTTTCGTATACACTTGATAAGAAGGAAGTTCCATTTATAGAGTTTCTTCCCCGTTAACCTTCGGAACGGATTCCCTAATTGATATATCACGTGATCTGCACATAATCTCTTATTATACCATCGCTAAAAATCCCATTCCATAACGCTGTTACGGAATGGGGGTTGTTAATTATATAATCACTTAGATCTTGTATTGGCTGCATGTTTATTTTTTTTTATCTTTAAAATTTCTTGTATCTGTTTTTCCCAGATTTATTTAAAAATCTACGACGATATTTAATTCGCTCGCAAGTCAGCCTTCGTGAAATTTGACGTGTTTTATTCAAGTAACTTTTTCTCGAATGCATTTATTAAAATGGACGACTACACTGAATATAATTTGCAGTCTGTCTATATTTCTGAGATGACGTATGCTTGGCCACAAAAAAATCTCCTGAGCCGACCAAGCATAGAAATAAATATAATATGGGATCCAGTAATAAGGAGTGCCAGAGAAAAGCAATGATAACTATAAAGTTGCAATATGAGCTCTGCTAAAAAACAAGCAATGATAACAGCAAAATTGCAATATGAGCACTGGTAAAAATGGTTGCTGAAGACATTAGGTTTATAATGCCCAGAAATTCATAGCCAGATGTCCTCAAGGACACATGGCACAGTGGATAAAGGCGTTGGTTAGATCCAGGGACAGGAGTGTGAGTTCAATACCCGGTTAAGGCAGTGGAGAAATTAACAGGAGATAACTGATAACTGACATCAAACATGGCTCGTGGAACTAGAACAGTCTACCCCAGTGAGCGAAATAAAGGATTCAGTTCGACATTCCTGAAACCACCTGAAGAAGGCCGGAGCGTACAACGGCCCGAAACGTTGTAATAAGTATGGAGACAAAGATGTATGTAATGTAAATAATTTGCAATGATGTACAAGCCTTCTATCTGGTTTTGTCTGTGTTCTCTTCATTTCTGGTAGGTTCATACTGTATAAATAAAGTTGAAATACGGAAGTTTTTTTTTTCCTGCAACTTATTCGATTTTTGACCAACTTCTGAAATATGAAATATATCTAAATATATAATTTTCTTTCCATGTTATTTCGTTTATTATATTTCCTTTACCTCAGACGAATCTCTGCATAAAGTAAAAATATAATCTAATGCACTGGTAAATATCTATTATTTTTTTTTATCCTCCAGAAAAATCTGATCTTACGACTTCTGTATCAAGAAAAGTTTACGATAAATAAATTTGAAATAGTTTCCACTAATTCTTGATTTAGCAAGTCAGGATTTTGACTGCCCAGAAATATTTGCTTCGCACAATTAGCTTCTGCAATGAGAGGATGAATTTAAAAATTCTTTGAAGTTAAAACTCAGACTTAATGCCCCGAGCAGAACGATGTTTACTCGTTGTTTTTTTTTATTTTGTTTTTGTTTTTGTTTTTTTGTTTTTTGTTTTTTTTTAAGTTTGCCAATTTACTAACACAACTAATTTGGTAATATATTTGAAGTTTTAATGAGTCAATATATTTTTCCTCTTCCAGAATTATGATGTTCAATATGTTTCTTATATAGATGAAGCAGTGAATTTGAATCTCTCACTCTCACTCTCTCTTTCTCATTCTCTCTCTCTCACACACACTAAAGCACACACACACACACTAGATGCGAAAGTGTCTCGTCAGTATTCTCATGATTTAGTGGCCGACTATTCTTGCTTGATAAATTTTCTGAGCTTGGAATTGTTTTCGCCACCATTCTTTCTCCTGTTGTTCTTTATTTTTATTGAAAGCATGCCTCCTAAGCCCACTATTTGGTGAGGGCGGTGGATTGGCCGTTGATCCCCCCCCACCAGGTCGATGCTTGGACTTAAGGTAAGCTGTACATTCACTTGTTATCATGAGGAAGAAAGTGGACTAACACTTGCTGCCCTGTGTGAGTAAATGAATTACTAAAAAGAAATAAATGAAATCTAGAGTTCAAAGTTGTTTATTTCCTGGTGGAGGGAAATGTCTGAAGTGTCTAATGAAACATGAGAAACACTGAGTGTCATGACAAATGAATGTATTGAGGAATATGATCTTATTCCCCAATATTTTGGTTAACACCTCGCAATAGAAATAAGAATGGCTAAACGAAATGTGCTGAAATAGAAGGATTGAGTACTACCAACAAAAGAGACATGCACAAACAAATAATGCAACTAACACGACAGAAGGTATGCTCGTCAACAGGTTTCCTAAAATCAAAGGTTAGAACACTCATATTAAAGAAGGAAAAAATTCTCCAACCCTGGATCGAGTATATTGAAGATCGCTTCCAAGACGAAAGGTAACAACCAAAATTACGTCGATCTTCCGAAGGACCTGGAATGTTGAAAACCGAAGTAAAAGCCGCACTGGCCATACTGAACAGAAACAACGCAGTTGGGCCAGACGGAATTGTAACAGAAAGGCTGACATCCTTAGATGATTTTGGCATAGACAAGATCACCAGAAATAATAAATGAAATCTACAACACTGGGAACATACTGGAAAACCTCAACAGATCTATATTCATAGCTATGCCTAAGAAACCAGACGCAAACGAATGTGAAGTCCACCGAACAATAAGCCTAATGAGCCACGCAACAAATTTCACCATCCATATTCTGTTGAATAGAACGCGCAGCAGAAACAGGCCAGAGATAGGACAAGAACAGTGCGGGTTCGTTAAAAACACTGCAACAAGGAATGCGATATTCTTGCTCAGAATGTTAGTAGAAAGAGCGATATGAATACAGAAGGACGTGTATCTATGTTTCATAGACTACGCAAAGGCTTTCGACAAAGTATGCCACAAGGATCTGCTGGAACTGCTCAGTAACCTCGACATATTCGGGAAAGATATCAGAATTATCAATAAGCTGTACTGGCAGCAAACAGCTTGCATGCACATAGGGAAAGAGTTCAGTGAATATAGAAAAATAGAATGGGGCGTAAGGCAAGGATGCGTCTTCTCACCCGACCTGTTCAACCTGTAGAGGGATTTCTGAGAGTTGGTACCCCTACCCGTATTTAGTGTTGGCGGCCACAATCTCGACAACATAAGATACGCAGATGAGACAGTAGTGATAGCAGACACGGAAAAGAAACTAGAAAATCTCCTAGAGAAGATAGCAGTGGAGAGTAAGAAGAAGGGACTAAGCATAAACAACGAAAAAGAGTGCATGGTCATCAGTAAAATGATGTGCCCGAAATGCATATCTTCAGGCCGAGGACGCTAGAATCAATCAGATTCGGTACTTTAAATATCAGGGGAGCGTTTTGACAGAGGACGGTAAGTGCGACACCGAGATCTGAAGGCGTATTGAGATGGCTAAGGACACATTCCAAAAGGATTTCTTTGGTAACAAAGAAAACGATGCTGAACTCTTACGTGACACCTATCCTTCTTTACTGCAGCGAATGCTGGACGGTTTCCTCAAGGATGAAGGAGAGACTCGAGGCGACATGGATGTGGTTCTACAGAAGGATGCTGAAGATTTCGTGGACCGAGGGCGTGAGCAACGATGAGGTCTTAGAGAGGAGGCTTATACTTAACATCAGAAAGAGACAGCTGAAGTTTCTGGGAGACATAATGAGGAAGGAAAAGCTGGAAAATCTGATACTCACCGGACGAATAGAGGGAAAGAAAGACAAGGAAAAGCAGCGTGTGACATTCCTGAGGGACTTGATCAGGTGGATGGCAGAACGTGGTCTGGGGGAGATATCAGAAGAAAGAAAATTGTTGAGAGCTGCAAGGGATAGAGGGAAGTGGAGAGCCATGATCGCCTACGTCCTGAAAGGTCATGGCACATAAAAAGGAAGAATAAAAATAATCTAATAATGTCAATTGAAGGAAGAACAGACTGGCAAAAATTGAACATGCTAACTCAGTAAATTTAACCACATAGAGTTTTATATGAATAATTTAAGGGCACAGATTGTTTTTTTTTTCTTTTTAGAGAATAATGATGATTCAAATACTCTACGGTAAAAATATATTCATAGAAATTTATATTTTGTTTGAGCAAAAATTGTATAAAATGAATTCTGTTCCTGAACTCATTTTGGTGATATTTTTGTTTTGTTTTGTTTTACTGCATTTCAACCTCAATAGGTTATTTAATGCCGACAAGATTTTTTATTGCGGGTAATATTTTTGTTCACAATGTATTGCTGGTAATAAGTTTTATTTCCAAACATATATTGCTGGTAATAATTTTTTTCAAAATATATTGCTGGTACTAAACTTTTCCTTCAATAACTTATTGAAGCTAATATTGTTTCCCAAAATGTATTGCTGGTACTAAAACCTATTTTTACACTTTCAGTTCGGGGTTAACTATTTGCCCATAGCTACCAACCTAACCGGTGCTACCACCCCGGGTCGGGGTGGACCTGGAAGCACCAGTAATTACGAGGTTGTTTCACGCTCTTCAAAACTTCCTGATCAGATGGCTTGCTGTTGGACGTAGTTCATCGTCTTACCCACGACGCGGATGTAGTTTATTGTCTTACCCAGAACGCGGATGTAGTTTATCGGCTTACCCAGAAAGAGGTGGGTGATATATCGAACATATAACCGATAATCGACCATTTGTTACGAGAGGATATTAATACTTCCCTTTGATATATTTTGCTGATTACAATGAGTGGCATTGAAAAAAATAAAGATATTAAAGAAATTGCATTCATCAAATTTTCCCCTGTTCGTTCGGGAATTTAACTTGACAAAATTAATGTAAATATTATCGTGAAAAAGAAAAATGATAATTATGAAGATTGTCTGAGATTCAAATAATGACGATAAGCAGAAAGTAATTAAATAACCTTTCAACAAGACTAGGAATATTTTGAAAATTTAATAAAATAAAAGTCTTGATTAAAAATAAATATCTCAATAAATACAGTTATCAAATATTTATAATGATTTTAAACAGATCAAAAACAATAATTTAAATTGTGATTGTAGCAAAAGGGAGTTGATACATTACATGTAACAGCTAAGTATCTAAGAGTGGTGAATTAAACTTAAATTGTATATATGAAGGTAAGCTATTTAAGGATGATTTGTCAGCATTGAAAATTGCATAGAATCTATTTGATAAAGAAAGACTAATTATAGCATTGAATATTTCTCATGGAAATAACACGTTGACAAATATTAAGCTCAAAATGAGAGATAAAACAAATGTGCAGATGTTCTTCGAAACGAATTGTATTGAAACGAATTATTTATTAGAAATAAAACAATATGGAAATAGTTACAAAGAGAACATCTGATGAAGGAACCTAAATCATTACTGGTTGAAGGCAGAGTGAAAAGAAAAATTGGTTAGAATCAAAACAAAACCGAGATTGACGGGTAAGCAAAATAGCATGTGTAGTCAAGAGAGTCAGCTTTCGAAAAAGTAAATTATTTGAGAAATGTCACAATATCCACATTAACCAGCTTGAGTTGCATTTCTTTAATGACTGTTTATCGACTGCGCAGTCTCACGTGTATTTTGTTACAATAGGGACGCTAGTTCTATTCAGAGAAACGTGGAGGATTTTTTTTCGTCGCTTTCTCCAGTGTTTGGAATTTACTGCTTTCCTTCGACTGGATTGATTTTCAATCAAAGCTAGAGAGGCCGCTCTTCATTCGTTTATTATCCATAGCTGCTAGGAGAAGTGTTTGATTTATACGTTGAATAGTATTTGAACTAGACTGACTGATTACATTTTTCATGCTGATAACTTGCACACCAGCTACTCATGATTCAATCAGAAATGATAATAGACATGGCGGGTGGATAGGTTGAAAACCTGAGAACTGTGAAAGCTTATCAAAATATTTATCAACATAGAATCTCATTGAGTGTATAAGAATTATCAATTCATTCAGAGTTTGAGGTTAAAACATGTCGCCTAATTTAAGAGAGATGATTAGCTTTAGTTATCATAGAAATGGGATGAAATGCCTCAGCCATTGAATTTCGTTGATATAGCATACCAAAATTATATCTGAAGAAAACTTGGATGCAATTGGAAACACTTTGGAAGATGAAGTGTCCATTCAATTTTTGCTAATACTTTTAAACACCTTCGATGAGATTTGAAAGAAAACCGTATCTTACCTACTGACGACAGGTATCTATCTTTGATCACAATTTAACGCTGTAAAATTCGAATACAGATTTTTGAACTAAGCATTCCCCCTCTACTATAGAGGGTTACACTGCATAATTTCCCTCATTATATTTCTGCTTATTGTTTCTGTTTCATAACATTATTAATGGTAAATTTTAATTTATTTTATATTAAATTTAACACATCTTATATTTATAAGTCTACCATTCGCCCATGCTTAGAAAATAGCTGCTACATCTGATCTGGGGATCTTGCCATATAACTAGAGATCCTTGATAAAATCCAAAGAAGAATTAGCAAAATTATTGGCTTTGTTCTGGTGTCTCTGCTTCAGTTGCATTCCTACCACAGTAAAGTTGCCTCTTTGTACCTTTTCTATAAATGTTACCATGGCAAATGTTCGGATGAGCTTTTATGAATTTAAGCGCTGTATTTGACAGGCGACCAGATCTCACCAATATAGAGTTGAGCTGGTTGGATGTAAACGTAAGAGTCTTCTTTCGCCATTCTCGCTCGTGAAAGACTCCTCCAGCTTCATGCTTTCCAGCCAACTTTAATGATCTAAAATTTAGACGCAATTTCAATCGACGTCTACTGTCCTCCTGATTACTCTTCTTTTTTTTTCTTGCTCCTTTGTAAAGTTTCCGTTTTCTAATTCTTCCACACCCAGTAAACACTTGTGTCTTAGTGGCTTTACTGTCTTACTTGGGGTGAAATCGACTAAGAAAATAATAAAATAGATTAAAACTAAGCTTGTGGTAGAGATAGTGATAAAAATGAATTTGTACAGAAAGATACGTTTCTAAAATGCCCACGTCAATAACAATGTTTGTATTACTGACTAAGAATATTATTACAATTAATGAAGACAAAATATATTTTTACTTAGCTTATAATTTGCAAATACCTATAAATTAATAAATAATTGAAGATTCGTAGTATATTGTTAGGTTGACTCAGAAATAATTTCCGTTTCTGGAAACCAATTGTAATGACGAATGTATGAAACTAACTAATACTCATACGAGGCAGTTTCGAATATATTTAGATTCCGCTGACATTTTTGCATGACAGTGGCAGCATACACAGAGGATTAAAACGAAAACTATGTTCTCTCCTTCATGAAAATGCGCAGGGTCATCAAGCTAAAATAACTGCATTCTGCAGCAGTCAAAGAAAATATTTCTTATTAATTGATGTTGATCAATGTTTTTATGTTTTGCAGAAAAATAACGCCTTTTACTGACTCTTTACTAATGAAATGGTTTAAATCCGAATCTGCAAATTAGTACGAAATTGAAATAAGTATAACAAAATGAAGCTAAATATTGTAGGAAATCAGTAAAGAAATAAAAATGGGAAAAATAGTACAAATATTTGGGGAATTTTGTCAATTATGAAGAAAGTTTATACTTCCTCATTTCTATAGATGGAACGTCAAATATAAAAAAATTCGATCTTCCAAAAAGTTTTTGTCAGTTTTTTTTTTTTTTATTATTTTGTCTGACATGTTCGATTTCTAAGTTGTATCGGGGCTATTTTTTATAAAGCCATCCCTAATTTCATCGGCAGGCAATCAGTTTTCTTGTTTTTATTTGAAAAGTCATCTTTTCCAAGTCGGAGCCATCATAGAAAAGGGGAAAAAAAGTTAAAACCGTGACGAAAAAAAATGTCTTAAAGAATCCGGTTAAAAAATGAAAACAAAAGAAACAGAAAAAATTTAAAAAATAATGCTGTAAAGATTCTGCTTTAAAAATTTTGAAAACATGAATATATGCGCTCTCACATTCGTATACATATATATATATATATATATATATATATATATATATATATATATATATATATATATATATTTACATATATACAATACAGGTAAAAAACATTTATATATATATATATATATATATATATATATATACAATACAGGTAAAAAGTTTATTTATATATATATATATATATATATATATATATATATATATATATATATATACTACAGGTAAAAAGTTTCAGTAAAAATCCATAAAAAAATACACACTACATGTAAAAACTTTCTTTAAAAACGTGATATATATTTGTATTTTTTTTTAAGTAAAAGATAAGATTTCAGGAACTATCGTGTATTTGCTTTCATTTTTCAGTCTTTCTCCAGGCTTCTCTTATTACGAAAAAGTTAAAATTTTGATTCGTCTGTCCACAATAGATTTTGCTAATGAATATTTAGCAATTTTGCTATGAATATTTTGTATATGAAATATTATATTTTCTTTCCATTATTAACCCTCAGTAGAATGCTACCCAAAATTAAATGTTAATACAGGTTCTAAATGTTACGTCGGCACTGACTAATTTTATAAACAAAATATAATTAACTGTCTATGACTGAAGAATAAAATGTTGCGCCATTACCCCTGTATTTTGAAGTAATTTACACAAAATGGCAAAAATCAAAGCAGTTAAGCATTGAGTTGAGGGCAAAAATTGAAATTTAATTTTAAAAAAGCTAGTCTCACAGACAAATTGACAAGACGCTGAAAAATGTTTAAACACGGGGTGCATTATTCGGTAGAAAGTCAGTTAAAAATTGTCGACAATGGCGGGAAAGTGGTGACACACCCAAAGGGGAACCTGCTGCTGAAGATAAACACTTGTTTATTGAAAACAAGAGAAACTGAATGAAAACTGCTCCAGAATTGACAGCTGAACTTAATTCGTCTCGACAGGAAACAGTTTCGCTCTCAACAGTGAAAACTTGCGGGATTCGTGGTGTGTATAGGCATCAGAAAATCCATATTACGGAAGGTGAATAAAAGCCGAAAAAACTGTTATAAGAAAAGAAATATAAGAACCTGACATTCAATGAGAGACATATATGAACTGTGGACAGAAAATCTGAACTTTATGGTAGTAAGAGGAGTGTGTATGTAAAAAGAAATCAAGAAGAAAAACTGAATGATGAATATGCGGTTAGAAAAGTTAAACAGGGTGGTGGTCTGCCACGTTGTGAGGATGCTTGGGGAAGAGAGGTTTGGAGAATTGATTCAGATCAAAGGAATCATTAAAAAAAACAATATCATTCGATTTTTCAAAGCCATACTATGTGGTTTACATATAATTCGAAAAAAATCATCTTTCAAAAATAACAACGATCAACGGTCTGTTTTATATATCAAGCCAAATCTCCTTAGCTCTCTTCCTTTGAATTAATTGAAGAGAATGCCCAATGAATGAGAGCGTACTTGTTCTGTGCTTGAAAATAACTTTTGAAAAATATGCCATCATTTTGTAAAGAAGTGAACGAGATGGTTTATTAACGTGAACGAAATATGATGTATTTGTATGATAATTATTTATAGTTAAGTGAATAGTTTTTATCAAAATAAAAGCAAATACACCGTACTTACTGAAAATATATCTTTTGATTTAAAAGAATACAGACATAACTCATTTTAACGAGCGTGTGAGCATGGTTGAGGTTTTAGAGAGGATGCAAACAAGGGAGAAGCATATATATATATATATATATATATATATATATATATATATATATATATATATATGTGTGTGTGTGTGTGTGTGTGTGTGTATATATATATATATATATATATATATATATATATATATATATATATATATATATATATATACCACGTTAATATTCCATGCAATAGGTTATAAGTTGAGCTCTCTGTTATATATATATATATATATATATATATGTATGTAATTTAAAAGGTTTTAATATATACTAACAAATAAAGTCATATGTTTAACTAAGATGTCTTTTATCAGTCTTTCAAAAAATATGTGTAGAATTGATCTAAATACGATATGATCAACTGTATATATGAGCGATTACGTACACATACATCTGAGTAAATATATATTTATTTAATCAATGTTCTGGACAAAAAATATATATATATAATGGAATATATAAATTATATATTATAATTACAAACTATGTATTTATATTATGACTCACTTTCTATATAAAACATCATCTGGTACAAAAAGTTACGAAGTATGTTCGTCCTGATGATTTATGTTGTGTATGATACACCTAATTTATATAAGTGGAGTACCGACCATATAAATATGGGTTGGTACCGAAGACGGGGAAGATTAAGAGATCAATCCAGAGACTCTGCCCGACTTTTTCTGCAGGAACAGTCTTCCCAAGAATATTTAAAAACTACCTGTAAATATTGTGTACCTTTTTCATTGTTTCAATACATTTTGTTACGTACATTTTTGTGTTGTATTATTATTATTCCATGCTTATTCAAAATTTACAAAGCCAGGAATGTCTGAGTTACTGTAAACGTAGGTATATTTGTAATTATTAACATATATATATATATATATATATATATATATATATATATATATATATATTGTTTTATATATATATATATATATATATATATGTTGTTTGTGTGTGCGTGTGTGTGATTTTATGATTAAATGTAAGAAAACTTCCTTTAACCTACGAGTTTCGTCCTCAAGGGGATTTATCAAAGAAAATACAAGGATTTTATTTTTTTTTGAACAAGTATTATATATATAAAATATTGGTTTTACATTGTTTTGTAATATATATATATATATATATATATATATATATATATATATATATATATATATATATATATATATATATATATATATATATATCGTTCAATGCGTATTTCGCCATGAAAAAAAATATATCAAACATTTTTGGTTAAATAATATCGATAACCACTGTATATTATTTTTTTTATTAAACTTTTAATATTCAGAGTTACTTGTTTTATGTTATCTGATCGGTAATTTTGACATAGTTCATATCTATTTTTATTTTATATTATTTTCCGGGTACTTTCCAATCTTGCTGCATTCCTTTTCCCAGAATGTCTTTTATTAAAATTCCGACATTCAGGAAATTTGATGGCACCAATTTCTAGTCATTCAAAATGACGTCATTTAAACACTCGAATTTGAGTTTTTAAACATACTTTAATATGCAGTCAATATGTGTATAGAAAAACGTATCAAAATAAATATTCACCCCGATTTCACGATATGACAATGTATATGAGTATTTAACAAAATCTGTCTATATATCTGAGATGACGTATTATGTACACTATTTACATTATTCAGACTATTGTCCTCATATTTGTCGCCATATTTGTCAAGGACACATGGCACAGGGGATAAAATTGTTAGATAGATCCAGTGACTCAACGAAATTGAGCAACGTCGATACTGCTCAGTACTTAGATGGGTGACCTCTTTGAAATATCGGGTGTTGTAAGCTTGGATG
>CAHIKZ030000469.1:1822500-1942500 GCA_903632075.3 Acanthosepion pharaonis | reverse complement strand
CAGTGTTTGATTGGCTAGGAGTTCTCCTCATTTTGCAGTTAAAAGTGCTAGATATAACCGTAAGTTTTATTCTAAATGTTGATGCTAATGGTTGATGTTAACCTCGAGGAGATTCCCCCGTTGAGTCTTATCGGAGTAACCTTCTCCGTTGATATGCAAAGATTATATTGCATCCATTGCTAATTCTGCTGCTAGGAAAGTTGGTTCACTATGCCGATATAGACCATTATTCCCACCGGAATCTCTCATATATTTATAAATCTACCATTAGTTCATGCTTCGAATATTGCTGCCACATCAGGTCTGGTGATTCTGATATATATTTAAAAATTCTTGATAAAATTGGTCCTGTACTGGCATCTCGGCTTCAGTCACTTTTGCTTCCCTATAAGTATCTTCATAAAAAATATTTCCATTATATTTCCTCTATGGTATCTAGATTTTATGAATGTAAGCGCAGTACTAGATTGGCAGCTAGGTCTCATCATTATACAATTGAAATGACTAGATATAATCGTACTTTTTACGCTAACAGGTTATTTTTCTCAAACTACTTGTGGAACTCTTTTCCTACTTCTTGATTTACAGTCATGTTTAATCTTCCAAAATTAAATGCATTATGAAGCGTCATCTTCTTCATTTCTGTTTTTCTTGTTCCCCATATTAATAAGATATTTTTGTTCTTTTTCTTATAGTTTTTTTCACTCAATAACGCCCACTGCTTCTAAGTGACTTTGTGAACCCTGACTGAGATGAAATGATGAAAAGAAATTGTTGACAATGATATTGCTTAAGAAGATTTCAACACAAACATCCAATTTGCAATCAATAAATATCCACATTTGTGAATGCCGTAACTGTTATCGTTGCATAAAAGGGAATCAGCTACCTCATTTCAAGATCTAGTTGATTTTGTTGCTTTTATTTCACATAAGTTTTCTAATGAAAGGCATTAATCTATCATGACCCTTTTAGCTATGAATCAGGAAGGGCTGTTGTCTCCCGTGTTGATTGGCAGCTCCTCTAGAAGGAATTACTGGTTTCAAAAACATAGAAACAGTAACGGAAAAGGACTCAAATAGCTTTCATGACGTGTCGTGACACTATACAGATAATCAAATGGCGGTATATCTTGGACGTCGTAATTTCTTACGTCTTGAATTTATATAGATAATTAAGAAATGCACAGAAAAAACAAATGTGCTAGATAGCTTAACAAATTAGAAACTTAGTAAGTATTTACATTGACATACATATAAAATAATGGTCGTATTATAAATCATTGCTAATGTGTTAGCTAAGGCCATTTGCCACACCAATGTACGATTTTTAAATACTCACACATATACATACACAGGCATGTTAATCGTAGAAACCATCAAATACGAATCACTTTCGTACTTCGTTCTTTCTATGTCCCGTGTGCTTTCAGGACGTAGGCGATCATGGCTCTTCACATCCTTCTATTCTTTGCAGCTCTCAACAATTTCCGTCCATCTGCCACCTCTCCCAGACAACGTTCTGTCCACCGCCTAAGCCTGCTAGGTATGCCATGCATTGTTTTCCCATGTCTCTCTTTCCCTCTATTTGACCTGTGAGTATCAAATTCTCCAGGTTTTCCTTCCTCATTACGTGTCCCAGAAACTTCAGCTGCCTCTTCCTTAGGTTAAGTACAAGCTTTCTCCTTTTTTTGCATCTTCTGTAAGACCTGATCCTTCGGTCCATTATATCCTCAGCATCCTTCTGTAGAACCACATCTTCGTCGCCTCCTGGCGACGAGCATCAACATTAAAATAAATACAAACAAAATGCAACGAAAATATCTACACAAATGTCAGTTCTGTGATTATGTGGTCAACGTAGGTGAGTGGTCAGTAAAAGCTAAAATTTTCTAGAGTGATTTTAAAAGAAATGCATGTCTTCACCCATAGAAGATTATCTACCTTATACGATATTTTATAAATGGTCCCCAACTAAAATAAATAAATCTTCAAAACTTTCCTAATAAAAATTATAATTATTAAATATAAATATTCAATCATTGTAAATATAGTGAAAATAGGAGCAGGTAAATGCATATTTAGTTAATCAATACTTGAACAATTCTGTTACCGTAGATCAGTTTACAGAACAAGTCCAAGGTATAACCCATCCTGGGTATGACAAGAAGTTGCATGGGCGACATACCGGAAGAAGACGTAGCCAAGTGAAGCTGCGTGGGTGTCCAAATGATATAAAAACGGTCCAACTATTGGCCTGTATAAGAGGCTGGCTAGAGTTTCACCCAAGATTTTGTCTCCGTCAATTCCTGAGTACGCAGTCCTAACCTCTGTGATTCTCTCTCACTCTACCCAATTGCCGCAACTCGAACAATAACGCTTTTTTGAATCCAGCAGCAATATACAACAATATTAACAATCAGGTTACGAGCAGTAGATTTGAGAAACACTTGCATATCCTAATCCAGATTTGCTATCAGCATATATAAAGGAGTCTTGTATTATTATTTACATTATGTGTGTCCGTGAAAATACTACCAAAATTTGGATACAGAGTATTCCCTTAGAAAATGATGTGCTCATCAATTTATTTATTTCTAACTGCATATCTTCAGGAGGCTTTTGCTCTGGAAGAATTAGTCTGAAATCTAAACTAAGATGATTACCTATTCTGACATATGCTTATTTTATATTTGAAATTCTTTGGCTTTTTATATATATATACCAGCAGGCTTCAACGAAAATCTTTCCCTGCGCTTACGTTTTCTAGGGTTTTTGAATGAGCTACGAATCATTGAAATCTGACACATACACATCCACACAGACGCACGCGCGTTCGCACACACACACACACACACACACAGACACACTGTACTTTATATATAAGATAAAAAAAGTCATTATACTCCAGGCGATGTTTTATAGAGATATAAGAATCTTTTTTGTTATAATGTTTAGTCTGTACAAGACGCAAGAGCCATTCGAGATAGAGTTTTGCAAAATAAGACGTAAGGAAAACAGTTGATATGATGCGGAAGATAACGTTTAACCCTAAAGTTGAACAGGTATAAATAATAGTGATCGGGGAAGCATCCACTTGGGAGTCGGTTCCAGAAAGCAGCGGTTTGTAGGAAGAAGCTATTCGAGTGGAACTTACATCTCCCCGTTGGAATACGAAGGGAAGGAGGATGGTTCGCTCCGAGGTAAATGGGTTGACAGGTCTTAGATAGAAAAGTGGAACTAAGGAATGTAGTTCTTCCGAACAATTTTAATGGAAATTGTGATTGAGTAGCGAAAGACTCGCAACTTTTCGTGAGTGAGAAAAAAAGTTGTAGGGGGGGGATTATTAATCACCCTAAAGGCCGTGAAGACATTTTTGGAATCTATCGAGATTGGAAAGTGAAAACTAACCAACTCCTGCCATTATATGTCAACAGTTCTTTATTTCTGACTTGATCTGGTTCTTGAAATGAAGCTTTTTAATATTTTATTTTGTGCTGGCATTAATAGTGGATTTACCCGGTTACGTCATCATTTGCCAAGAAAAGAAAACGCTGAACTAGGTGCGAATATTGGCCGAGGCTCTATATATTCAGCCTTCTATGCCCACGCTTCACTTGGTAGATAATTTAATAAACTATCGATTGTCTGCCACGATAATTGAGGAAGAAGAGAATATATTAGCGCTTCGGCAAACCGTTCCCCAATAACGACATTATACGCCAAGGCAGTTGCGGCTAAATCTGTTACGTCTTTTTGACAAACGATAATAAAGAAACTTTGTTTTTGTTTCTTTCATTTCACGTGTATTTTTGGAACATTTAATTCACGTTTTCACCAATTTGATGCTATGACAGCGATGTTATTTGAATCCTTTTCACTGAGTTTCACTTTTGTCAGGGGAAATGGTTCTATTGTGGGTATTAATTTATTTGCGCTCCTCCAACAGGAGCAAAGACTGATTTCACACTCTCATCTTAAATGTAAATCCCAAATCATTTAAGGAATCGCAAAAAGCGATTTCGGTTCCATTGTCACGTAGAACTTTGAATCATAGATTTCATGACAAACAAATCGACTGTTCTTTCTAGTGATTTCCGAATAGCATTTAAGAAATAAAGCGTTACATTTATTAAAATCATTTGCTAAAAAAATCATTTAATTAACGATTAACGATTTCTTTGATATTCCGCTGAATGGAAAACGCAATCGTTACAAAGAAATAAGCTCAGAGAATCCCTTCGCAAGAATCTCTTATGAAGCTGTAAAGTTTTAAATCCTTCATAAATATTTTCTAATACCGCTGCTTAGTGAATGATGGTTTCAAGAGAAAACAGATGTTTTATTTAACGGTTAATTTAAAACTTCTGTTGGTTAAATTCTAAAGACATGCAATACTTATATTTTTAGATGCAAACAAGATTTACTGCTGTAAATTTAAACAAGTCTTTATATTTCACATCATATCAAATTTTACCGATTACAAGTTTTTCGAGAATTCCTTTTAATATTATACAGTTAACTGTTTTAATAGTTTTAGCTTTTTGCACATATTCGTTCGTCTTTTCTGATGATCTGCAAATAATCTCGTAGAATGATCTTTGGTGCATTAAATGATGCTACCATATCTGAACTGGTACAGCCAGTGTATATCTCAAGATTCTTGAAAGAATTCAAAGAAAGGACTGTAATGCAATTAATCCTAACCTGTCATCTCGACTTCAGTTACTTTCTCTCCACCTTGACGTGTCTTCCTTTGTCTTTTCTACATATAAGTTATATGACTTATTCTGATGCACTCTTCTCCTTCATGAATTTAAGCGGGCTACTTGATTGGCAACTATGTCTCACAGTTTTATTGTGGAAGTAACTAGATGCAACCATAAGTTCTATTCTAATAAACATTTTTAGGATAGATTCGTATTCTTTGGTTTAGATTGGTTTGATTTATTTTGTTTTACGGCATATCAACCTCAATGGTTTATTTAATGCCGACAATATTTTAAAGATAGATTCGTATGAATAGAGTATGTATTCTTTGGTTTAGATTGGTTTGATTTATTTTATTTTATAACATATCAACCTCAATGGGTTATTTAATGCCGAAAACATTTTTAGGATAGATTCGTATGAATAGAATATGTATTCTTTGGTTTAGATTGGTTTGATTTATTTTATTTTATAACATATCAACCTCAATGGGTTATTTAATGCCGACAACATTTTTAGGATAGATTCGTATGAATAGAATATGTATTCTTTGGTTTAGATTGATTTGATTTATTTTATTTTATAACATATCAACCTCAATGGGTTATTTAATGCCGAAAACATTTTTAGGATAGATTCGTATGAATAGAATATGTATTCTTTGGTTTAGATTGGTTTGATTTATTTTGTTTTACAGCATATCAACCTCAATGGGATATTTAATGCTGACAATTTTTTTTATTGCTGGTAATAATGTGTTTTTTTCAAAAATCTGTTTCTGGTAATATATTTCCTTCAAAATTGTATTACTGGTAATAATTTTTTTTCAAAATGTATTGCTGGTAATATTTAACTATTTGCCCATAGCTGAGGCCCTAACAGGTGCTGCTACCCCGGGTCAGGGTGGACCTGGGAATACCACCATTTAAGACGTGGTTCCACGCTCATCAAAACCTCCTGATTAGAGGCCTTGCTGCTGGACGTAGTTTAACGTCTTACCCAGGACACGGACGTAGTTTAACGTCTTACTCAGGACACGGACATTTACACAGTACAAAATCCCGCGTGGGAATCGCTTTCAATTTCTTGCTTCTCTGCCACAGAAAAAGTTCAAAAATGTAAAGTCAACTTCAATCACCATCATCTGTCTTTCTGAATCCTTATCTTTCATTGTCCTTTTCTCTTCACGAAAGTCTTCACATTTCCCCCTGTAAATCCCTGCGTTGTATTAACATTATCGCCTTGATTGGGTTGCAGCCGACTGTAACATTTTGTGATTTAATTCTCTTTTTTTTTCAGGCTTGTATATCTCCGAGATTGGATACGATGCTGAGGGATGGGTGCTTTTATAGAGATGCCGCCTCTAAATAGATTTCCAAACAAGTTCAAAGAGCTTCGGTCTACTCCTGAGAGAGGAAATTCTGATTTCATCCAAATACAAGAATTTCGAAGATTTTCGCCTACCAAAATTTAATCGCAACGCTTTTGTCAAAATATACTGTAGGTACATCCATTAGGTCACGTAAAAAAGCGGGATATCACGATTAAAAAAGACTCATCAATCAACGAAAACAAAGTTTTGTTTAAATTATGTTTATGTTGTTATGAAGAGGAAAGACCAAAGTATTTTTTGAATATTTTTTGAAATTTTTTACTCCTTTCTAGCACGTATAAAATTTTGGTTAAAAATTATGTTTTTTTTTTACGACAGCGCGAGAAAACTAAAAAAAGGTTTGTTTTATTTTGCGCTTTTCCCGAGGAAAACACACGTTAATTAGGAAATTATTGCAAAAATCAAATAAATTGTTGGATTTTAATGAAACTTTCAGGACTTATTCAGAAATGAATGAAATTATTTCTGAATTTTTTTTTTCAGAAAATCTTGTTAAAAAGAGATTTTTTTAACATGTTTCCACCCACTTACATATTTTCATGAAATTTCGAGAAATTAAATCTTAGCTGGTGGGATTTTTTTATTAGTTATAAACAGGAATCTTTGTAGAAAGTAAATCACCAGTTTTTTTGTTTTTTTTTGTAAAACATGACTGAATTATAGAAAATCAGATTTGAATTGTAAAAAAAAAATGTAAAAAGTATGACATTTAATTAATTAGAAAAGCTTTCACCTGTCTTTGTAGATACGTTATACTAAGGACATTATTTTGTGAAGAAATAAAGAATTTTCGATGAATAATGTATTTTTTGCAAATTTTTTCCACATTTTAAAAATTTTTTTCATTAACGTCTTAATACTTCAAAAATCGTTTAAAATTCTTTATTTCTTTAGTGCACGTAATGCAATGATTACGTTAATGAAAATGTAAATTTACGAATCGAACTTTGAAAATCACATAACAGTTGTTTAAACAGAAATATTTTTAAAATAATTTTAAAAATAAATCTTATTGAAAAACGTTCATAATTTCTATGTATGGAAATGTATACGCGACATAATCCTTAAAAAGGTCACGTGATTTGTGTCGTCTGGCACCGCAGTTATTTCTCTTCTCTGTCCAGTTCAGATCCACATCGTTAACGTGTTATCTAATTAATAAAGTTTAAAGAATTATCTAATTAATAAAAAAATTTAAAGAATTATCTAATTAATAAAAAAGTTTAAAGAATTATCTAATTAATAAAAAAGTTTAAAGAATTTTATATTTAATAAAAAAGTTTAAACCATTATGTAATTAATAAGAAAAGTTTAAACAATTATGTGATGATTTAAAAAATTTAAACAATTGTCTAATTAAGAAAGTATGAAGTAAAAAATAAATAGTACATAATTGCTGAATAAAAATATTAATATTTAAAAAGTACTAGTCAAAAACGAAAAACCGCGTTCGCCTCCTTTTAAAAATTTGCCAATTTTGATCATCCATAGTTGTCTGTCATCGCCTCGTCAATTGCGAACTCGATAAAAGACATGCAAAAAATTCAGACACATCGTTAAGAAATGTTTGGATGCAAATTTTTTAAGCTATAAGTAAGTACTGTTTGTTTCATATCAGATTATTTTAACTGTAAATTTTCTAATTTTACTAAAATATTGTGTCAGAAACTTTTTTAAATATTTTTTTTAAAATCGATAAATTTGTGTTTGTTTACAAAATTTTAAAATTAAGAAAATGGCGGGTTTTAAGAAAATTTGAAATTCCAAAATTAAATTTGACATTCCAATGTATATAGTTTCTCTCTGAAATACACCAGAATTGTTTACTGAATGGAAATAATAAATTTAATGATTAAACTTTCAATTAAAGCTAAAATGAAATCTTCAAACATGTTTTTTCATTTTTAAAAATTTATTTTAATGTTAGGTGTAGAAAATTTTTGCCGAAAAATTGGAGGACCCTATACTATAGTTTTCTCGTGTTTCCTAATGTAACCAAAAGATGACATAGTCTAACTTGAAGTATATAAGTTCACTTACTTTACAAATTAACAATGGTGATATTCAATACCAGGTCCTATGGTCGAAACGCTAAAGCCCTAACCTCTGTGCTATGAGCCCAAGTAATAAGCAGAACAAAAATCCTTGTCGTATCTGTTAAAACTGAAAATGTTCATAGCATATGTATACCTAAATTGACTCGGCAGATAAGATAGTTTTTTTGGCGGAGGATTGTTTTCCAAAGGCAATCTCGTTCTCTTCTTCACCAACTATAGTAATACTAGAGATATATATTTTTTTCAAATATCTGGTACCTGGGAAAAGTGCAATGAGGAAGCAATATATAAAACCTGAGGAAATATTCGAACTGCATTCGTAGTTACTGTTTCCTTCACCAGTCATAATGATTATTAAAACTGTTAATTTTATAAGATACAAAAACACAAGAGATCACAGATCTCCATAATTTTCTCTGATAATCAAGAATATCGTTATCTTTGAACTTGGTCTTGACTCCATATTTGAAACAGTTTGGTACGAACGATCAAAATGTGTAACAAAAATATGCCTATTGGTTTAGAAAACCAAATACGAAGAATAAATGTCAGAAAATGTAGGTTAGTTTAGATTTCAGAATAGTTTGTCAGGAATAAAAAATTCATCAAGAACATACGGTTAAAAAGTTCCACTTAAAAGAGCATATTGTTAAGGATCTTTTTTTTCTTTTTTATGCCCATCATCGTCAACATCATCAGGTGTTGTATACAGGTATTCAGTGATGTGTAACGTGTTTTCGGCAAAGTACATCGGATGGAGCCAATGCCTCGCTTAGTCAAACCACAGCCGACATCCGGCGACACAAAGACTTACATACAAGTGACCGTTGATTTTATCAAAGGAAGTCTCTGCCCTGGCCTTTTGCAAAAGTTGAAGAAGACTTTCGGTAAGCGATACCGCGACATAAATATACTCTACTTATAGTTCAAGTGTATCTGTATATTTATCTTGCAACTACTCGTAATTCGCTGTATTTATACCTCTAAGAAGTATTCCTCAAATTTGTAACCATCATATTTTATGCTTGGCTTTCAGTATTCATTTTGTATTCACATAAATGCAAATAATAATACTCGTTTCTTTATCTTTGTTGATCAGAAACGGGAATTGTTTTGTTTTGTTTTAATTTTCGCTAAGGACATGATAATCTACTCTTTACTATTCCCCTGGGAAGTGAGTCAAGTGCCATATTGTAGAATGGACTAGTATTCTGCAAAAAAAGATGAAATATGACAAAAAAACTATGTAGGTTTATTTTATCATACTATTAAAATTGAATAAAAATGTTTAAAAAATCCACAGCTATATGCAATATTTTTAACTGTAGACAGGCGTATACACGTAAATATGCTTTCTGGTTAATATCTCTCCCATTTGACCATCGTTGATTTCGTTTGCGTATAATTAAAAGGAATCTGTAATTCAAAGACTAAGGATATTGCCAAAAATGGACAGCACATCTGTTATTTACAATTTTCGTAAAATATCTTTCACAAAACTCTTCTTGTAGCTAGGTTCACACTCCTCCCCGATCTTTTGAACTGGAGTAGATTCAACCATTATTTCCTGTCTAGGATTGGATTTCTGCTTCCTTTTAATGTTTACTTCAGGTCTATTTAAGCTTCTTAATTTTCTCTCATTCTCTTTCACTCACAGTAGCACCTTGGCGTCTTAGTGACATTATCGCCTTCGATGGGGTATATTGATAAAAAATTTAAACCAAAAAAAAACAACAAAAAACAGATGAATCACAATAAATACAGGAAAAATATTAAATCGTTGGAGTTTTCATTCATGATAAAGCTTTTTGGTACAATCACCCCCATTGATAATGCGTTTTCGGCATAGAACTTCATTCTATGATTTGATTGCTATATCGGTTCTCCCAGCAGATGTTTTGTCTGAGACACATTATCCACCCAAATTTTACCCACGCACGTAGTTCTTCGCTGTAAAAAGACAAAAGAAAGGTTGAAACTATACTTCCCTGCCACTAACAAATGATACTGCCCTAGAAATAACCTTCTTCTTCTTCTTCTTCTTCTTCTTCTTCTTCTTCTTCTTCTTCTTCTTCTTCTTGTATTCCTTCAGGGTGTTGGCGATCATGGCTGTCCATAACTTCCTGTCTTTTCGCCATCTCTCCCAAACACTGCTCCGCCATCAATTTATTCATACTCAACAGAGAACATGTTTACCTCCTGTGTTCGGTCTGCCCTGTGAGTATCAAAATTTCGAAGCCCTCTTTTCCCGTTATGTGCCCTAGAACTTTCAACTGTCTCTTCTTGATGATAAGCATGAGTGCCCTTTTTTTATCCAAAGTCGCTAGAACTTCGTCGTTATTCGCATGTTCGATCCATGCTATTCTCAGCATCCTCCAGTAGAACCACGTTGCTTATGTTGCTTCTAGTCTTTTCTTCACCAGTGAAGAGATTGTCCATCATTCACTACCATATAAAAGGACTGATATTACGTAACAGTTCTGTATTCTTTCATTTTATTCTAACGATATTTTTTCTGCTTCTTAATACTTTAGAATTATTGAATAGAAAACATTAAAACCGAGAACGTTTATAGCGGTGCACGTACTGTGAGCTTTATGACATACTTTATGACATTACTTTATGACATCACTTTATGACATTACTTTATGACATCACTTTATGACATACTTTATGACATCACTTTATGACATACTTTATGATCTCACTTTATGGCATACTTTATGACATACTTTTTACATGAGCGTTTATTATCTTTGCGCTTTTCTCTAATGGATTATTTTGGCTCTCTGTCAGTCTACTTCTCTATCTTTCTCTCTCTCACATACACACTATCACTCTCTCTCTCTCTCTCGCTCTCTTTATATTTCTATCTCTTTGAGGAAAGATAGCAAGATTAGTGTCAGACAATAATTTATAAAAAAATAACACTATTAAACTTTTTTCTTGATTATTCATAGGTGCCGTCTTTTTTTTTGGATAAGAAGACAATTTCTTTTTTTTAAGAAAACGAGAATGGTTTACAAAACTGGTGTTGTTATTTTTATATATTTTATGAATCAAAAAGAAAATTTTAAAATAAGGTAGTCATCACTCTCACGTCGTAAAATCTGTCTGCTTTTTTTAAAACTGTTTCACCACAAAGTAGAGTGATAAAAGTCACTAATATTCAGAGAGAAAGAATCAGGTTTGAAAATAAAAGTAGAGAGATGAAGGTGACAGAAATGACAACTGATGTTGCATTTAAATTTTGAAAGATCGAAAGATCAAAGTTAACAACAAAACAGGAAACCGGAAGAAAGTTTCATAGGAGAAAAGCGCGGGAGAATAAACCGTCAACCTCGGTTTCCTTTTCTGTTTTCTTTTTAATATTATCTTTTATTTTTCGTTTTCATTCTTATTTATTTACCCATATATCTATTTATTGTAAGTTGGAAATTGTAAGCGAATATTGATATCAGACATTACTCTTTTCGTATGACAGCTGTGGAAGTAAAACGACTGTCATTTCATATCGAGTTTTCCAGTCGTCTATTAAAGCAGGGGTTCGTGCTGCTATTTGAAACAGAATATGCTTGCTGTTGAGTATCTGAATTTGGAAAAAGGATTGAAATCTAAAAAAAACTACAGGACTTTCTTCTAGAAATACACTATATGATTAAGCAAATTATTTCCTTAAATATGCAGCGCATTTATAAATTCTTCTGCCAAATCGAATGTGCTGTTCAATAATTGTATTAAGAAACGGAATGCTTGAATTTCAAACGATGAATTACAGTTGGTTTTGAGTTTTGTATATTTTCTTCCTTTTTTTGTTTTTATTTCTTTCTCGCTTATCTTTAATTGTTTTTCTCTTTCTTTCATTTCTCTCCTACTCTTTTCATCTTCTCCCTCCACCTCCCTTTTCTTCTCTTTCTCGTTCCCTCTCACTACCTTTTATACTTTGTCTCTCCTCACCCTCTCAGTTCTTATTGTTTTGGGGTTTTTTTTTGACTCCTTAAACTTAAAATTAACTGATTCGGTTGAGAAATAACACTAGACAAAATAGGATTATTTAGGCATTGCTCGCCATTTCTATTTCAAATAACTTAACAAACTTTCTTTGTTTACTTACATATATATAAATTAATAGTTTATACGGAAAATATTAGTTCAGTTTAGATGATTATAAAAATTTATATGAATATTTGAAAGATACAGATCAACTGAAAACATTATTTCTTATACAAAATATTGAGATGTAATTAAAGAGAAGCCTAGTTTAGATAAAACAAAGATTATGAATTGATAGAATGATTTCATACATTAAAGTTACTTTAAAACCTTTAAAGTCTTTACATGCTTGGGCTATCGTATGTTAAATGAATTTATAGATACATTCAGCTCTTTGAGAATTTTCGCTTGTATGTTACCTTTTGTATAATGGCCACATGAAATATATGTCATGTAACAAAAACAAAATTGAAAAAATTAATATTTTTACTTTTTTCCTTGATGATCGCTAGAAATATGGACGAACACGTGAGAACGCAACTGGTTGAAAAAACGTTCTTCTATGCGTAAGCAGTAACACGTAACTAGAATAGTAAAAAATACTTGTTAGCTAAGGTTTTTAATCAATTCAGTTCAGTTTATAGCCGAACATATTTTTCAATTGAATTGCCTTAAATTATTCAATAATACAATGGTTTATCTCCCTTCCACTCACTTGTAAAACTATTTTCAGTTTGATTATCTGTGTGTGTAATAAAGCTAGAATATTTATAATTAGTTATAATTGTATAACATTTGCACCTATGAGATTTGACAATATAAAATATGAAGTAGATTGTCTTCTCGGGGACACACGACATTAGGTTTTTCTTGCATATTTTTCTAGCGAAGGGTGAAAGCATATACGCGGAATATGGCAGTTTCAGGCAAATATCAGCGATGTATAAAGATGCTGGCATCCACATTTGATGTTATAATGGGACCCCTGTGACCGACAAAGATGCAAACCAACTAAATGTGGGGGAACATTTGCTTCATATTGCATCCCAATTTAATGTTGATGTCATTCAACCCATCAGTCAACACAACATACAACATATACTATTGGACAACAAGGATACAATGGAAGACTGGCACTGGTCCAACTAGATCAGTTTTAATCTCTTTCAGCTGGACGGTCGAGTTCCTATTTGGCGAAGAGTTGATATGCTACTAGGTATCCACTGCCCAGCTGAAAGTTATGCAAAATCCTTAGGGTTATTTGCATTATTTACATTATTCGGACTGTTATCCTCATTGCCATTCGGTCGCCTTCTTCAGATGATTAGAATTTCGGATACAACCCTTTATTTCGTCCACCGTAGTAGATTGTTCTTGTTCCACGTGCCATATCTCTTCCTGATGTCTCAGTTATTTCTCTTTAACTCAATTCTACATTCCATGCCTCTGCAAAGTGTCAACTCAACTCTCAAATTGTTTTTGGTTCACCACTGCTGTGGCCTGGAATTGAACTCATAACTCTTTTGGTCTAGTCCCTGGATCTAACCAACACCTTTATCCACTGGGACATGTGTCCAGAGATATAGGATAACTACCAACCGCCGCACGCAGTCAGATATGGCACAAGGCTGATTTTAATGGGGTTATCCGAGCCCGTAGGCTCGGCCAAAAATTCCCCGTAGACACCGTATAAAACAGGGTTGGTAGCTGTTTTCCGAGACGAGACTCTACCCTTCGACATAGCCTCCTTTGAGGATTCTATCCGCTCGGAGGCAAAGATTTTGACCAGCACAGCTGGAGACAAATCTCCAACTCTAGACGTGTCCAAAGAGATAGAGAGATATTGAAACTCTTTGGGGTATTATAATGGAATAGCTAGTGTGACATTGGGACTGGAAAGGAGCACGAAGATCACTAGTGTCTGTTGTGACAGGTTTGCCATCTGCATTTATTACTGCTGACAATCTAGCCACATTTATGCCTATCTTGTTGCACAATGTTGATTGTTCCTTCCCGAAATATTTTGCAAATTCTCTCATGAGTGAATAACATTAAACTCTTTCCAGGAAAATTATACTGACATCCGGGAATCCATTTTACCAATGTGCCCTTTATATTAAAACCCCGTTGAGCATATATAGGAGATTTTCATGATATTATTAAATACCCTGCAAGCACATCCAGCAAAAACATAATTTATGTACTCTGCTCAAAATGCTTGTATAGCTATATCCAGAAAACGACTAAATAACTTTCTATACTACACGCTACGTCATGTAGCTGCCGTTATTCACGCAAATGGAGGAACTACATTTATTAGATAGCTGTCTCTAAATTGTCGACAGTTACTTTTGAGGCTGACAAAATGAATGCATGAACGAAATGAAGGTAATATTTTTGGCAACAGTTGATAAAATGTTATAGACATTATTGTATCATTTAGCGTTTCATTCAATTCAATAGCAAAAGTAAAGAACGGTCGATACAAGCAATAGGAAAAATGGACATTGCAACGTGATTAAATTCTGCAATGCTAAGGAAATTCATCTATGTTCCAAAAATATCAAAGATGAAAACCGCATATTTGTGTTGGTTGTTTATTATAAGTACGAATAAGAACGATTTTCAATGGAAAAAACTATGCTAGATAATGAGCAAACTGAGATAGAAAAATAATGAATAAAATGGGATAGATAAATAGATAGATAGGAAAAGAGCAACATAGATAGATAGATAGATAGATAGATAGATAGATAGATAGATAGATAGGAAAAGACCAACATAGATAGATAGATAGATATATAGATAGATAGATAGATAGATAGATAGATAGATAGATAGGAAAAGACCAAGATAGATAGATAGATAGATAGATAGATAGATAGATAGATAGATAGATAGATAGGAAAAGAGCAACATAGATAGATAGATAGATAGATAGATAGATAGATAGATAGATAGATAGATAGATAGGAAAAGACCAAATATAGATAGATAGATAGATATATAGATAGATAGATAGATAGATAGATAGGAAAAGACCAAGATAGATAGATAGATAGATAGATAGATAGATAGATAGATAGATAGGAAAAGAGCAACATAGATAGATAGATAGATAGATAGATAGATAGATAGATAGATAGATAGATAGATAGGAAAAGAGCAACATAGATAGATAGATAGATAGATAGATAGATAGATAGATAGATAGATAGATAGGAAAAGACCAACATAGATAGATAGATAGATAGATAGATAGATAGATAGATAGATATATAGATAGATAGATAGGAAAAGACCAACATAGATAGATAGATAGATAGATAGATAGATAGATAGATGTTAGTGAAAATGGTAAAGAGAACGACTGGACAAAATGAAATTTCCCTCTCTCTATATATGAATAAGTAATTCCTATGTCATACTAAATAAATCACCAATAAGTAATAAAGACGCTGTAAGGTATATATATATATATATATATATATATATATATATATATATATATATATATAATCTACATTCAACATCATCACTTGATAAAACACTAGAAGTGTTGAAACAAAATGGCTATTTTTGTAGTGATTTTATAACATTATAATTAATCATATATATATATATATATATATATATATATATATATATATATATATATCCCTTTTAACGTCCTCCCATCTCTTTCCGCACCCAACTAGCCAGTATCCCACTACAAAGTGATAACGTAAACAGTTAGAAAAATCCAGTTTGAAAATTGTCATTAACTAAAGGCAACTTAATTCCAGTTGTAAAGAAAATTTTGCTCTGTTTAATGAAAATAAACATTGAGTGTTCTTTGTGAGTCAGTTTTCACACATTTAAAATTGTATGTTTTATTAATAGGATTCGTCTTGTTTATACAAACGGATTGCTATATATATATATATATATATATATATATATATATATATATATATATATATACATGCATACATACATAGATAATTAACTGACCGATATAGATAGATACCAAATCACATTGTCAAGAAATAAAGTCTTTCTCTCCCTCCCCACTCTCTCTCTCTCTCTCTCTCTCTCTCTGCCTCTCTCTCTCACTCACTCACTTACTCTCTAACATACATGTGCACACACTCGCACTTGTTCGTGCATGTGGAAAAGAGAGATTTACCTTTCTTGGGGAATCACCGTCTCAGGAGGATGAAAAATGCAATAACAGACGTCGTATGCTGTTTATTAAGGCATATCGAGTGAATCTAAACGTTATTTGATTAATCCTCTGCTGTGTCCAAATGGGGGGCTATAGATAGATAGATAGATAGATAGATAGATAGATAGATAGATAGATAGATAGATAGATAGATGTGAACTAAATGATAGATAGATAGATAGATAGATAGATAGATAGATAGATGTGAACTAAATGATAGATAGATAGATAGATAGATAGATAGATAGATAGATAGATAGATAGATAGATAGATAGATAGATAGATGTTAGTGAAATTGGTAAAGAGAACGACTGGATAAAATGAAATTTCCCTCTCTCTATATGAATAGGTAATTCCTAAAATAGATGCATGTCGCTATGCAGAAAAATAGTACCAAATATGTGCGTTGAAGGTTTTTACAACACAACTTGAAAGAAGACGACGAGGCCAATAGCTGATTTAACATTTTTTCTTCTTCATATTCAAATATATTTTTCATCTCCGTTGCCGTCGTGGTAACCTTCATCTTATAATAATAATAATAATAATAATAATAATAATAATAATAATTATTATTATTATTGTTATTATTATTATTACTAATATTATTATTATTATTATTATTATTATAATTACAAATACTAGCAGTGGTATTAGTATTAGTAGTAAAAGTCATAATATTTGTTTGATACAAAGCGAATATGCTATTGTGCCTCACTTATTTATATTTGCTTTCCTTCCTTCCCACTGCGTTTTTCTTCTCTGCTTTTCATCCTCTTGCGCATAGAAATTCATCTAAACACACACACAAATACACGTGGCTGTAGGAATGGCGTCAAATAGACCTTTGTGCATTGGTAGGTAGATACCGAAAGAAAAGAGTTCACGTTCCACTTTATGGAACATGGTCACGTTTCCATATATTCGCTTTCATCATGTCAGCCAATCTTTATCGATTCCACACTGCGTTGCATGCAATGTATAAAAGAGTGAACAGACAATAAATTCGAAGCATTAAAGTATGTACGGAATTCGCAAACAATGGCCTTTGCCTCTGTGGGAAAAAATAACTGCCAACCCGAGAATGAAAAAAAAAAACCTTCAAAAATTTAAATATAAATTTACCATTTTCCAATAATTGTCAAGGACTTTATGTGAACTCAACCAGTGCGTCCCACACATGTAGCAGCATAACATGTAAGAACGTTTCTATTTTGGCTTATAGATGTATGTATGAGTGTTTCGGATTTTTTTTTTTTTTTTGCGGGGGTATATATAATTTGCTTCAAATTACAAGAAAAATAGATAACTTTAAATGATAAAGATTATTACTAGAAACGAAAAAAATGCCTAACTTATTAAAAAGTTTACTATAAATGCCTTTGTTTTTTCTTCAAATCATTTCCTCCAAAGCAAGGCAATAAATCCACTAAGACGCAAGGAATTACTGAGTATTAGAATGTGAAAAACCAAATCACTGTTAAGGTGAGAAATCAATAAGTAGCGCTGGTCCCTCGGTCAATGAATGTTAAATGTTTCCTTATAAGGAAACGGCTAATATTCCCATAAATTGTAAATATTTGACTGCGGATGAGTGTGTGACATTATTTTAAGCAAATAAATCTTTTGCTTTTAATTAACTTGATCTTAATATGCTATTTTCATCTTTGATTTTTCTATGGTAAAATGTTATGTCTGTTATTTTTTTAATATGTCTAAGACGTTTGATAGTTTTTGATTATCTTCGCTTCTTCATAATTTGAAGACTTATGGCATTTCTAGTTGAAGTTTCTCATTCTATTCAAACTTTCCTGTCAAATAACGGATTGAAATTTGTCTTGAACGGCTACTCATCGAGGTTTTTCTACCTGGAATCGCATGTCCACATTGGTCTTACTTTGTTCTAAATATTTGTCAATATTGACTGATGGCATTCTTTGGCAGTGCCATCAATCTTAAAATTTCTACCTATGCAGTTGAGAAAGTGTTAAAATATCATAGGTTTGAAAAATTATAAATTGCAACTATGGTTGAAAATTGTGTTCAATTTGTTGATAACTCGGGCAAGAAATGACTTTTTTTTAATATTACCGTTCCGAAATCTAATCATTTTACTCGTATTAGTGAACTGCTTTTACCTTCCATGTCTGAGTGCCAAATTCTAGAAGATTAAATCATTTAGTCTTCACGGTCTAAATTTTACCCACTGATATTAATTGGAATAATTATATCGAGGAGATTGCTATGTCTGTGGTTAAGAAATATGCTTCCCAGAGTAATAAATCTTCTTACAAGAATGTGTCATGCACATTTTCTTTTGTCCATAATTTGAATATTGCTGCTGTATCTCGTACGGTGCTTCTGCTCTGTATCTTGAGATACTAGAAAAAATCCAAAGATGAATCTACAATATCTCAGTCTCGAATCTACATTTTATCTTCAATCACTTTCCCACAACCGTAACGTCTCTTCCCGGTGATTTCTCCATAAATATTTTCATGGCAATTGTTCTGCTGACCTACTTTGGTACCTCATCTTCATGAATGCGCCCTTGTGTCATGGCGGCTTTATCACCTTACTCGGTTGAACAGATTTTTTTTTTAAATTCTGAGGCAACTATCTCTACAGTGAGTGTAAGTACATTTTTGCAATTCTCAAGAATTGCTACTTCAAAAAACATTACTATGTTGACTATTTGAAAATAAGAATATTTTCTGGACAATTCAATGCATTTTGTGGTTGTTCTTGTTTTTTGTTATTGTTTGTCTTTTGTATGCTTCCGGTTAACATAAATGTGTGTCCAAACAAAATTTGGTAAATGTTTCTTTTCGAGTCTAAGAAAACTCTTTTTATTTAAATTCTCGTTATTTTTCTTATTGCATTCACCATCTCTCTTTCTCTGTCTCTCTCTCTCTCTCTCTCTCTCTCTCTCTCTATATATATATATATATATATATATATATATATATATATATATATATATATATATATATATATAAATTGAATTAAAAAAAGAAAGAACCGTAACATATATAATTGTTATTGATATTTTATTTTTTACATATATATATATATATGTGTGTGTGTGTGTGTGTAGATAGATAGATAGATAGATAGATAGATAGATAGATAACCTTTAAGTGGACGAAATCGCTTGCGTCAACAAAAAGTACTGACAATTTTTACACTCCCAACAAACGAAAAATGGAAGAATATTAGAAAAATCCAAGTAACGACTAATTTGCATATACGAGACGCGGGAGCGAAAATCTCGTAACAGCTAGTGACGTCACACATGACCACGCGAGAGTGAAAAACGAGAAGTATTAAGTATGGGAAGCTGTTGGTATAAACCTATGGATTCAGTTATAAATTATAGGATTTTGTTGTTACTTGGATATTTTCATGCAGCAAGTGCGGACTATCATTGTTGTTTCGTCCGTGTGTTGTTTGATTTATTGAAATTGTCATCTTTGATAATGGCTTGTGTAAGCCGAAAGCTTAGATTGAATTTAAACAGGTATCTGTATGGTGATTTCCTTTCGTCTTTCAATGATAATGTTATTAAACTCATCAGACAATATGAAAGGAACTTGTCTATATTCTTAAATGTAACATGCATCAATGAAAAATTTCTGCCTAAATATACACAATATATATATATATATATATATATATATATATATATATATATATATATATTATTATTATTATTATTATTATTATTATTAAAAAAATTATTGATCAGAATTGAATTAAAACTGAAAAAGTAATATTAAAAGTGTTGAATACACATATAAAGTAAATATAAAAATTTAACATGCAGTACTTTTGCAGACCTCTTGATGTTTTCAAATATGAACACACACATGGGTGTGTGTCTGTTAAATTTATAGATATATACTTATGTATTTTGTCTTTTTTATTACACTTACTTTCGTTTTTTATATAATGTTTCAGAAGTTCATATATTCCATATATTTGCAGAATCCAGTTCAATAGCCGACCAACTCGATTTAGGAGCATCCACTGTTTAAAAGTGTCCGCATTCCTTTCTTTATAAAATGGCTTTATATATATATATATATATATATATATATATATATACTTGAACTATCCTAGAATGTAAATAAAGGATTCTTGCGTATTTTATCGATTTATTCTCTTTGTTTATTCTTTAGATTCTTATATGAGTGCTATTTTTCGCTTTTGTGTTTGGATAGATAACGGTCACCATCTTTGACCTCAATCTCAGTATAGGGAATGAATGTAGCTTGACGTGCCAACCGATGACCTGGTTGCTTCATAAGAGCATCTGTAGCCCTGTCTGGCCTGGATTTAAAATCTATAGGCCAAGTTCACTCGCCAGGAAATAACTGAAGGTCAAGCATTCCAGGGTTAGTCTTTGCGGAATATTCATTGGTTAAATAGCCCAGTTCTACAACCGATCATAAAAGCAATGACAACACTGACTAAAGCAATTTTGATGCTGCTGGTTAATATCTGTTTAAACCAACAACACCGTCTACGCATAATAAGGCAATACTTTCTCCTTTTTTTTTCTTCAATTATGTTACTATTCTCGGACGGTTATTTTTTCACTAAAAGCGACGTAAAAACAAAATCAATAAATTGAGAAAACTTTAACACTTTAAATGAATTATCTATCCTCTTCTTCACTCTGATTTTTTTATATTTTGATCTGTATGGCTTTAGGAATAATAGGTTTTACAAACTTATTCGGGAAAGCACTGACTAAAAATACTTTAAAAATCAATGCTTCTTTCAAAACACGTAGGTATGTATTAGGGTTGGTGTTACAGGTTTGGCTATATATTTATTTTCTTTTTATTTTATACTGTTTTTCGAATTTCAAGATTTCACCGGACTTCTGAAATTGAATATATTGAACGAACCAAATTTCAATGTCACAATCTGATGTTCGAGTTTGTTTGGGCCAAGTATAAGCAAAAACTAATTATTTCTTTTTTGTAGTTTTTGGCCATTTTCCATTGTTATGACCTCGTCGGCATGTTTTTTCAGGAAATGCCAGCGAATTCTCTGATCATGGTGGTTTCAAAATCCCTAAGGGACGTAACTCCCATTTAAATATATATTTTTAATTCTATGCTAGACACTAACAGCCCCACCCTTATTTTATTTGTATGCTGCTACATCTTTTGTCGTGGGTTCTCTTGTCGTCGTTTGGCTCATAGCGGAATACAAACTGGCATTCTGATGCTCATTCCTTGAGCTTTACACATTCTTTTTATAGATACACATATTTAAGTAAAAGCTCTGTTTTATAATAAACAGTATTAAACAACATTTACCGGCCTGAATGTCCGAGAAATTTTGATAGAAAATATCCGTCCTCCGACAGGATTCGAACCTGTATACTATACGGAACAGTCATATATCCTGACGTGCCTTTTAACCGATACAGAGGATCGTTCGGTTAGCAAGGTCGAATTTACTGCTTTTAAACATTCAATCATCCATTAATCTCTCATATCTGCTCATGGCGTATCCAAATGTAAACAAATAACGTCACACATTATGAAATGGAGAAATTCCGACAATTGTTTTAAGACATTTTTTATGTTTATACATTCTTTTTATAGAAATAATAGGTAAATGCTCTGTTTATAATAAAATAACATTAACGAACTGAATGATCTCGCTCTTATAAAATTTATATGAAAATTTCTCGGACATTCAGGACGGTAAATGTTGTCTAATGCTATTTATTATAAACAGAGAATTTACTTAAATATTTGTATCTATAAAAAGAATGTATAAACATAAAAAAAAGTCTTCAAACTAGTTATGTTCAATAATCGCCGATCAAATCCCCAACTACCACCCGTCACGATGACAGGATGTCCCCACGGGTAGGCACGATGACAGGATGTCCCCACGGGTAGGCACGATGACTTGAAAGACTATTGGTCTACAAAGTCGGATATGTGGAAGCCGTATATACGATCCATTGCTAAGATTTCCGTTAAAATGATCTCCTCCCTGTACCGCTCCAGTAAGTTCCTGACTCCTCCTCCTCCTGTCCTCTCCCTTTATAAGAGCCAGATCATGCCAAAAATAGAATTATTCTCCACTCTTTAACCTCTCTGTCACAGGCGAATCTCTCACTGATCTACAGCTACTGCCATGAAAAATGCTCGGACGAAGTATATTCCACGAGGTCAAACATTTACGATTCGGACCCGGCATGCTAATTACATAGTAGCAAACTACGGAAATCCCCCCCCGTATGACTTTGGTGAGAAGTAAGTTCCACATATTCTTCCCGCGAAACACTGCTCTTTGGAACCGGCTCCCAAGAGGAAGTTTCCTCGATCACTACAATCTTAAATTGTTCACGGCTAAGGTCAATCGTTATCTTCCCCTCCTATCTGCACAAAATGTCTCCTCACGTCAGCATCTACATTGAGTGGCACCCAGGCCTTGTACAGGATGAACCTTATTATAAAAAACTGTTAGCATAAAACTTACGGTAATATCTCGGCATTTTAACCGTAAAATCATGAGACCTAGCTGCCAATTTAGTACTGTGTTTGAATTCATAAAGTCTATGTAAATTATCAAGAAAGTATTTCTAGAAAAGACACAGGGAAGCTAGATTAAGGCGGTGGGAAAGTCACTGAAGATGAGACACCAGGTCAGGATCAATTATATTGCAAATTCTTCTTTGGTTTTAATCAAGAAGGTACTTAGAATTGAGATTCATATCAGGAGCACCGGATCAGATAATCGAGAAATATTCAAAGCAAGGACGAATTGCAGACTTATAAATATGTAAGACAGAGAAAGATTGTCTAGCACCAGATAGGGAACTAACTTTTGTAGCCGCAGAATTGGAAATTGATTCAATATACTCTTTTCATTTCATGTCAGCTGAAAACGTTCATACGTGAGGACGCATTGAGTTACTCCTCTGAATGTTAGCACTAACCATGTTGATAGAATGTAAAACGGGTTCTCTCAAATGAGTCAAAGAGAAAATTTTCGTTTTTGAGGCCTTCAAATTAATAAGATGGATTATAATGCGTAAGAAGAAATTAATGATTGGATTTTGTCAAAAGCAGACTTTTAATCTGTTGACCAGTTCCACAGAACATGTTTTTTCGGGAGAGTACGAATGTGGTGGAATTCTGCCAAAAATGAACCGTAATTGATTATCTGGCAGAGAAATGTACATACTCTCGAAATATATACCAGTCCTGGCATGTTTTTGATGACAGAAATATTTTCCAAGTCTACTCGTCAACAATTCCTGTCAAAAATAAACCCGACCTACTGAAACAACGTCGGGAAAAAAACTGATATTTGTCTTCTCTCCCATGAAAACTATATTGTTGATGCCGTCCGAAAAGAGAAACGAGAGTTTCAGACGTTCATCCTCGGTTGCATCTGAAACGATGGGGTCATCAATGAATGCTGATGCTGCTATTAAACCCGTCAGTATGCAATCAATTGGGTGCTAGAATAGGGCTGTTGCTCTTTTTCCACTAAATGAAAGGCTATTGTATCTAAATAAATAATGTGTGGCTTGGTTGCAAGGAGCTCTTTGATGGCCCTCATCAGCGTCCAGTAAATTTTAACAAAATATGTGAATCTAATGAGCTATTTAAGTCAGTTGAACAATATGTCCGAAGAAATGACTGTTGTCTTTCATTTATTGCTAGTTTTATCATCAAAAGGAAAATAATATCCGTGTTGTTTAGTTCAAAAATGTCCTCATCGTCTAATCTGTTAAGACGTAGTCGCTATGTTTGTTGTGAAGCCCCGACGCGTAAACTCTCTCTAATCCTGGCGATTCCAGAATCCCTAAGGGACGTAACTCCCATTTAATTATACATTATTTTTATTTTATGGTTGTCCCTAACATGCATTTTGTTAATTTATTTCATGTATTGATTTGTTTGCTATCAACCATTTTGTAAAGATTTTCAACAAGAAATCTCAGATATGAAATATTGCAATCATGATTCAGATTCGCTTGGTGATATACAATTTCCTTTGTTGCGGAGAACCACTACGCCACCAATTATAGTTCTGAGGATTTATGAATATTTAAAACACTGTAACCTGACGCCCCAAATCGTTTGGCTTGCATAGCTATAAGGCTCTGCTTTACTGTTAACTCATAGCTATAGGAAAGGAAATGATCCACAAATTGAGTCTAATCACTGGATCTAACCAACAACTTTATCCACTGGGCCATGTGCACTCAAGGAGAAAGTGTTGCGAGTTCAATACCAGGCCACAGCATTGGCGAACCAAAACTTGGAGAATTGAGTTAAGGGGAAATAACTGACACATCATGAAGAGGCATGGCACGTAGAACAAGAAAAATCTATCCGAGTTGACGAATTAAAAGGGTTTGAAAATCCAATCACCTGAAGAAGGCCGGAGAGTACATCGGCTGAAAAGTTGTGAATATGGCAATGAAAATGAGGATAACAGTCCGAATAATGTAAATAATGCAAGTAATCTTAATACGGCATCTCAGAGATATAGACAGAACGATATTAACGTTGGATATTTTTTTAAGAAAATACATTTTTTGCTTGAAAAGATATAAAACATTTACTGGTTTCCACGTTTATCTGTTATTCTTTTTAATTTCCCCGACCCTGTATTATACGACATTATTTTCATTTTTATCAAAACGAATCGTGGTATTTTTTATTCGAAAATTATAAATTACGATTTATGCTATCAATTTAGCAATGAAATTTAGGTAAAGTTGGTGAATTTGAATCTGTATAAAAACTTGTTTAGATTTTGTCGAATATATATTGTATAGGATCAAGACACAGGCATTTCTTAGACAAAATGCATGTGTCTGGATTTCGTGATAGGGAATAATGAAGATAATAATGAAGATAATAATGTCTTATTTGCATAAGATTTAAAATAGTTCAAAACGCTAGACACGTTCAGAGTCTACTGAAGGTAACACATTAAACACACACACACATACACACACACACACACACACATATATGTATATATATATATATATATATATATATATATATATACAGATCCACGCTTGTGCAAATTAATTGAAACAATCGTTTTAGTTTCCTTTCTTTCAGTTTTAGACCCACTGGTGTGATAAAATATCATCGATTTGTGTTTTTTTCTCAGATTAGGTCATTGTGTCCACTGTCGATTAGTTGTCCTACGCTCATTGTCTGCGATGGAGTTTACTTCAAGGAAGCTTACGAAAATTGTAACGCTGCACAAACACACTGGAAAGCCATACCAGTCAGCAAATCAAAGTACAATAGATTCGCCTGGAAACTCTCTTGATTTAAATCCAATCAAGAATCTGTGGTCAATCTGCAAGGAAAGACTTCGTGGAATGGACATGTGTACTGGGTCATGTTTCATTCGAAGAATACGAAAAAAGTAAATAATAATGGAATTATTCCATTTGTTTCAATTAATTTGCACAAATACCTATATATGCTCATTAAACAGGATGTACATAAAGTTCGTGTGCACTTTTAAAAATGTATAACTTTATTTGTATTTGCGATGGAAATAATCTGTAAAAAATGTTATACAGTTTAATGTACCTAGTTTTAAGTATAGGTAAAATAACTCATCTGATTTCACGCATTACTGTAAACCAGTTGGCAAATGTTTTCCGTGAACTGCAAAATCGTATTACCCTTTGTATTGCTAATGATGGAGGAAATGTGGAAACTTAAATAAAATTTCAATAAAACCTTAAAAAATATAGATTTACTTCTTTCTAATCTTTTTTACAAATTATATCTATCGCAAATACAAATAAAGTTATAATTTTTTTAAAGTGCACACGAACTATATGGAGACCCTGTTTCATATAAAAGTGAGAATAATCAAAAACCTCTAATGGCATTAAACTACCTGCATAAAGATATAAAAAATATGAGTTCAGCAAATATACAAAAATTGAAAGGGTCGCGAGGCAAGGATGTGTCTTCTCACCAGACTTATTCAACCTATACTGCGAGACAATTCTGAGAGAATTGGAAATCCTACCAGGATTCTTCATTGGCGGCCACAATCTTAGCAACATAAGATACGCATATGACACAGTACTGATAGCATACACGTAAAGGAAACTAAAAACCTCCTACAGAAGGTAGCGGAGGAAAGCGAGAAGAAGGGACTAATTATGAACTGCAAGAAGACAGAGTGCATGGTTATCAGCAAAAACATGAGCCCGAAAAACTACTTACAGGTCGGGATACTAAAATCAATCCAGTGCGGAAATTTAAGCGATCCGAAGACGTATTGGGATGGTTAAAAACACATTCCAAATACTAGGCAGAATATTACGAGAGGAGAGTTTCGTTGGTATCAAAGAAAAGAGTACTGAACTTTTACGTGATATCTGTCCTCCTTTACGGCAGCCAATGTAGGACGGTTTCCTCAAAGATGAAGAATATACTCGAAGCACCAGCGTTATGATTCTACAGCGGGATGATAAAGGTACCATGGGCCGAACATTTGAGAAACGATGAGGTTTTCGAGGAGATGCAAACAAAGAGGAGACTTATACTTAACATTAGGAAGAGGCAGCTGAAAATTTCTGAAACACGTAATGAGAAAGGAGTGCTGGGAAAGACTGATACTTACAGGGCCGTTAGAGGGAAGGAGGGTCAAGGGAAAGCAATGCGTGACATACTTAACGGGCTTAAGGTAGTGGATGACAGAACATGGTCTGCGGGAAATAAAAAAAAATATCAAAACTTACGGAGCGGAACAAGGGACCAGAAGAAATGGAAACCATGATCGCCTACATCTGGCACATAAAAGAAGATGACTTAGTTACTCCTTGTGTACTTATTTATGTTTTTACTCAGTTGACATGTCAATTAAATAAAGAAATAAATAAAATGTATATATATATATATATATATATATATATATATATATATAGTGTTGTTCGATAAAAGTGACTCACCTTATCCTTTTAATTTAGCTCAACATTCGTTTCATCGGAGAAGAGAACATTCTTCCAGTCTTTTACGTTGACATTTTTGTAATATTGATCCCATTCAAATCTCTTGGCTTTGTTGGCTTTGCTTATTAGCAGCTTAAGCCTTCGTGTAGAAGATGTGTAGACTTATTCTAACATCCACCGACGGACTGTTGAAGAGGCAAGGCTAACACTTTGCTCTTCGCTTAGACTGGCTGCAATTTCTCGGCTAGTTATAGTCCTATTCTTCGCACCTTCTCTCTTGATTACCATGCCAGTTCTATCATCAATCTTTTTCTTTCTCTCCCCTTGTTTCCTTCCTTGGAGCAAGAGTGGCATCATTATGTGCACTCGAGGGTTAATTGAGAGGGCAATAATAAATGCCTTACGTGGTTCTGATGCGTGTTTGTACCCTTTCATCTGGTTAGTGACTTGAGTGGCTATTTCAAGCTATTTTTTATACTATGAGGCTTTCTGGAATATTCTGGAATACTCTAGATTTAAATTAATCTGTTCTAGAATTCTCTACAATATTGTATTGTAAAATAGTTTTCAATATTTTGTCAAAAAGTTTACTGCAAATTGAGAACATTCCAAGCCAACATATATATATATATATATATATATATATATATATATATATATATATATATATATATATATATATATATATATATATATATATATATATATATTGTTCTACAATTTGTTCAATACTGTTCTTGATATATAAAAATATATATAGTTATCTCATATCATGCACAATAGAGTAGGGTCAGCCATAAACCGTCGCTCCGCCAGAAATTCAGAAACGTCATGCTGTAATCTTTGGCATTCGCACCGGAAGACCCAATCCGACGAACATTTCAGTGTGTCTGAGGGTCAATCTAATGACTGTTCGGAAGATTCGGAAAGAGGTGGTTGAGTGTAATGGGGATTACATAGGATTTTGGAGTGATCACTAGTGATGTCGATATTATGTCTCCATTCATCTTCCTACAGGGCCTTAAACCCAATACGGAGTCTTACATAAAGTGTCTTAAAGAGAGAGTGCTTCCTTAGGTCAAGAGAGTGGCCTACTGGAAGATCATATATCTAGCAACAGGACTCTGCACAATGCCACACAAGCAGTAGAACCCATTCATGTCTGCCAGACAAATTCTGCGACCACATCTCCCCTTTCAATTCGACGTTCACAGGCCATGTTGAAGGTAAGCGGAACAGAGGAAAACAGCCAGTAAGCTAGCTAAGAAGGCCATGTAAATGCACAACGACACATGGATTTGGAGGAATAATGAAAAGACAGCAATTACTAAGAGCTACAAAGGTTATGGAAAACACTAATCACTCATTTCCACAAGGTACAAGGTACATTGAACAAGGAATAAAGAGTCAAAGTAGAATTATCCTTTAAAGTTTGCTTCGTCCTTACTATAGCCAAATAATGTCTACCACAGTCAGTATCATTGTTACTTAAAACTCTACGATCTTTTGATTAACTGCATGGTATGTGCTTCATCAGGGCTACATACTGTTTTGAATGCACGGCTGAAGAGGCTAATTGTGGCTATTATTTAACCCGTAGCTGATGGGATTCCCGGAAGCATACCTTCCCTAAGGAAAGGGTTAGGGTTAAGTGAATGCAACGAAACTCGAGTAGGATGCGATCTCGTCTCTCCAATTTACCGATCCGACCTGCTATCTATTACTCCACCCGCACTTCTATTCGACGACTGCATAGGAAATAACGAAGAAACAATGAATATAAATATTGTATTAACATATTTTCTTCAGTCCAAAGATATTTTCTAACAGCATTAAATTTAAGCTAGAAATCAAATCTATTAATTTATTTGTGAAATGGAATAATACAATGCAAGCATGCATTATTCGAACTTGTCCCCTCGTATTTTGATATTTCTGATTTGCTCGATGAGATTAGCGATTGCATTTGGTCTGAATTCAAAATATAACAATGGATAATGTAGCCTAAAATACAAAATTCAACAGAGAGTTACCAAATCTCCATAGATAAAATCCGAATAATTCATGAAACAAAAACACTAAATATGTCGTTTGAAAATTTAAAAGAGAAGGCCTGGAATCCCACGAGTTGTTTTACTGTCGAAGGTGAGATGGGAGAACTGTCATATTGTCATTTACCTTTGTCTCTTTGATGAATATTTTAAAATGTAGAGTACCGACCTGGAGATCATCGGAAGATATTTTTCCCACTGGAATTTGTTGTTTTCACCGTTATATATAGTTTTGTAAATAAATAAAAAAAAAAACTCGAAGGAGTACACATCAGAGTCGTATTAAACTCAGTGTTAGATGTTTTTAAATGTGTTTTAATGTCCCAAAAACATTTTATGCCATGCAAAATAACCCCAACGTTAAGTTCCCTGCATATTTGCTGATTATCTGAATAAACAGGAACTCCTCATGCCTTCATCTTTCTGAAGATCAACTGGGTCAAGTAAACCTAATTATCTGTACTGTTATTTTCCTAATCCTTTACATGCTTGCTTTCCTTTCATTCTGATCTTATTCCAGTTGTACATTTAAGGTGAACTTATCTTTTCATTTCTCTACCTCCGCCTTTATTTTCATTCTTTCTGTTCTCATAATTGTCTCGTAGAATAGGGGTGCTTATTTTTGGAAGAATATATTCGAAACCCCACTAGCTGATGAAGACCAACCCGTTTCTTAATTTTGCACTGATAGGTTACTTCAAATGATTTTTCGACCACACAAAGGTTTATTTTATACTGAGAACATTCCAAGCCCCTTATTATTAAGAAACACTCGTATTAAGCGTGAAGCACAAACCATGAAATAAAAACTCTTTTTATTCCAAGTCTCTTTCTTCATTTCTCAATATTCTATGTTTCTTTCCCTCTTCCATATTTCTTTACAAAGAACGTGCAATTTCCATTGACGTTTTCAAAAAAAGACTCAACAAAAATGTTACAGAAGCAAAAAGGTCATATTCTCTGCAGAAAGTGTCCACATATTAAATCGAGTCTCCAGGATGCCCTTGTTCGAAAATGTTGGGAGTCATATATGTTTGAAGAGTCTAAATGGCAACCATTTTTTTATAACAGAAAAGAATGTATCCCCCACCCACGCAAAAAAGATACCTAAATTTGAAATAAATTTGAAAGGTTTATTTAAGTTTCCAATCCAAGCTAATACATGAAATTTAATTTTTCCAATAAGGAAAATGCTTTGCTACATTTCAAGAACTAATGTAAAACTACTTTAAATTTGAAGTAGGTTTTTGGGCTAAAATAACTGATTATCGCCATTTTTAGTTGTATTTTATCTTATGTCATTTTTATTATTAAATATCTTTGTTGCAGGAATGTTATCTGATTTAAACTGTAATTAATACGATTTGAAACAACTGTTATTTAAGTTTAAAAATCGCAGAAATACAATTTTTTACCCGACAGTAGCTGTTTATTTAAGGATTTCGCCGGTTTGACAAATTGATAACAGATTGCTATTTATCTAATGTTGTTCTATGCGGGCCTTAGGCGATAAAAATAATTGAATTAACGTGAGCGGCCTTTCTATATAAATGTTACATACTTAGCAATATTTAAAATTTAGGAAAATATCCTCCACAATCTAAGGTAATCGGAGATAAAAAAATATTTTATTGAGATATTCTAAAAAGATAAGAATTTTAAACATAACTTCATTCATATTTGAATAGGTCCTGAAAATTTCATTTAAATCCAACAATTAATTTTTGCAAGAATTTCCCAAACAATGTGCTTTTACACCCAAAAAGAAGCTAAAAATCTATATAGTCTTTGGTTCACCCACTGACGGCAGAAAAGTAAGATTTTTAACCAACATTTCAATAATTAATAAAATTATTAATAAAATAATAAAAAGATATCAGTTCGTCCCATAAGTTCTGTCCGAATTTTGAATAAAGAATAGAAGTGACCAAATGTTACATTTAATTACAGATTCAATCAACAATGTATTTTCCCTGGTTATCTATGTCTTCCTTCTATCTATTAACAAGCTTACTAATTCCATTACTGTAAAATTCGTTTGGCTTTGATTCGAAGAACTCACAAATGTCAGTTTTAACCTCTTCCTGTGTTACAAAAGCTGTTTCTTCCAAATGATTCTGTAAGCTACGAAACAAATGGTAGTCTGAAGGAGCAAGATCGGGAGAATAAGGTGGATGAGGAATTTTCTCCCAACCAAGTCCTTCGACGTGATTCTTGCTGTGTCGGGCCACGCATTGTCCTGATGAAACATCACCCCTTTTCGATTCACTAGAGCAGGTCTTTTTTTCCTCAAATCTTGGTTCAAACGCTCTAATTGCTGACAGTATATTTGAGCATTAATTGTTGCATTAGGTGGTAAGAATTCAAAGTGGATTATTCCTTGGCGATCCCACCAGATTGAAAGAAGACACTTTGCCCATGAAGTTCCTTTCTCGGCTGTGGCTGGGGTCTACAACGCTTAACATTTCGATAAAGATCCATTTTTTCGTCGCCAGTCACAAGTCTATCCAAAAATATTGAAACAAGTTGGCGAGAATGGAGAGAAGAGCAGATGTCAACTCGGGATTTGAGGTTGTTTTCAGACAATTCATGAGGCACCCATTTTCCAAGTTTAGGAACTTTTCCAAGTTGTTGAAGATGACGATGAACAGTTGTATGGTTTGAACTGAAAACTACTGCCAGTTCCTCGACTGATAAAGCAGGATTTTCTTCAATGGCTGCTTTAAGAAGCTTTTCATCAAACTCAACTGGACGTCAGGTTCGATCTTCATCTTCAAGGGTGAAATTTTGCTAACCATCTTCTGCAAATTCTTTCATTCACACATTCCTCTCCATAAACTGAGTGAATGTTTCTAGCCGCTTCGGCTGCTGAGTTTCCTTTCTGGAACTCATAAAGCATTATGTGTCGCAAATGATTCTTGGGTACTTCCATGTTAGCAGGGTTTTAATCAAACAAAATTTAATTTTATTGTTCTCTGAAATAACATTTGATCATTTTAAATGGATCTAAACATAAAAATAATGTTCATCTCCATTAGACATTATAAAATACTCTTTAAATTTCGTTCATTTAAAAAAAAAGGTAAAATTCAGACAGAACTTATGGGATGATCTGTTACTTTGGTCTTTTGGGACTTTTCTTTTAATAATAACAACATTGGCGTTAAAAATTTGTTATTATGTTTGGAGCGTTTTTTCATCTGTTAGGCTCATTTTAGAAAATCTTTGGAGCTACGTAATGAAAAGGACTTTTTTTTATTATTCTTAAAGAATTCACTTACATATATCACTCTATTTAGTATCTTTACATCAGTTTGTATACCTTTTTGATATTTAGCCATAGATTTTCGCCGAAGAACAAGTCTTTATATATTAGTATAATTTTGTTCTTAATAAGAATAATGTCATCTATTTGCGGTAAATTTCTTCGCATTATAAGTGTGTGTTTCTAGCTAGTCTCTACATTTCGAAGTTTCCAATTTCGATGACCCTCCCCTAAGGCCAAATCTAAAATATTAATTATTCTTTTCTTTTTTTGATGTACCTTAATTAGTACAGATTAATTGTTTGTTTTTTATCTAAATAATCTTAATGATTTGTTTGATTAACCGATCTGACCAGGATGCCAAGTTTATATAACTGGCCTTTAATATATATATATATATATATATATATATATATATATATATATATATATATATATATATATATATATATATATAAACTAAGCAGCAGACCTTTGTTACAGTTTCTGTGAGAGAACGAGTTATCTAGGGTGATCAACAATTTGAATAAGGCAGCACGCTCAAGCCCTCGTGCCCGATGTCTTGTGGCTTCGTCCAAGCTCAGCTATCAACGGCCCGCTATGGTTCCGTCTAGCCAGTTTTACTCACAAGGCTTACCAAGGTTAACCCGTGGTATGGTTTTCAGGCACTGTCCTCGACCCAGTCTGATAAGGCAAGGCCAGCAACAGCTCAATTTAATAAAAGTTCTCGGATATTCAGGCCGATAAACAAAAACAAATAAATACGGTGCATAATTAATAAATTCAGTGTCTACCCAAATATGGTATTCTTGCCCTAAACTATTTTATTATTAAATGTATAGAAAGTACTTTAATTTCAAGTTTCTCATAAGATGACATCTTTCATGGCAGATAAAATCATAAACTAAAATAAAATGTAACTAAATCGATTAGAATATATACCCAAACACATATTTAAAAAAAAGAAAAAAAGAAATTAAATTTAAAATTCCAGCGTTCCTCTTTTTCATCGGAATGTGTAATCACACCAACATAAACATCACTTTACTCTGATTAAGGATGAACGGAAATCTTTTTTCCACTTTGTCATTGGTTTTCTTAAATTGGTCAGATATATAAAAAATTATATATTATTCCCCCAGATAGATAGATAGATAGATAGATAGATAGATAGATAGATAGATAGATAGATTGTGACCATAACAAGATAGATAGATAATGACCATACCACGATAGATAGATAGATAGATTGTGACCATACCAAGATAGATAGATAATGACCATACCACGATAGATAGATAGATAGATAGATAGATAGATAGATAGATAGATAGATAGATAGATAGATAATGACCATACCGAGATAGATAGATAGATAATGACCATAACGAGATTGATAGATAGATAGATAGATAGATAGATATTTAGATAATGACCATACCGAGATAGATAGATAGATAGATAGATAGATAGATAGATTGTGACCATACCAAGATAGATAGATAATGACCATACCACGATAGATAGATAGATAGATAGATAGATAGATAGATAGATAGATAGATAGATAGATAGATAATGACCATACCGAGATAGATAGATAGATAATGACCATAACGAGATAGATAGATAGATAGATAGATAGATAATGATACCGAGATAGATAGATAGATAGATAATGACCATACCGCGATAGATAGATAGATAGATAGATAGATAGATAGAGAGATAGATAGATAGATAGATAGATAGATAGATAGATAGATTGTGAGATAGATATAGATAAATGACCATACCAATGATAGATAGATAGATAGATAGATAGATAGATAGATAGATAGATAATGGCCATACCGAGATAGATAGATAGATAGATAGATAGATAGATAGATAGATAGATAGATAGATAGATAATGACCATACCGAGATAGATAGATAGATAGATAGATAGATAGATAGATAGATAGATAGATAGATAGATTGTGACCATGCCAAGATAGATAGATAATGACCATACCACGATAGATAGATAGATAGATAGATAGATAGATAGATAGATAGATAGATAGATAGATAGATAGATAGATAGATAAATAATGGCCATACCGAGATAGATAGATAGATAGATAGATAGATAGATAGATAGATAGATAGATAGATAATGACCATACCGAGATAGATAGATAGATAGATAGATAGATAGATAGATAGATATAGATAATGACCATACCGAGATAGATAGATAGATAGATAGATAGATAGATAGATAGATAGATAGATAGATAGATAGATACCGATAGATAGATAGATAGATAGATAGATAGATAGATAGATAGATAGAAACTTAGTGAAGTATAAATGTTTTACCGATTTCCATGTTTTCATTGATATAATCCTTAGAAAACTTTGTGAAATACTTGTCTTACAAATCATTGATCGTAATCCTATTAATTTAATAACTAAAATCTGAACTGCCAGTGTAGACACATCAAAATTCAGATTAAATTTATGGAAATCAAAACTGGAACAATTTCCGTGAGTGTATGTTTTAAATTTTATATTAGAAAAACAATGTTATAATTTACATGGTGGTACTGACGTTCACGAAATTATATAAACCTGTTCAGCATTAGCACGTTGATAATCACAGGTTTTCAACAAAAAATATTTATATAAATTCTATTAATTTTAATTCGAATATTTACTTGAAAATCTGTTTTATTTCGTTAAGAAGAGTCAACATGAATCTGCTTTTTTACTTATTCTCGAAATAACAATAATTACTTCATCTTTTAATTTTATGTTTCTGCAATTCGTCCAGGGTAATTCCAAATATTTACTGTCAGTTATAACAAGTTTCGTCTGGGATGTAAGGAAATCAAACATAGGCTAAAGGTAGTTTCCCACTACATCGCAAGTTGCTACAAAGCCAAAACATTAAACTAAAAATGTTGAATTATGTTCTTAGCCTCGTTAGATGGAGACTTTCGTATGGATATCTCGCATGACGCCAACTTCGTTCAGAAATATCCAAATTGTCAGCTGTTCACAACAGTTTTCTTTGATCAGTGGTTACAAATGGTTTCGATAGAATGAAATCTGTAAGTCTCATCGGGAACATTCCTTCTTCAAACCTTGATTCTAGCAACAACTAAAAAAGCTAGCAGATGTATCTCGAAGAGAAAATAATGACATAATCAAGATTTTGACTTTCCACACTACTTCAAACAAAAGGTTAGGAAGGAAATTTCCATTAATACTGAAAACATCGGTAACAAATACTGGACAGGAGAAACCTATTTTTCCTGAAAAATTATTTTAAGAGAATGATTTTATAAACTTCAATCAACAATGGAACTGGCGGATCCGTCAATAAATGTTGAATGTTTCCTCATAAGGAAAAGTTTAGTATTAATATTAAGCAATTATAGAAATCTATATCAGTTATAGTTCTGCGATGAGGTATTTATAAATATTTACATTATTTGGACTATTGTCCTCATCTTTGTCGCCATGTTTATCACAGCGTTTCGGCCGTTGTACGCTCCGGCTTTCTTCAGGTGGTTGTAATGTCGAACTGAACCCATTATTTCGCTCACTGGGGTAGACTGTTCTAGTTCCACGTGCCATGTCTAATGGATGTCAATTATTTCCTGTTAATTCCCCTCTGAAAGTTCTCCACTGCCTTAACCAGGTATTGAACTCACACTCTTTGGGTCGTGTCACTGGATCTAACCAACGCCTTTATTCACTGTGCCATGTGTCCTCAAGGACACATGGCATACATGACATATATACATGGAATACTTTGAGGATATGGCATTTGAATCTATATCTCTAAAGCCAACTCTATGGTTAAGGTACCCATATGAAAAACGTTGTAACAAATATGGTGACAAAGATGAGGACAATAGTCCAAATAATGTAAATAGTGCAAAATTAGAAAGCCATGTAACTTTCTAAACTGCGTCAAACTAGACTCGAACCATCACACTTACTATATTCTATAGACGGAAACTATGTTTTTAGTAAACGGAGAAAATATCTGAATTTCAAAATATGCAAGTAAATATGCAAAATATGCAAGTAAATATTGTAGCACAAGAGAGATGTCTATTAAAATATCAAATAATTGCAATGTCTTCCCAAATCTGGCGAAATATTATCCAAGAACTCTGTCACATATCGCAACCAGTAATGGAACAATTTCTAATCTTATAGAATCTAGAATTGAATGTTGAATAAAAACTTCAGACGTATGGAAGACTGCGTTAATTATATTTATTTTTTGGAAATTGATCTGTTTCTTTTTCTTCGTTTGTTTGTTTTTAAGCATTGCTTTGTAAATTTCGAATTTCTGAAAAATGCATTTTTAACTAAATAAAAACTTTAGAAATTTAATAGAATTGTTGAATATGAATGCGAAGCCAAAATATCAATTGAATTCCCGCTAACATTCCACGCGGAAATGGTATAATTATAAAAATTTTAAGAAATGTAGCATTTCAAAAGTGATTACCATATACGTTCACCCAGTGAATATAACAAAGCAAAATTTTAAAGTTACAAAAAAATATTACTTCGATTTGGCAACTATCGTAATATCATCTTACTGTCATATAATATCCCCTAATATCACCTTACTATCAACTAATATCACCTTACAACCAACTAATATCACTTTACTGTCACCTAGTATCACCTTATTTTCGAATGCATACGAAACAATCATAGATTATAAGCAGTCATGAGAATAGTCATGTTTAAGAAACGGTTATCAAAAACAATGCATTTACAACCAATCAGCAGTCTGATAAATAAAAAAATATATAACAACTCCTTATCTTTATTGGTTGTTGTATATGTAAATTCATTTCACTTGACGGAACATTTGGCATTTTTATCTTCCAATGAGATTGGAGTATTAAAGAAAAATTCTAAAATTATTGAATTATATATATATATATATATATATATATATATATATATATATATATGAAGAAATATAGTTTTAAGTTGTGCTATATTTACTGGATAAAGTGCTCAATATCATAGATTTAGCGTATGTCAATATAAATATGAGTGAATATGGAAGTCAACACTCAGAGGCGACAGGCTGTTTGATGCTACACGTAATCGTCAGGTGGACTGACGATTGCGTCTAGCATGAAACAACCTGTAATGTTCTTTTATATATATATATATATATATATATATATATATATATATAATAAATGGCCATAAATCTACATTTAATGGGATAAGTACTGTGATATAAGTTGAGCAGAAAACAGTCAAATGCAAATATAAAGCACTTTGAATAAAAATATATTCAAATGCATTTTGCCAGCATGATATTAATATATCTTAAAATCATTTTGTAGCAGAGGTTACCCTATTCGAAGTTTTATCTAATTCCCAACAAATATAAACGTATAAAAATATTTTCTTTCTCTTACTACATAATACCACTCCACTGCATATTATTGATATTGTGAGATATTTCCGAAAACCCCAGTGAAAAATGAATTTACTATTAATATCCTACGCCTCATTCAAATAAACATGTCTATATGCGCCTCTTAGACGATGACATTGCATATTTTACAAAAGTGTCGTCTGCAGAGAATATGCAAAATAAAATATCACTTATTGTATGGATGAGCGCATTTTAGTTGGATTCAGAAATGGTTTTGGAAGTTATCAAAATTAATCATATTTGACCGAATAAAAGTTGCTTCCACTTTCATGTCTAAGAAGATAAAGAACGGATTCATTTTGGAAAGAATTATAGAAGAGTAAAAAAAAACAATTTCATCTTGCTATTATTCGCTTACTTGACTAAGCTTTCTTATTGAACCAAATTAATTAATTTGCAACATCAAGGCAAAAGTATTTATCTGATTTTCTAAATTTGCATTTTAAATTGCAAAAGCAAATCTTTGAAATGCAGAAAATGGATAAAACATTTTACCTCCGGCGATTTTATTAACATTCTTTAATTCTTTTTAATTTCTGTATTTAGATTTATGTAAATATTAAGGTTTATACATTTACCTAAAATGCAAGATGAAATTTCGCCATTGTACACTACAATAACATGCTTAAACAATCTATCTATCTCTCTATCGATATATATATATATATATATATATATATATATATATAGATAGATAGATAGATAGATAACTAGACTCGTTTCGAAAAACCCTCGAATTTTTTATTTGTTAATCAAATCAATTTCGAGGGAAAAAAAGGTTTTAAAAAAAGAAAGAGCTACAAACATGAACTTCTGCCGACAAAAAATCACACAGATGCAGGTCTGAAGCCCAAAGAAAAAAACCCCCGATACGAGTAACAACTAACTAACAAAAGAGCTCAATACAATCGTAGAGCAGACCTAGATACACCTAGTGAGCCAGACAAACCTACCTAGGTTTCACCTAAACGGATCGTCAGGGAAAGCTTGGCTAACGAGGCAAAAGAGAAACACATATTTATAGGCGACAGCTAAAATCATACCACGTGACAAACAAAAAAAATATATATATATATATATATATATATATATATAAAAGAAAGAAAGAAAGAACAGCAAGATATATAATCCGGTGTTCTTATTGATATATTTTTATTTTTACAAAGCAGCGCTCAATGTAAATTTACAGAGCATAAATATTATAAATTAACTGAATTAAAATATTTTTTCGCTACACAGTAATGACCATATTTCAAAAACTGAAGCTAAAATCTTCAAATTTGAAGTTTTTCGCTTCAGTTTTTGAAACATAGTTATTACTGTGTAGCAAAAAAAAACATATTTTAAACCAGTTAATTTATAAATTTATAGATTTTGATCATTTGACCTTTATTTTTAGTGGACGCTCGTATTTACATACACCTCCTTCTACCCAGGTGATGCACGTTCGAATCCTGCTAGAGTTGACACATTTTTATTTAATAAGGTTCTGGAATATTCAGACTGGTAGACGAAAATAAATATAATTTTTAACAAATGAACAGATACTCTACTCAAATCCAAGTATCCAATAAGATTAAAGGTTAATGTGAGATATATAATAGAAAAACGAAACAGCTTTATCCAGACATTAATGGGATCTTATTGACAAAGGCCACACACCGCAGTTTGAGTGGAAATTCATATCCAAAGCTCAAAATCCTAAGAACTTTAGGGATCGTTGTAATTTTTGTCTGCTGGAGAAAATATTTATAATTAAATATAAAAAACAGGAGAATTTACCTAACCTTCGAAGCGAACTCATATTAAAATGCAGACACAAACAATGCCTTAAAAATAGGAAAGAACCCTTCCTTCTGGATTCTATAAATTCCTATCTGTACCTACATTACTCTAACATTATAGTATATGTTGACATAGAAATTTTTATTACAATCTGACATTTACGGTTGTGATGGTATATATATATATATATATATATATATATATATATATATATATATGTGTGTGTGTGTGTGTGTTTGTATATATATATATATATATATATATATATATATATATATATATATATATATGTAATATGTATGCTCAATTGAATATGGATTTGCTTGTGGAAAATGTGTATGTGTTTGAATATTGTTATGGACCAAGTTCCCTGTACCACAGTGATGGTCCAAGGTTAGAACCAATGAAAGAATAACACGAACACGGGTATGGAATACAAAGATATATTACAACAGAAACATAATACAAAGAAGTATAAGTAATGACTATCAGATTTGGTTAGAGTGACGTATCACTATTCCAATGTCCTTACAATATGCTCTCAATTATCTCCCTTCGTCTTACAATATCCATATACCTCTTAAGAGGCGCAGTATTTATAAAGTCAGGAAGAGTCCATTTTTATTATGGGTAAGTTCCCATAATATATATATATATATATATATATATATATGTGTGCATATTTTTTTGTGTCTTGGTACATATACGTGTGTATATATGTATATGTATGTGCGTATATGTGTATATTGACGGATGAAAACCGATAGCGCTATTGATCTGTAATATGTACATCTCTCTCTCTCTCTCTCTCTCTCTCTCTGTATATATATATATATATATATATATATATATATATATATATATATATATAGGTATAAGGATGTATATATGGGAATAGCGAATATATGGTGCTAACTGAAATTATTGTTAAACCTGCATGTTATGGATTTATTATGTTGTTTACTTCTTTATACTAATATCTGTTATGACTATCCTTGTTGCAAGTTATGTATTATAGACGAAGAAAAAATATATGTGTGTGCATAATGCCGTAATCGGGTTAAACGGTTCTCCTTTAAATTAATATGGAATACGTCTTTAAATAAACTCATAAATTTTCATAAATATACACTAAGAAATTAACTAACTTACATTCATATATAATAACTTCATGTAGGATATAAAAGTTCAGGACTCTAGGTAATTAACCTTCAAAAATATTTCTCTGAGTATAATTAATAATCATTTACTTCGAATCTCTTAAGTATTTTAACTTAAACTTCTTAGCTGATTATACAAACAGCTTATACTAATGTACATTTAATTTTAAAATTGTTTTTTTAATTTCAATTTTTGTTTTTAAAATCTTATGAAGCAAACACTATTTTAATATTAGATCCAGAGAATGTTTAATGAAATACAGGGATTAACCCCGATTTAAATTTTCCTTAGTTTAAATTACATTCATATTTTGTTAAATTTTAATAAATACACCTAACATATAAAATTTCAGAACTCTAGGTAACCTATATAAATTAATTGTCTCTGAATATAATTAATAATCATTTAATTCAAATTTCTTAGGTATTTTTATTTAAATTTGTTGGTGAATTATATAAAAAGCTTTTGAATTTTTTTCGCTAGTTTCGAAATCTTTAAAAATTTTAAAATAATTTTTTGAATGAAATATTTTAATTTTGGCCTGTTAATACAACCAGGCGGGTTTGTTTCTAATTCACACTGAACTGCACTTCCACATTGCTCAAATGACATACCTATGTTAAATCTGTGTTCAGTATATCAAAATATGTCCACACTCTCTCTCTCTCTCCCTCTCTCTCGCACTCTCTCGCTCTTTTCCCACTCTCTAAATAAGATAGCAATATCTCTTGATTTTAACCCGGAATATTTTTTCTAATTCATTTGTGATTTATTAATAGGAATTAAAGATTGAGAGCTGCTTTTTTAGTGCTCTCAGGAAATATAAATTATTACCTATGGGATTTTAAGTGTTTCCTATTCTTTAATTAATAATAATTTTGCTCTGTCATTTGTACGCGTGTATGTGTGTGTGTACGTGTGTGTGTGTTAAATTTATCGCACTAATGATTTTAGGACGAAAATGTCAATCTTTAATGAAAACCTATTTGGATACGTTGTGATTTGAACCAAAAGTTCGAAGCATCAACATTAGAATTCAGTATATTAGCGAACCAAAGACAAGGATTTAGCTCGATAGCAGACATGATATAATGCCATGAGAATAGATTTATCTTTTTTCTCTACCGGGGTGATGAAGCTCTCAGTGTGATATTCGCTTACGAAAAACACAAAATAGCTACTTATTTGTGCCTATCAGCAGGCAATAAAATTGTGAAGAGCCATGTTTAAAGGAAATGTCGAAGATAAAGTCACTTACTTCCAAACTTATTCCAATGTTTAATAAGAGCATGAACATAAAACGGAAATAGTTTTTCTGCTACCTGAAGACATGGACACTTTTGTTTAATGAAGGATACACGGCGAACTTTGTCTAATGACATCTTTCAAAATCTTTTTTTTTCATTTTTACCTGACAAGATTCTTTATGTTTTATGTAAAAGATTATGTATTTTTATCCACATTATTTGATGTTGTTTTTGTCTATCGTTTGGCGTAATCGTCCTATAACCATCTGCACTTATGGTATTGTTTGCTGGAAATTGTCAAGTAGATTTTACTCAACTTGTTCGTCTCGTTTCGCAAAAAGATTTGCATATGCTCGTAGTCTTATCAAATGCTTTCAAAAACGTGAAATTTGCAAGTGTTACTTTTAATTTTGGATTCTTAGTCCACAAAAGCTTGACTACTTACACCAGCATAATTACCAAGTATAAACATAATAGAATATATATTTAATAATTCCAAGAGGCTTCATAAAAGAAGGATGTGAAATTAAAACCTTTAAATCCATGTAACAAAATGGAATCATTAAGAGTAGAAATTCCTGTTGTAATTTCACTTGTTTCCTATTTTAATGCCAGTTCAACGGCTATAAAATTAGCTCGACAATTAATATTTCTTAACAATTTATCAAAATATTACAATAAATCTCATAAATGTGAAAGTAGGGCATTATTTTAAGAAGTAAGAGGGTACAAATGAAGCTATTCAAAATTGGCAATGTTTTCCATTTTTCCGAAGCAGATGTTACGCACATGAAAGTGTTATCACTCCTCTATTTTCTGTTACAGTTTTTTGTGTATATATATATATATATATATATGTAACTAGTGAGTTAGTCAAAATGACTTAATTCCCTTTATAGTCTACCAATAGAAGATTAGCCAATCAGAAGCCGCAGAACATTGTATCCGTCGTGTATAAAGGCGGCCATTTTTGTTTACCCTACCCGAATGACCAGTGCCAACTTGTCAGGCGAAGATGACAGAAGGAAGAACTACGCTCTGCTACTTTGCTGCGATATCCTCTGCGAACCTGAACTACGCTTTCCTACTGTCTCCGAAATATTCACTGCCAACCTCTGGATTCTATACTCGAAGACGACCGTCATGAATTTGTAACATTTTCTTCTTCTTTTTTTCTATTTTTATTTTCCATTCAATAAAGGCACACTTCCCCTTTATTATACGTTTTCCTCCGTTCATCCTTGCAATCAAACAGGAATGAGTTATTACTCATCTCAGGTAAAGTCAGGACGTTACGTATCTAATAACTAACTAATATTATGATCTAAATAATAATAATTATAATAATAATTACATTAAAGTAAGTAAATAAAATCTATGTAAATCCTATTAACCCATCGTTTCAGAAGACTGTTTTGCTTGGCAATGCAGATATTGCGCGAAAGGTTGTCTGTGGTCGTTATTAACGTCGAAGCCACAACTGATTTTACCTTGGATTTCGAGTCTAATAACAATTTACCCTTCCAAGATGTCATGTTACATAGAAATAATAACGAACTTCTGTCTGAGGTTTACTGAAAATCTATCAACTACAAGAAACTTATCAATTTTTATACTCACCATTGTAACAACATCAAATCTGGAATAATTATATGATTCTTATTAAGAGCACTAAATATCTACAACCCCCACAACATACTCAAAGGAGAAATATTCATAGGAAACACGTTCAAAAACTTCCAATGTCTTTATTGCTAAGAGAAAATCATACAAAGTATGCAACCGCAAAAAAGTAACAATATTAAAACAACAATACTAATAGCAATAAACTAGATAAAAAAAAGCGCATAATACTAACTACGAACCCCGTAATATCCATTATGTAAAGAATTTATCTAATGTAAATAACATCAAAATAATTAAATCTGACCCAGAACTATTAAGGACATATTCTATACCGAAAATACACCTAAAACACCGGAGCTCACACAAACATAAACATATGTGTACAGTATGAGACTTGGCATATATGTGTATAAATGTGCCGTTGTGTACATACGTACACATTTGATTACCGTATTCAATGTTAGACTAGCGAATATTTTTCCTGACTGTAGCGATGTCAACACGCAGACCGTTTTTCTATTTTTGTTCGCTGAATAATATTTTCTCGCGTGCACGTATATACGTATGATGGGGTCTGTGTAAAAATATGATAGGTAACAATTGCAATCAATGATGCAACCAAGGAAGGTTAATGCAACTGCAGAAATAGAACAACATGTCCACACCAGGGAAATTGCCAACAAACGAATACAATATATAAAGCCAAACAACAGCACAATGTACTACCTCGGTGCCACTGGGGGACCATTCAAGGAGAGAAGAAACAATCACAACCTTTCATTCTCAAACAGAAAATAATCGAACAGCACTACACTATCCCCATACATATGGCATCTAAAAGACAGAAATATTACAAGAATAAGCTGGAAAATACTGAAAAAGAGTCACTTGCCTACAAAAACATCCAAAAAATGCCTACTTTGCCTAAAAAGTAGCAATATCTCATACCTTCCAAAAGAATTTACTAAACTTAAGATCAGAAATAATTTCCAAATTTAGGCATGAAAATAAATACCTATTATCAGAATTTATACCAAACTGATAACAAAAATACCATCAAATAAAAAACCACCAGTGACCCTATAAACATGAAAAGAGAAACCATGGCAGTGACTTGATTGCTTTTGATTCCTTCCAAGCCTTTGCTACTTTGCTTGTATGAAATGGCGCTCCAGCTTCTTGAAAAAGGTAGACATTCTTGTCAATCTGATTGGTTTCAAATAGTGGGAATAGTCCTTTCTCTAATATTTAACAGTATTTTGTAGCATTAAACTACTCATCATCAAGAATCAGCTCAGATTTCCCTCCAAACAAGATAGCGCCACACACCATGTCACCAATCTATCCATATTCCGCGGTTGCTTGCAGACATTCAGTGTTCCAGGTATCATTCAATTTCTCCAAACATAAACCTGTTTCAAATTCGAATACTGACAGAATTTACTTTTATCTGTCCAAATTACAGACTGCCAAAATTCATAAACTTTGCCCTCGAATTCTCTCGCCCAGTCCATACGCCGGTTCCTGTTAACCTCTGAAATCAAGGTCTTCTTTCTTGCAACTCTTTTTTGGTAGCCTAGTTCTTTCAGAGTCTTTCTCACCGCATATGGCGGTGTTTCCATGCTGTTGGGGACATCTTTGACGTTCTGACGACGGTTTCTGATGACTTCCTTCTTCAGCGTTCTCTCAAAAACCATGCATGGTCTCCCTGAACGTTGTTCCACACGACAATAGCCTTCTTCATTAAAGTTATCGACAATATTATTAACCGTTTGATAAATAACCTGAAAAAAAACTTCTCTATTTGACTTGCCACATTGATGCCCTCCTATTAATTGCCCTCGTTGAAATTCACCAAGTTTCTTATTTCCAAGAACTTTCTTTGCAAAATATAAGTGAATTATCAGTCATAGATTAGGCTAGATTGATACTAACACGGTACTGTCTGAAAAAAGGTAAGATACATTATTACACATGACAGAATTGCTGTAATTAAGAGTGCCTAAAAACTTATCATAGCCCACTGTATATATATATATATAGTTTTTCAGCACCCACAGATATAAGGTTTTCAGAACCTAATCATATATATATATATATATATATATATATATATATATATATATATATATCAGTATATATATATATATCAGTAAAAAAAGTTTGTCAATGTCTACGTCCACAAATCTGACCTGACAATAAATATATAATTCATTTTATGTTTACATTATTTTTGTCGAGCGGCAATCGCTCAAGTATCAATAATTTTAACCGACCGACTGAGCGGTTGTCATTCGTGCTCGCGTACTTAGGACAAATTTATCCAGGAAGATAATCGATAGATGATAATGTTGGAATAACTCCATTATCTAGTCTTTGGTGGAAAGATTGGCAGAACTTTCTGAACCTTGTTAATACACGTGTTGGCATGTGATTGAAATAACTACGTCATTTAATTAGACTGTTCTTGAATTCCAGGTGAAAGGAAGGATGTGAATTATCCCCGATTTCGTTAATAATTTTAATAGAATCATCTTCGATTTTACAGTGCGTAGACTATTACAATTATAGTGACATCCATTGTTCTTGACCTGCTATATTCGGGATATTAAACCGTTCTTTGTACTACTGTACGTGTAAGAAATGCACGGCCCTCCAAATACAAAATGAACAGATTTGATCTTTCTTCTGACTTAGCTGGAAGAGCACAATGCGAGAAAACTAGCTTGTAACATTCAGAGCCTCCAAAATCAATCTGCTAATATTTATCCCAGAGGAGACACGAACGTTAGTACTCTCAGTGAGGCTCCTTGCTTTGGACGTCTATTGGGACTTGAATTCATACAGGACCTCAAGCAGAATTCATGGATAAGATCCATCGATAATGATAGCGGAGAAATTATCAGTTCCTTGTACTACTTCTGGAAATAACAGACTCCTTCTATCATGCTCTATATTTACAAGGGTATTGCTGCCACGTCTAGCAATGAGTTGCTCAAATCCCACTTTTCAGCCTTGATAGAGTCCAAAGATGAATATTAGGGATGGGCTTTTAAGGTGAGTAATGAGTTATCGCCTTCATGAATAAGATTCGGACAGCTTCTTTACAAAGACCGCTACTTGTGAAACTGGTTCTCGCAAATATGCTTCCCGCTCACTATAATCTTAACCACCTCCGTCAACTGTTATCTGCTTTCAAAAATCTCATTCCGTAACTTTCTAAATTTAGTGACACTTGGGTTTTGTTTCGAGGCAGAACATTAAAAAAAATGATTATCAAGTGTTTTACTTAATAGGTTCAACACAGAAAAGTGCATAGGAATATGACGCAAATATTAAAATAAAAGGAAAGGCAAAAAAATAATTCGTTTTTTTTATTTTAATTTAAAAGGAAATTCTCAATTTTAATCATTTAATATACTTCTCAACTCATTTTTGCACATAACTCAATATATACTGCTATAGCCCTTGCCTTCAGTTCATCTTTGGCGTTACAAAGAGTTTTGTTGATCTCTCATTCAACTTCAGCCCACACATAATAATCAAAGAGATTGCAGTCTGGGGAGTTAGGTGGCCAGATATAAGGGGTGATCTTGAGGAAGAAATTGTCTGACAGCCGTGACTAAGTTCTCCTGCATGTATGGCATGGTGCACCCATCCTTTTGACGCAGGACAGCACTACAAGGTATTTGATGTAGGTTTCCATATTGAGTCTGAAGCCCTGAGGGAAGATGAATAGATGCACAACATTCCCATCACTAGTGATCACTCCAACCACCTTCTTAATCACCATTAGACTCATCCAACTCTTTCTGAATCATCTACACTGTCCTCAGATTGACGCCCAATTACTCTGAAATGTTCGTATTGGAGCTACCGGTCCGAATTCCAAGCACTACAGCATGTCTTTTCCAAATTTGTGGTGGATTGTGTTGTGTCATGATTCTCTTTAATTCACAGTGTCCAACTGAAACTGGTACACTGTGCAGTCGACAAGATCAAAAGCGCCCATGCGCCAAATCAAGAATATAATATAGCGACAATTTACCCATCGCACACTGTATATATGTTATAATATTGAATTTTACTGTTATATATTTAGAAGGGCTTGATTATTGATAAAATTCATTGTCCAAACATTGAGTAATATTTAAGTAGATTAAATAAAATTAAAGCATTTATAAATCGAAAAGCATTAAATATATCTCTCTATATTTCTGAGATGAGGTACTATGTACGCTATTTACATGATTCGGACTATTGTAATCATCTTTGTCGCCATATTTATCACAAAGTTTCCCATCTACGTACCTTAAGCATAGAGTTGGCTTTAGAGATATGGATTCTCATGCCATTTCCATGTATATGTACCATGTGTGCCATGTGTCCTCAAGGCACGTGGCACGGTGGATAAAGGCATTGGTTAGATCCAAGTGAGACGATCCAAAGAGTGTGAGTTCAATACCTGGTTAAGGCAGTGGAGAACTTTCAGAGGAGAATTAACAGGAGATAACTGACATCCATTAGACGTGGCACGTGGAACTAGAACATTCTACCCCAGTGAGCAAAATAAAGTGTTCAGTTTTACATTCCAATCATCTGAAGAAGACCAGAGCGTACAACGGCCGAAACGTAGTGATAAACATGGCGACAAAGAAGAGGACAATATTCCGAATACTGTAAATAGAAGCATTAAATATATATTAATTAGAAACATTTCTTTTTTACTGTAATATATATGCTTTTCATATTGATGGCTTCGATTTCTACGGCTCTCAATGAATTGCAGGTTAACTAAAACCAGAAAATATTTTTAGATTATATGAATTTTCTTTTTAGTGATACAAGTGCTACTAATTGACCCATAGCAGGGGTAGAGAGCTGGGTTTATACCTTTCCCAAGGTCATTGGTGCATAAGTAAATATAGAGGGAGAATAGTTATAGATAATTATAAGCAACCCAAGTGGAATTGAAACTTGACCATCCGATTAACATTTCTGAATCGTTATCCATTACACTATTTGCACATCTTAGCTTACAGCACCTGGTATTCTTAAGTGGTCACCCATCTAGGCACTAACATGGTTCGACGTTGCTTAACTTTCTTCATCGTACGAGAACCGATGTTTTAACCTGATATGGTCGTAAGACATGTTTTATAGATCACTGTCATACAAATGCATTCTGATGTAAAATCACACACATGTATGTATACTTCCAATTTTTTTTCATTATTAGTAATGGAATAAAATTTTGGATATTCTTGCTGATGTTTAGGCTCTTTGAGAGAGTGCTTTGTTCGGGTTCCCGCACAAATAATTATTTGAATTTAACCATAACTTTTGTAAAAATATGAAAGCCCAGAGACATGTTCAAGCGTAACTATATCCAGATTTTTTTTACCTAGAGCATTCACTCAAACTATGCAGAAGCAGTCGAAGCTGAAAATTGAACACGGTGTGTCGATTAGCTTTCTTAGGCTAGTTAACGTTACGCGCACTCTCTCTCTCTCTCTCTCTCTCTCTCTCTCTCTCTCTCTCTCTCTCTCTTGTGCATCAGTACAAAGAAGTCACTTTATTTTCTTTTTCATTCGCTTTTCCCATTCGGTATATATATATGTATATATATATATATATATATATATATATATATATATATATATATATATATATATATATATATATATAGAGAGAGAGAGAGAGAGAGAACCGTCTCTTTGGCAAAATATGCTCATTTTCTATTGTATGTTTTATGAGGATGCTGACTCAGAATGGTTTATCAATAGATGATATTAAGTTTCTCCATAATCTTGCCGATGGTTTTGTGTATTTTCCAGTTAATCTAAATCGCTTTCTGTCATGCAATAGCACGTGCGAGTTCCATCGGGAGATCTCTTGGCCTCAATCTTAATTTAAGTTCTTTTATTGATACTTTTTTTTATGTTTGCCTTAATGTTATTTCTTTTTCCTTAATTTCAAAGCTGTATGTCTTTGTCATTCGGATTATTATTATTTTCTTTAAGGCCTAACTTATTCGTAAAAATCTGTCATGTATTGACCTTCTCTGCTGTTTCTGTCATATTTCCAAGTACATTATAATTGCTATTGCATATCAAAAGCAATAGTTATTATTAGAGTTTTCATCAAATGTTTAAAAACATTTGTAAAGAGAAACACGCTTTAAAAATATATAAAAATTGACGCGAAGTTAAATGTTAAAAGAAAATTAAGCGGTTAAAAGTTATGGTGAGTTTAACCATTTTCTTACAAGGAAATTTTCGGCATTTATTAACCGAACACTGAGCATTACTCTAGTCTGAAATTTATAAAATCTTTCCCTTAAAAGTGTTCACATACAAGCAGGCTTATCAACTCCACTGTTATGGCGATTTCTAGTATTGATGAGAGATTCTTTTCTATTAATGAGAGATTCTTTTGTATTGATGAGAGATTCATTTCTCTCCTTTTTTATTGCTGTGTGAAAATCGTTATCATGATTAAATCATTATTTTCTATTCTAGTTACATTCGCTATCCATTTTAGTTGTTGACGCTGTTGGAAGTTTTCAAGTCATGTGGATGTTTGTTATTTGGTAACATAAATGATAATACAACATACGCTTATATTTTAAGGATATTTTTGAGGAATATATTTATATATATATATATATATATATATATATATATATATATATATTATTTACGAATTTACATGTCAATTAAGGAGCTGTTCTCCTGACCAATCCAAATTTGTAAATAATTATATTAGTTAAACTACATTATGTTTAAAGGGAACATTCACGTTGCATCTCTTTGACAATAGCTCAATTAGGTTTCATTTAAATACACATGGAGACCTACTAGATTTTCCCAGTAATATACAAATATAATATCATCATCCACATATAAAAAAATTCTAAAAATGGAATATATATATATATATATATATATATATATATATATATATATATATATATATATATATATATATATATATATATATATAATCACTATTTTTATATGCAAGTTTATTATATAATATCTTATGTGTTCGTATAATTTTTTCTTTTCAGGACATAGTTTATATAAAAAAATCACCGAATATTTTCCAAGCGCTTTTGGCTATACTTTTAACCATTATCAAAAATATACGAACACATAGAAATTATATAATAAACTTGCTTAAAAGAGAGATTGCTGCATATATATATATATATATATATATATATATATATATATATATATATATATATATATTATATTAATATATGCTATATATCCTTTTAATATATGCTATATTTATGGGTTAAAGTCCTCAATATCGGAGATGAAGCATAGGTAAATATAAAAGTGTACATTGAATTTAGCACAAAATTCCAACAGATTGCTTCCTTTACTTTAGTGAGCATATGTACTTATCGAATTTAATTTATTTATTCTTCTGAAGGAATTCATCTGTCTTTCTCTGTATATCTCTGACTCTCTCTCTCTCTCTATATATATATATGTATGTATGTATATATATACACAGAGACAGAGAGAGATTCACGCTCCAATGTGATTTTTCAGTTTACATTTTGGTGAGAAATTGACAGTCACCATCGATTCCTATGCGCTCCCACTCTTTATATAAGCCTTCTACAAGCACCATTTTTGGGCTCTTACCCTATTAATATAGCAAATTATATTAGGAACTTGAATAAGTTCTTGCTGATTTTTCATGAAAAGTAATTATTTATTTACAAAAATTAGTAAGCGACCTGCCACTGAAAGTACTGTCCATCGCTAGCCACTACTTTTTCCCATCTTGCTGGCAGCATTTGAATTCCAGGTCGGAAAAGCGAAACGTCTTTCGGGGCTAACCCCGAGCCGACACATTTTTTGGCATCTTCATAAGAATAAAAGTGCTGCTGAGACAGGCCATGTGCCATCGATCAGAACAAGTGATAATCGGACGGAGCGATATCTGGTTAATACGGCGGGTTGGGTAGATCTTCCCATTTAAGCGTTTCCAAATAGGTTTTCAAGGTGGCCTACCGTTGTCATGTTGCAAAATCACTTTCTCTTGTTTCTGTTCGTATGTATGCGGATTTTTTCTTCAATGCTCAGTGATCTCCCTTCATGGTTTCGGTCGGTTTGAACTGCTCATAATAAACTGCACCCAATTATTTCCCCCAAATGCAAAGCTGAAGCTTCGAACCATGAATATTCGGCTTTGCCGCCGATGTTGTTGCATAGCCGAGATTAACCCACGAACGTCTACGCTTCGGGTCATCGTAGTGTATCCACGATACAATGAAAAAAGAACTTTCCTTTTCTGCCACTGAAGCAGCTGCGTACACGCGACAAAACAGAGTTCGACGTTTCTTGGCTTCAACTCGTCCGGCATACAATGTCCTTGCTTTTGAATCATTCTTAATGCTTTCAAACGTTTTGAAACTGTTGTCTGATCAACTCCTAATGATTCTGCAAGTTTAGTTTGCGCCTGACATGAGCCTCCAATTCTTCGTCTTTAAACTTTTCGGTATGCCAGAGCGTTCATTGCCTTCAACATCAAAATTATAATTTTTCTAGCGTCTAAACGAATCTCCGAATGTTGTTTCCATCAGAACATGGTCGCCATAAGTATCAATAAGGTGTCTGTGTGCTTCAGCTGCAGATTCCTTTTGAATAAACTAGTGCATTTAAAATACACATTTTTACGCTATGAAAAACAAAATTTTTTACACTTCGGCGTAATCACATACACTGAATTTCAAGCTTGCTTATGATATTACTTTATAGACGCGTTACCATCTGAAACTACATCCACGCAGTTCTGGGAACGCCATCTGTTGGAAAACAGCGAGAACTTATTCAGTGCCCCAATACATACATACATATATATATATATATATATATATATATATATATATATATATATATATATATCTCTCTCTTTCATTAAAGATAGAACTTTAGATGAATTAATAGCGGTTAATTCATCATCCTTATAGTCGCTTGCTTTCACCTTATTACGCAGTACCTACATTCAATCAGCCGGCGCAAGTCTTTTTCTCTAATGTAGAAGCAATGAATTCTATTGACTAACACAAGCCGACTGGTGCAGATGATTTTTTAAGTCTCCACTTACCTAACTTGTGTATATTAGATATTTCCCGATTATTTACAAGATATTGATTTAATTACTGTAGCCCTAAATCAAATCTCTTTCGGCTTTTTAAATCACTTTATAAACAAAACCAATATACTTTTGTATAAGTCTTAGTGATCCCACTTTTCTCAATTGGTCCTTTTGTCGAGCGCGATTTTCTCAGTTTCTTGGTCATATGTATGATGTTTCAAACAAAAAGAGATGATTTGCTGTTTTTTTTTTCTTGGGCAACAAGCTCCCATCTTGAGTGTCTATTGGATGAAAAATAGGAAAAAATGTCGCAATTCAAATTTTAATTTTAAAATGTAGTATATACTGAAAATGTTGATGTTTTCCCTCATATTCAATGCTACACACAAGGAAGACCTTATCCTCAATTAAGAATTCTTTCGAAAATGGACGCAGTTGCATTAATTTATAAAACGATGTTTTAGAATGACGTACGTTAAAACTAAACACTCCTAATGTAATTTAAAATCAAGCAAACTTAATCTTTTAGGTTAATAAATGAGTAAAACTTGTAAGGAATGAGCTGAAATTTTGAAAAAAGAAATTCTTGCTTTCCCGAAAAGTGAATAGTAAAGCTGTTATGAAAATTCACACGAAATAACAATAAATAAAATAGATTTTCTAAAAGAAACAAAAACTGTAAAGCAAAGTTAAAGTAAAAAGTAATGACACGTCATCTATTGGCATCGAAAGTATTCGAGATTACTTTCTTCCAGTCATGAATGTGGGGAGTAGTCGCGGGAAGAACCTCCTTTCGGAATTCAGACAAATTTGGCGCCAGTGCCATTTTGTTCTTGGATCATATTTCCCGACACAAATAATGGCAGACTGCAAACAAGTTCTAGACACTGCAAATGTATTTCTCTTTGATTTTCTTTCATTTTGTATTTGTTTATTGGTACCATTGACTTTGTTTCACGTTTTGCCTAAAGAGATCATTTTTCATAAATCATTAGCTGTTTCCATCTAGCCTAACAAGTGATACGCCTTTCTTTTCCTAAAGTGATTTTTACTTTGGCGAAAGTTTTCAGCAATGCTCATTTATCAGCGGCTTATGGATTTTTCCACAGGTATTTACTGAATCCATTCAACAACTGCAGTAATTTTCTCGCAGCCTGTCTCCATCCGCAAAATTTGCTTGTCTGATGGATTCACTTCGCACTGAATTATTTCACTGAAATGACAGACACGACATAAATAAGAAATAAATGCTAATACCTTTGGGTGTGATAAACTCAAATCCATTCTTTCTGTGATGCCCAATGTAAGACAGGTTAGTATTTTGCGGCAGCACTCATTGTTATAACTGTCATTGCACAAAATAAATGATTTAGAAAACATTTCGTAAATATGATCTTTAGTAAATATTTAACTTTAGGAATGAACACCAAATGTGTACGTACAGAATATTTAGTTTAAAAAAAAGACATATAATTTATGATTTTTTAAAACTAAATAAGTTTTACAAATATTTTTTTAAAAAATCGCATAATTTATGTTTTTTTAAAGCTAAATAATTTTTACAAATAGTTTTAAAAATCATATAATTTATGATTTTTTAAAACTAAATAAATTTTACAAATAATTTTAAAAAAACATATAATTTATGATTTTTTAAAACTAAATATGCTTTACAAATAGTTTTAAAATTATATAATTCATATTTAAAACTAAATATTCTGTACATTTTCCAGCAAATAGAAATTGGTTCGTTTCACTGAATATAAAGTCAGACCAAGCCTCTTCAATAATCTTGGAATATACTCAATATAATATTCTACTTTACCAATTTATCCGACAATGATTTTTATTCTTATTCATAATTTTTCTTTCATCTGGCGTTGGTTTCTATTATTACTGATAGTTTTCCTTTTATCCTGTTTGAAAAGCATTTTTCTAATGATTATTGTATGTTTCCGATATGGTGGACTACAGTGCGTTCAAATAAGTTAAATATCTTAATGACTTATGCATAATAATCACTTTTTTCCATGCTTTATATCTAAAATAAATGGATACGTATGATAAACCAGAATCAAACATTTTGTCTGGATATATAGAGCACAATTGTGGTTTGTTATGACCGAAAGTAATTTAAATTCCTAAATTAGTAAAAGTTTAAATAACTAACTAAATATTTCATTCGTTAAAATATTCGAGATATTACATACAATTAACCTGCCTCATTGCAGGATCTCCAGAACAGACGCCATGACAGATTTATGTATGTTTTCAGCGGAATAGATATAGTCACTATCTTCGATAAAGTCGTCGTCGTTCAATGTAAAATATTTTCCCGCTTCTTCAACATCGTCTAATGCTGTCCAGCTGCATCAGTTTTTTAACAGCTTTGATTTGCTTTCACGGTTTTTTTTTTTTTGTTGTTTGTTTTTTTTGGGGTGGATAATACCGTGTAAATGAATTTTTAAAAACATAATAATTACTATATAAATTCTTATATTTTATTGATAAAGACCGAACTGAAAAGCTTAACACATTTTCAAGTCGTATTAAATTTGCCTGCCAAAATTTCAAAAACTCAGAATACATATATGAGACATTTTTCAGACATATCGCCATCCAAGGTTAGCAGTCTGTACAATATATCTTTAATCCAGTATTCCATTATTATATATATATATATATATATATATATATATATATATATATATATATATATATATATATATATATTAAAAATCAGGAGGTCAATTGAAACAGCTACCTTGGTTTCAACCTTACGATATCCTCAGATATTTTTTTATCAAATGACCTCTTTTGATAAAATTCGCCTGAAGATACTGTAAGGTTGAAACCAAAGTAGCCGTTTCAACTAACCTCCTGATGTTTAAAGTTAAAATCCTAAAGTACAGCCAGTTAGATCAGAGCTACAGGAATGTAGGACGCCCATGGCTAAGATACAAAGACAAGCTGAAAAGCAAATTGTTAGCTGTCAATCTGCTTGTCTGAATCATCTTCAAGAAGCGAGACCAAGAACTAAAAGATCAGCCAATCTAACAGTGATCTCCTCTCACAATCCTCACTCTTCCTCCATATGTGGCCTCCTTTATAAATCATCAGCGGGTCTTAAATGCCACTTAAGATTATCGCACAAAATTTCATAACTGAATCAACTAAGCTGTTAGATCCTCATACGTCGAATTCGACGTGAGAGAGCGTCCATTATATATATAATTTATTCGAATATTATAACAGAAATATGTTTAAAATCACTACAAAAATAGCCATTTGCTTTCAACATTTCTGGTGTCTTATCAAGTGATGGTGTTGACTGTAGAATAAAGGGTTTTAAAAGGTTCATATCTGTCAAACACCCCTCGCAAGGGGAAACGCTGTTACATAAGCTGGAATCACCAATCGAAATACAAGTATACGAGAATTCAAAAAACTTGACAACGAACTAAGGTTATAATAATTATTTAATGCTTTAATGTTGGGGTTAGACTAAAACAGAATTTATTCTAATAAATATTAAATTATACGATAAAATTTGAAATTAAAAATTATAAATTACCCATTTTAAAATTTAATCTATATTAAGTTGAAAATTCTCAAATTACTGAGGAAAAAAGAAAAAATACTGTTATTCCATTTATTTTGTTTTTATTGAAATTAACTTGAAATAAACGTTAAGATCAAATGTTGCTCCAAACTTCATGATAAAATAGATACGTTTGAATCATATATGCTCTACTCTGTATTGAGCACTCTTTTAAGAATAGTATTTGTTGGTTATTGGAATTTATTCCGTATACAATCCAATACTTTTATATATATATATATATATATATATATATATATATATATATATATATATATGCATATATATATATATATATATTTTGATGGTTTTGCATTTATATATATATATATATATATTCTACTAGACTCATTTACAATTCTTACTTCTAAAGACTCATTGCAATTAAACACATCCGTTTTTTTTTTTGTAAAATGGATCAAAATATAGGTTCAAATGTTTGCTTTTGGTTCAGGTTTAATTTAAAGTTTTTAATTATTATTATATTTTTTCCCATCAGATACCTCGTGGTCATTGATGTGGATCTCGTGGTAAAAAATGATCACGTTTTTTTCATTATTCCCGCATTCTTAAACAACTCAGTCGTCTTCATCTACATTTCCAACGCATCTTGTCTCATTTCTAGTATTTTTTAGCACAATCTCTCTTACATCGAGGTTATTGGGCGCAGTACGAAGTATGTTATTCTTGGCAGTTTCAGTCTTCCAGTACATGCTGTATAATGTAGATATTCGTTTTCTTTGACAATAGTTCATTCGAATTTTATCAGTTTTTTTTTCCTTTAGAAACGAATCGGCAGCATTATAAATCATAACAATAATTGAAAAGAACTTTCAAATATTCTGAAATTCTAAGCAATTCTACAAGTATATAAAACACCGTATCAAAGCAGTTGACATGAGGACTTCAACGTTTACAATTCAGTTACGAGTCGTTCTGAAGTATTGGTGTAACAACACTTCTATACAAGCGACAGGTGCATCCATGTATTAGAAAAAAAATTAAGAAATACAGGAAGAGTGCTCGACAGTAATCAAAACGAATAAGGAATATCTCTCTATATTTCTGAGATGAGGTATTATGTACACTATTTACATTATTCGGATTATTGTCCTCATTTTTGTCGCCATGTTTATCCCAATATGGGAACTAGTAATAAGGAGTGCCAGAGAAAAGCGGTAATAACAACAAAAATTGCAATATGAGCTCTGGTAATAGAACATACAATGATAACAGCAAAAAAATTGCAATATGAGCACTGACAAAAATGTGTGCTGAAGACATTAGATTTATAATACCCAGAAATTCAGATACTAGCTGTCCCCAAGGACACATGACACAGTAGATAAAGACGTTAGTTAGATCTAGTAACAGGATCCAAAAAGTGTGGGTTCAATACCTGGTTAAGGCAGTGGAGAGGTTTCAGAGGGGAATTAATAGGAGATAATGGCACGTGGAACTAGAACAGTCTACCCCAGTGAGCGAAATAAAGGGTTCAGTTCGACATTTTAACCATCTAAAGAAGGCCAAAACTTTGTGATAAACATGGCGACAAAGATGAGGACAATAGTCTGAATAATGTAAATAGCGTGAACAAGGAATAAAAAGGAAAAAAATAAAATGAATAAGAACTTAGTCGCAGATTTATATATGTATATAAAAACTATATTTTATATTCGACATGTATAGCGTGTATACCAAGTAACTGAAAAACCAGATTTAGTGGGCGATAAGCTTGAGGAACACAAAATTTCCAATCTTAAGGTGATCATTAATATAGCAGCTTCCATTACAGAAATTAAATAGGCACTCCTTGCATGGGAACTGTCCGCCAGTCTTGACGAAGGCAGAGTACATATTAAAATTGACCAGAGGAAAATAACAGCCATATACCTGAGAGGACCACGTCTATTTATTCACAACCTCATACTGATCTCTTTTTCCTGGAGGCTTTCAAGCTAAATATCTCCATTGAAGGTTATAAAAAAAACGGACCAAAATCATAATGCTGAAACTCCTAATATATTTTGCTTATAGAAATAGAAATATATCCTGAACATATACAATGCGTAATAAATTCTCAAATTGATATGAACATTTTGAATAAATACCTGATATGGATGTGTTTACTTAAACAAAATATGAGATACTAATTCTATACTGCGAGTGGGTTTTACGTCTTCTACAAGATCAACATCGTTGTAAAAAAGACGTTTTGGGCAATGAATATTTCTTCCTATAGGCATACTGTAGGGCCTAGAGCTACGCATACCTATATGCATCAAGTATGCGTCTATTGTATGTTAGAATTTACTCCCTTCATCACATTTTGAAGGTCATTTGCCATTTGTTTAACACTAATACATTGACTTTCTAATACTTGGCGGTAAGTCTCCATTTGAATGTTTACATTGATAAGTTTTAGCAACCTAACGATCTGCCGGCGATGGGTAATTTTCCATTTACTGCCGATAATTACTCGCCAGTACTGACATATATCATCCAACAAGACTGCCTGGGTAATTTGTTTACCTAGACCTCTAGCTGCAAAAACTGTCCCTTTTCAAAGACATTAGAATCTTTGATTAACCAGAAATGAAATCACCGAAATTTGGTATTTGAGAATTGTAGTCCTGCTAAAGAGTCAGAGACTGACACATTGTTGTACCCTAAACAAAGTGCAATGTTCTCATTATTATTATTATTAAACGTTATTCAGTAGACGTCTTTTTTATTTATTAAACAGTGTATTTAATTAGTATGATCTACCGGTCTGAATATTCGAAAAATCATATTAAAAATATGCGTCCCCCGGCTGGATTCGAAACCGTCATTAGAGCTGCCCATAGGTTCTCTGTGGCTGAGAGGTCAAAGCACATAAGATCTCATGACGGCTTGCCCTAAGGAACGCAGTTTCGAATCCTGTAGGAGAACGCATGTGTTTCTAATAAGATCTCTCGAATATTCAGGTCTGTAAATATAAATATATAAATATCCTGTTTAATAAATATACAGAGCATCTACTTAAAAACGGGTATATACTAAATACGGGTATGTACTAAAATAACGTTTAAGTAATAAAAATATATTGGATTAATAAATGAGAAAATTATTTTTAAAAATTCCTTTGTTTAAATTAGAATACGAAACTGAGCATAGATTTATATTTCAAAAATCGGGATACATTTGTATTTAAAACATTATCCGGGCTTTGACTGAACATTCTTATTAGATTATTCACTCAAATTCTTCTCCCCCAGCTATGGGTTAAATATGAGAGTTCGTATCAGTAAATCATTATTGACCCTCAAAATTTTTACAGTATAAAATATTTTGTGGTTTAAAATAATCTGCAAAAGATTGATAGACCGTAAAAAAGAAATCAATCTATAGGAGCCAAATCTATCACTTAAGTGACGTGATGGGGATGTTTATTCAAACGGAGAACACTGCACCTACAAATATCTGGAAGATATCCAATCTTCCAAGCTATCATGAGAACAGGACTGAATGTCTATCCAGGTTTCTTGTGACCTCTTGTGGAATCCCTGTCAAGTATACTTTCTGTATTTTTTCGCGATATTCTGTATTGAAATGAAGCATAACGTTTATTGCCCAAAATTTAGTTACAAAATACAAACACATATTCCGTGACTTTTGACACGTCAGTGTCTGTAGTAGTGAAATATGAAAGGTAAAACCGTTTGTATCTGTCTATATCTCTGAGATGAGGTATTATGGTTACTTGCATTATTTACATTATTCGAACTGTTATCCTTATCTTCATTGCCATATTCACAACGTTTTGGCTGTTGTACGCTTCGGCCTTCTTCAAGTGATTGGCTCTCTGAAATGAGGTATTATGATTACTTCCATTATTTACATTATTCGGACTGTCATCCTCATCTTCATTATCATATTCACAACGTTTCGGCTGTTCTACGCTCCGGCCTTCTTCAAGTGATTGACTCTCTAAGATGAGGTATTATGATTACTTGCATTATTTACATTATTCGGACTGTTATCCTCATCCTCATTGCCATATTCAACAACGTTTCGTTCGTTATACAATCTGGAACACTTCATTTGATTGGAATTTGGAACCAAAACCTTTATTTCATCTACCGGGGTGGATTGTTCTAGTTCCACGCCCCCCTGCCTCACCTGGATATCTCAATTTCAGTTAGATCCAGTAACTAAACCCAAAGAGTTGTGAGTTCAATATCAGACCACAGCACTGGTGAACTAAAATTGGAGATTTGAGTTAAAGGGTAATAACTGACACACTCGGAAGAGGCATGGCACGCGGAACTAGAACAATCTACACCGGTGGACGAAATAAATAGTTCACCTGAGGAAGGCCGGAGCGTACAACGGCCGAAACATTGTGAATATGTCAATGAAGATGAAGATAACTGTCTGAATAATGTAAATAAGACAAGAAAACAGTTTGTCTTTAGTAGTGAAATAGTACGATAAGGAAGGTACACCAGAAACGAGAGGAAAGACTTTGGAAGGAAGAAAAGAAAGAAGTAGATGAACTACAAATAAAGAAAAAAAAACACAATCGCTTTTGAACATTGTAGGCCCGTCCTGATAAGTTTGCCTTGCCCAAAACTCGTTAACGTTCAAGAGCTGACGTGAGTTGTCGACATATTGTCGTCTAAGCCCCAGTCAATCTTTTTCGACCAAGGGATAATCATTAACTTTAATTTAATCGCTAAGACCGACAGTGAGAAACAGGAAGGAAAGAAAAAATCTTACACATCACATGACTGTCAAAACAATAGAACGTCTGCTTTTCCCAAAGTCAGGCTCTTGTCAGTTTCGGCTCCTCATTCCGCTAAAGAAATACGAGGAATTCTATATACCTGTAATTACAAAGATAGGCTCTTTTTTGTTACTTTGCCTATTTCATATAATCTTAAGGCAACACATCTGTATTTGATGCCATGGAATACATTTGAGGTAATTTTTCTACGAAAGAAAACATTTTGCTTTCTTAATTAATCAAGGTGATTATCGGATATTTCATTTCTCTTCTAATCTAATTAGATTAAGAATTAAATATATTTTTTTATTCTAGTGGATATGATATCTCAAAAGAGATGAAACCAAACAAAATAGTTTCCTTGTGCCGGACTTATCTAATACTTATGTAGTGACAAAGTTAGCTAAGTCTGGCACAAGTGCACAAACTAGGCATTCATCTACTGGTCTTATTTAAGTACACTTATATATATATATATATATATATATATATATATATATATATATATATATATATATATATAATCCATACAAGATCGCCTAAGCGTGTATTACAATATTTATTTCTGTAAAATTAGACAAAATGTGGTACAAGGCCTAAAAAGGAATGGGGGAAAGGATGGTCTTCATCTGTCTTAATTTTAAACTTAGCTGGCCACAAGCACTGACCCAAGCATACAAACAATATTCCTAACACCAAAACAACACATTCTTACTAGCCTTTCTTACTACATCCACCATAATACCTCATTGTCTCAATGAAAATCCTAAATAGTCCCCATATGTACAAATCGTTGTATGTTGGTGGGGGGGAATAAAACAACAAATTAAAAAGATCACCAATGAGTACATACAATATGAGTTAATCTATTTACAAGAAACTAAACAAAATCATTGTTAATAATAAAAAAAAATAACCCACAATACTTAAAGGTGGCAGAAACATCAGTTCCCTGGACGAAATCAATGCGGGCCTATAGAATATAAAAAACATTCATTCATCCCTAACACTCACACAGACACGCACTCATCCAAACACGACAACAGAAAACAAAAAACACACACAGTCGAAAAAAAACGAAAAAGCGCCCCGCATCCACCAGAGAACTGACATCACTGACCATCTAACGAAGGGAGCGTCTGGGCAATTAAACTAAAGAAAAATTAGGGACAGAAATAAAAGGTGCCAATGAGCAGACACACCCTAGATAAGTTAAGCGTGTATTTACTCATGGCACATAACTGACTGACTGTCTATATATAGATTATCTACACTATCTCGCTAAACATTACCCAAATATAAATCGGACTAAAAAATAAAAATAATACAAAAGTATCACATAATTTCGAACACAAAAACATTCACAGAAATCTGTACTTTACGCTTAACGATTAAATGATAGATCAACTCTTTTTTACACGGCTTATCAAAATCTTGCAGGCTGTTTAAAGCCGAAAAATATTTTTAAATTCTGAGAATTATTTTTTATTGGATAATAATAGTATTATCGATACAAGTCTTACTAGTTAATCCATATCTGGGGGAGAAAAGATGGAATCATAACTTTCCCATGGGTATATGCGCGTAAGTGAATATAACCAACCCGACGTGAATTTGAACAAGGTTCTCTGATTAACTCTTCCGAGCCATTATCCAATACACTAGCCGCATATCCAAGCTTACAGCATCTGCTATTCTCGTACTGAGATAGATATAAATTTAAATACATCAAAGCACACACCGACGTTCAAATATACACAAATGGAGTTACGCTTCTGGCGATCATGCGAAATGACATACAAAGTCACGCGATTATGCGCACATAGACACAAAGATACATATATATAAACACACAAACAAACACTATATATAATGACACAAACGAAAAAGAGATGCATACTATACAAATAATTAGGTAAGAACAATTACAGAGTTACGTCCATATAATTATAACAGATCTAGCAGTCAGTTACTCGAGATACGCTTTCTTCGCTGACCGTGTCAAAAAATATAGCAGTTGTTCTCTTCTTCTCTGTTAATTTTAGGCATTTCTTTGGGATTTATTGCTTGATCAGCCAGTTTTATTCGAATAACGATTTTTCATGCTTTCTGGCCATCGAGCTTTGATCAAAGTTTAATATCATTTAAGGTCATCTTGTAATGATAATATTAGTCATTTTAAACCTTTAGATTGAAATTTTGTAAAATCTTTCTGTCAAAAGATGTTTTTAGGAAAATTAGTTTTTTTTTTTATGTGCTGTAACATTAATCGCTCTTTCTATTATTTATTCTTAAGCTTTTGTTTGATTTTCGTATGGAATACCAACATTTTGATTATGTCATTATTTTCCCTTCGAGTTACATGTGCTTTCCATTTTAGCTGTTGCTGTTGTCAAAAGTCCTCAAGTGATGTGGTTTCTGTTATTTGGTACAGGTCTTTCTTTGTGATTCTATAGCACCAGTCCACAAGATTCAAAGAAGGATGATCTTTGCCAAGACACTCAGGCTTCATTATTTTCTCTTTGACTTACATGTGATATCCATTTTAGTTGTTGCTGCTATTGAAAGTCCTCAAGTGATGTGGTTTCTGTTATTTGGTACAGGTCTTTCTTTGTGATTCTGTAGCACCAGTCCACAAGATTCAAAGAAGGATGATCGTTGCCAAGACACTCAGGTTTCATTATTTTAACTTTGAGTTACATATGCTTTCAATTTTAGTTGTTGCCCTTGTTGAAAGTTCTTAAGTCAGGAGTACTTAGACAGGGAGGGACGCACCCCGGAAGAATTTCAAGGCTGGGAGTGAAAATCTTTTACTTTTTCTTTTTTTTTTTAATTCACAGAATTGCGTTTATTTAATTACAATAACTTTGTATTCTATTGGGCTTTTTTATATATTGATGTATGGTTCAGTTTATTTTTTAAGACTTAGTTATGAATTAAAAGAAATTACTGTACATTTATTCAAGTTTAAAAATCCATCAAGATTTTCTATTGCAATTATATTTGCACTATTTACATTATTCGGACTATTGACCTCATCTTTGTCGCCATATTTATTATAACGTTTCGGCTGTTGTACGCTCCGGCCTTCTTCAGGTGGTTGGAATGTCGAACTGAACCCGTTATTTCGCTGGGGTAGACTGTTCTAGTTCCACGTGACATGTCTAATGGGTGTCAGTTATCAGTTATCTCCTGTTAATTTCCCTCTCCAAGTTCTCCTCCGCCTTAACCAGGTATTGAACTCATACTATTTGGGTTCTGTCACTGGATCTAACCAACGCCTTTATCCACTGTGCCATCTGTGTATGAATTTCTGGGTATTATAAACCATTCAGCAACCATTAAAATTTATCGTAAAACTCCACTATAGAAATAATTCATGTAAATGTATATGTTGTAATATAAAAAAGAATGAAGATTTTCTATAAAACATGCATATTATCTGGAATTTACCTTTTGAGTTGGACAATCTTGAAAATTGGAGAAATGACATTTCTGACATATTTAAAAGGGTACGTTGGAAAAACTAAAACAGTTTCAGAACCACATTCTTAAGTGAAGGGTTTCATTAACAGCATCAACTAAAATCGACAACACATGTTTCTTGCAAGAAAAGTCGACCAAGTTATTTGTGGAAGATATTGATTTTCTCGATAACCAAAGTATATAATGATAACGGACTATATCGACGGATAGTGCAATAATAATAATCTATCTCTATATATAAAACAAGGGATGTTTGTGTGACTGTCTGCGTAATACATTTTCACTCAAGATCCATGCAACCGATTTTGACCAAACTTGGCACATACATTGTACAATGTAAGATATAGATTCTTAGCGAAAAAAATTGATATTTTTTTAAAAATCAATAATCGATAAATCCGATCAAGAATCGAAAAATCCAACTTTTGTCCTCCGAATTCGTTCAAACTCGGTATGTAGGTTACTTTCACCATGACAAGCTCAACGACACATCATTTTTATTTCTACGCCAAGCGAAAAGCGAAAAATCGACTTCAACACAAATTTTAAACTAAAAACTCCCTCAATTTTTCAATCTAATACAGATTTCACTCAATTGTAAGCAACAATAAGTTGATTGTTTAACAGTCATTTAACTTGATAATTGTATCCACCCATATAGTGAAAACACACGTAAATAAAGAAAATGGCGATTATTATGAGTTGATCTTTCAAACAATTTATATCAAACTTAATTGCTTTATAAATGCATCCTCTTTTACAACCCTGGTAGCATACAGACAAATAGAATTTCAAAAACTAAAGTGGATCTTTATTATTGCCAGTTTTACCCTTTCATATCCTCGGCTAACTTCGACTGAATAAATACAGACAACTTCTGTTATATCAGTAACTGCATTAATTCAAAATGTTTTTAATGAAATTACTTTAAAGTAATTGAAGGAGATAAACTCTGTTACATATAAACATGGCGCTATTTTTGCTCCATTCTAATTGAACTCTTTCTGATCGACCATCTGAGTATAGTTGCTAGTAATGAATAAGATGAAATTTCCATATTATAAAATTCCCTCATGTGAAGACAGAAGAATGTTTGTTTATTATCATATTTCATAGAATTGCAAGGTGCAAAGTAATGAACACATTTATTTGAATTCGTTTTCTTCTAAACTATTAATATGTGAGACGTGGCTGATTTGAATTTAGTAGCATATTAGGTTTTTACAAGACTTTGATGTTTTAGAGAGGGATGTGTAAATGGTTTTCGATGTTGTTAATTTATTTAAGATTTATAGTCTATTTGATATGGTTAACTTCTCTACATATGTTTTTTTTTTATTATTTTAATGACACGTCACCTTAGCGTGTAGGCGGCCATACAACTGCATAGCCTCTATTGTCTTAATCCCATTGACTTTGTACGAATTTCTGTCACTACAGGAAATTCAAAACAAAAGACGTAAAAGAAATTCTTCATAGGTGTTTTATTTAGTGCAACATCTCATTTCCTGAATAAATGGTATCCAGTAATCCGACAGAGTGGTTATTTTGAACTTGTTCTATGAACGGGGAGATCAAACTATTGGACATGATCAAATACAATTTTGGCAAAAGTCGATACTTTATGCTAATCGTATATTTAGTGCATGACTTTTGGTTTCATATCTCGAGTGAATAGGATACAATTTTGTCCCATCATTCGTTTATATTGTAGTAAATAAAATTCAGTATCAAAAAAGATAAAACATAGTTAACTCTACGCACTTAGTGTGTTGCCTCAAATAGTATAAGATCCTCTCCAATGAAATTTTGAATAGCAATGTGTTCATATTAATGTTAAATAATTACTTATTAATCAAATGGAAATATAATTTATATTATATATACTACATACTATATATATATATATATATATATATTTAAGTTATGAAGAACTTGGTAATCCGTATGGGTAATCCCAAGGAGGATGAAATCCTGAGAGATCAATGTAAATCCATAGCTAATATTTAAAAGAAAAAACAGACCACTTTAAGGTTCCATTATAATACTTTATTTCACCAGAGCCCTTTTAAAGGACGCCGGATCATCAGATAGCACTTCCAAAATGAAATGAAACGAAAAATGAAATTAAAATTGATGGGTAGTGTAAGTTTTTGTAATTTAACAGAGAGTGTAAAAGGAGTAGTTAAAGAGACATGGTAGAGTATAGGGAGGGATTAATTCCATATCTCTCTCAAGTATACTTTGTATTGCGGGAGGAGGAGTGACCAGACCTTGACCTATTTAGACGGTTCACTTAACGGAAGTGATATATTGAAATGGGAGGGGAGAAGGGAGAAAAGAAAAAGGAAAAAGAAAGAAGAGGGTGAGGGAGAGGGAAGTAAAGGGAAAAAGGCTGTAATTAGGTTTTAGCAATTTATGTAAAGAATAGATTTTAATGCTGGATAGACATTTAGATGTCTAAAAAAATTATTTGATGTTTGCTATCAATTTAAATATTTAATTTTTAAAAACAAATAGTTTAAGGATTTAATATAAGTTAAATACTATGTTTATTAACATATTTATAGAGAACATATTAAAAAATATTTTAAATTATAATAGCTTGTTTATCCGATCATTCGTACATAAATAGTTACGGTAAAATCTTTATTAGTTTTACTTTTAATCTAATTTATGAATGCAATTTGTCATTATTTTTATATATTACTTACTTAAAATTTATGTTTAATTATGGAATAATATTTGAGGGTAATATTAAAGATTTTGCTTTCTTCTTATATATATCACATATATATTCATGCAAACCCCATATATATATGAATTTATTTACATGCGCAAATACACATATAGACACACATGTAGCGATATACACAGGTACCTATACATATTCATACATAAATTACATACACATGCATTTATAAATAATTATATATATTTTTATATTTGAATTCATGTAGATTTTTGTGTAATTTCATAGTTAATGTTTAACGTTAGGTGACTTCTGATGTGTATAATTATCCAAAAATATATAAATTTAATATTTTACTACCAATATTGATAGTTAAAGATTGGTATATTTAAAATTAAGTTAAATTAACAATTTAAAATGAAAATACCTCCAGATGATGAATATACACTCATAATTCTAATTATAGAATATTAAAAGAGAAAGTGAGATTAAATATTAATAAGAGTAATTTTAAAATTACATTAAAATGATCTTATGTCCTTCCATTGTAATACATTCTATGCACACGCACATACACACACACACATACATATACACATACACACATACATATGCATACACACATATATATATATATATATATATATATATATATATATATATATATATACACATATACATACACATACAACTACATACATAAACACATATATATATACATATACATAAACAAGCATATAAAAAGAACTATACCCATAAACATCCACACATACATATGTATTTACATTACTATGTTTTTACATATATTCACACATATACAAATAACTCTCAAATATTTACATCTATAAACACATACATACATACTTACATACATACATAGACTACATGCAAATTCATATCAAGAAAATATATATATATATATATATATATATATATATATATATATATATACACACATGCATACGCACATATATATATATATATATATATATATATATATATATATATATATATATATATACGTCCCCTGGTGTCGCTGCGCCAATCGTGACGTCTGCCTGGCCGCGCCCGCCGTGCTGTCCTAGTCGCGGCGCCAATTGTGACGTCACCCCGTCTGTCTCCGCGCCGTCGCCGTCCTATCCTGTCCTGTGACGACCAATGTGACTTTGTATTGGTCGCGGCACCAAATGTGACATTCTAACATTTTGCTGATTCGGTTGGGAATCTTGTTAGATTCGGTATCAGCCTTGTCGTTCCCAGCTCGCCTCCAACGTCTGGTTACCGAAGTAACAGCTTTGATTTCTAGTCTAACCTACCCTCGTTGTGATTTGATCTTATGTAGACGAAATCAGTCAGTCGCCGGGCCATAATTCAAGTCGAGTCCGAACAAGGGTAATACCGCACAAGTATATGTAAAAGAAAATAAAGTAATAACTCGAAAAGTTCAAATGTGTTAAAAAGGAATAACAATATTTTATATCTGGTTGCTGAATACAGGACTGCATCTTTCTCCCAAACCGCTGTATGGATAAGTGACACTTTGTGTTTGTTAGGCGAGTCTTAACATTTTAAATTGTTCTTTTAAGAAACTGGTTTTGGTGTATCTTCAGGCGATATTCGTAAGACTTGTTTTGGTGTTGTGAGTCTAAGTCGTTCTTCAAAAATAAATTGTTCTTGGTTAGAAGTTGAGGTCGAGAATACGTGAATCTCAGTCAGCTTCCTGCGAGGCGGGTCTTCAGAGCTCTCAGCTCAACTGCAAACTGCAACTGCGTGCCTGTCTGTCTCAACCCCCAACTGCTCGGCTGCGAACTGCGAACTGCGTACTGCGAACTCAACTCAACTGCCTTAATTCAACTGTCGCAACCCGTTGCGACTCTGCTTATATGGACGCCGACCAAAACCGGGGTGGGCCTGTCGGGGTTTGAGGTTCCTTGATAATTCTAATTCCGCATTAAGGGTGTTTCTTTGTTCTCGGTCAGAAAGAATTATTAATTTCCATTTTTGGAAGTCTTTCGTCCTCCCTAATTCTTCCTTTCTCATATTGGTATCTCACCCATACCCTCAGAGGGTGTCAACGGGTTTCCCCTCTCTCTCTCACAGTGGCATCTCATACCGATCCCTTCAGGGGGCGTCAACAGGCCTCCCCTCCTTCTTCACATGATTACCTTCGCCTACCGCTCACGCTACCATTGGCGCCCAGCAGTGCGGGTGTGGCTAGACTAGCCTCGGTTTAAAAAAATCTTGCTCAAAGAAAAAAAAAATTATCTTCCTTTTTTTCTTTTTCTTTTCTTTCTTTTTCTTCTTCTCGACAACAAATCCTTAGACTCTTATCTTAACCGAATGTCACCTGGACTTTATCAATCGAGACCTTCGCCAAACAAGTGGGTGGTCATCTGGCGATATCCACGGCCAATTATTCGTTCTGATAAAATAATTTTGCTATCATGGCCAGCTCTTGACACAAAAAAGGTGCCTTTTCCAAACAACATCTCCGCAGATAGCTAATGGGTCAGTCTTTCTTTCTTTGTAATTCTGCGGGTGGTCCAGCGGACATTTTTCCCGCGACCCAATTAATTTTTATCTCTTAGAATTCTGCCCCGTAGGCCACCTGACCGACCTGAAATTTTCACCATTCGGTGCGCCGTCATAAATCAAACGCGACAGATCCGCAACCATACTTTACTAATCTTTATCACATTTCCTTGTTAGAAAAAAAATAACATCGTCTCTTCGTGATAGATTTTTATCTCCTAATTTAATTCTCGCCTTTTTTTTTCACGCAAACTTAAATAGTGTCACATATACATACATACATGTAAAAAACATATACACACATATATACATAGGCAAAAACTAGGCTTGCACCTATACATACTACATACATATATATTCATACTCATACATATTCATACTCATACATATGCATATATATATATATATATATATATATATATATATATATATATATATATATATACTATACATACATACACACATACACACATATAAATATGCGCCTACAATTCATACAAACACATATATGCATATAAACACCCTCAAAACGCCTAAACATACATATATAAAATCACATATAAATGTCCAAGTTCATCTACGTTTTTTTGTACATACGAACGAGCACAGCATCCATGTTTTCATAAATTCATTTCAAAAACAATATATGTATACTTATTTCTAAATATATTTAGTTAAATTGAGGTGGCTTTTATGTCTACATTTAATAACCAACTCGTTGCGTTTGTTCAGTAATATGTCCGGATCCTTATGTCTTATTAGGATTTTCTCTTTTATGCACTTTATATATATATATATATATATATATATATATGTGTGTGTGTGTGTCTGTGTGTGTGTGTCTGTGTGTGTGTGTGTGTGTGTGTGTGTGTGTGTGTGTGTGTGTGTGTGTGTGTGTGTGTGTGTGAAAATATATAGAAAATAGGAAAGAACTCGTTAGGTAAGTAATCCAAAGTTCTTTAGTATTTTTGTTATTATTTAAAAAAAAAACATAGTGCTCGATAAAAAAAAGTAGTGTGTTGGAATCATATTTTTAAATAATCCTTTACTCCAGCCATCTTTACTCTTGATCCAACTCTCTGTAATCCTTTGCCTGCTAGTGGTACTCCCGCCTTGTTTGGGCTGAAAAGCTTAAAAAATTATATATTAACTACTTGTTTTATGGTTAGCTATTTTTCAAATTTATGAAATATATGCCTGTTAATTCTGAATGCGCTTAAGATCTAGTGTTCTTTGCATGTTTTAATTTAATGAAATTATTTCCGACTATCGGCAGCTCCTTTTGGAAAAACCTGATAGAACAAGAGATGTAGGGAAGTCTCTGAATAATGTCACCGATTTGTAAAATTAATTAATTCTTAATTCTTAATGGTTAAATTAATCAATTATTTATGGCATGATGAGCATTTGATATTTAATCATTTGCTCCGAAAATCGCATTAAATTGAGTGATACAAGGTCTTAAAATGTGAATTGAAAAATAAAAAATATATATTTGGGGGAGTTCATTGATTGAAGACTATTAATATATAGGAATTTTGTGTACATGAATAAATCTATATATTTGCACACATACACACGAACACACACACACAGATATATATATATATATACATATATATATATATATATATATATATATATATTTACAATTATTAGGGATAATTCCAAGGAGGATCTTAAACCAAAGAAAGCTCAATCTAGGAACAGAGCAATATAATAATGAGTATATAATCCTTAAAAATATAATCGTTTATAATTTATTTCATCTCTTCAGGCTGAAGTTTATTTTATTTTTTTTTTTAATAAATGGAGTCAATTTATCCAGACGAAAGGAAAAGAGGAAAAAAGAAAAATATTTTTTTATATATTAAAAGAGGAAGAAAGAAAAAGAAAAATTTCAATATAAGGTTTAACTTTTGTTTTTTTTTTAACTTTATTTTGATGTTTTTTCTTCCTCTTTTAATATTATTTTTGTTTTCCTTTTCTTTTTTTCTTTTTTCCACTCCTTTTTTCTTTTGTCTGGATAAATTGACTCCATTTATTTTGCAAACGTTGGGTCTGAAGAAATGTATGTATTTTTGTATATTCATAATATAAACTGTAAACGAACTGATTTTAAGGATTCTTTACTCATTACATACATGCCTACACACGCACACACACATATATAATATTGCACATTATATAGATATGTAATATTGCACATTATATATATAATATTGTAATATTGCAAATTATATATATATATATAATGTGTGATATTACATAAATATAAAATGTGCAATATTATGTGTGTGTGTGTCTGCTGTGTGTTACAGCAACATTTATCGGACTCTTCTTTTGGAACCCTCCATAAGTGATTCAATCATGTGAAAGTGTGGATAGTTTGTTTAAAAATGATCCTCTCGGACGGATGAGTTAGTTAACATTTTGCATGTTTTCTGCCGTTTTGCTGGTGACTGCTCACCTTGAATACTCATCATCTTCAACCGACTCATGACCGGTCTTGGAAAGCATATCTCTCGGAAAGCGTTCTTTGAGTCAAAGAATGCGTGACAAAAGCCTGATAAATCATTTCGCGGCTACTTAAAGAAGATCTACTGAGCTTCCTGCAAAATGTTTCAAAGGCTTTTGTCAGCGATCGTAAAGTTCAAAGAGCTAGTCTAATACAACGTCGCAGAATAGTTCAAGAGAATTAGATAGCACACAGCTTATTGGAAGACTGACTCAGTTGATTGGTTTAGCAAAGACTGTTAACTGCGTGTGTACGTTTATTAAATACTAAAATCGAATCAGAAATATTTAGCTCACTTTCGCTGTCTGTGTAAAAAGGAATTTTTTTAATTTTGTTTCTTAGACACAGCTAAATACTTTTTCCTACAGCATTTTAATTTGGTGTTCATGATTAATGGACTCAAGAGAAGAATTTAACGTAACTCGTTTCATTTTAGAGAAAAAACTGATCTACTCTTTTCTGTTACATAGAAATATATTTTGGCATTATTTGTTGGAATATTAGGCTTTCTTTCATATTATTAATGTTAGAACAAGAAGAAATTATATTCTTTGAAAAAACAATTTTACTGATGTTGTAGACTCTTCCTCCTCTCATAAATACTAACTGCGAGAGTCGGTTGGCGGGCAAACTCAGTGTTACCCTATCGTTAGCTTGTTCAACAGGAACCAGAACGAGGCTTTGCCGGAGGGCAAAGTTTCGGCCAGGGAGGTAGACAGATCCCGAAACCGCTTATGCGGGTTCTAAGGGAACATTTTTGTTGGTCTCGGAGAAACCCACGTTAAACTCGGCCTTGTGCCACATAGATTCCTCGTGGGGTGGGGACTGTTAAACATTGGCAGACTCGGTGTTACTCTATCGTTAGTCTGTTCAACAGGAACCCGGACGAGGCTTTGACGAAGCGCAAAGTTTCGGCCAGGGAGGTAGACTGATTCCGAAAACGCTTATGTGGGTTCTAAGGGACTATTTTTGGCCGAGCCTACGGCCTCGGAGAAACCCACATTAAACTCGGCCTTGTGCCACATACATTCCTCGTGTGGGGGGGACTGTTAAATATAGCAGACGCAGTGTTAACCTACTGTTCGAACGTACACCTCTATCTGCTTATTACTAACATTCTTGCTTTGTATATATCTGTGATTTCAATATATATGTTCAACCTACCTTTGTCTTCCGTGTCTTTCTTTCTGGTCCCTAAACAGGCCACAACATTTACAGAACAATTTCTTCCTTAAAAAATATTTGTCTCGTTAGAAATTTATCAAGAACAAAAGAAATGATATTGTATAAATTCTACGCAACTAATTAATATAACAAAATTACTGTACGTAACACATATCGTCATTATGAATAATGATAATAAGATTTTATAAACAGACATCTCTTTGATAGTCTTTTCATTCATTGCATCTCGGTAGTAAATCTTGTATTCAGCATTCCTTTCTTTAGCCATGATTTGTCGTGGGAATCATATCCCGTTGCCTTCTCCACGGTGACTTGATAAACACACAACAAGTAATTAGTTGGTAACCATTGGTTTTGCTTATTGCCCTACAGCGTTTCTAACCACCCTCCGTGCACCATAGGAAGAGAGACGTGGTAGCGGATGTTGTCATCAACCACACGAGAAAAATTATGAAGGTTGTAGGTTTAAACTTAGTTAATGTATCTTTTTCTAAAGCCTGAAAATTAATTTCGTTAACATAAAAAAATAAAGTATCTGTCTATATTTCTGAGATGAGGTATTATGTACATTATTCGGACTATAGTCCTCATCTTTGACGCCATATTTATTACAACGTTTCGGCCGTTGTACACTCCGGCCTTCTTCAGTTTGGAATGTCTAACTTAACCCTTTATTTCGCTCACTGGTGTAGACTGTTCTAGTTCCACGTGTCATGTTTAATGGTTGTCAGTTATCTCCTGTTAATTGCCCTCTCCACTGCCTTAACCGGGTATTGAACTCACACTCTTTGGATGCTGTCACTGGATCTGACTAATGCCTTTATCCACTGTGTGTTGAGTTTCTGTGTATTATAAAGCTAATGTATTCATCAACCATTTTTACCAGTGTTCATATTGCAATTTGCTGTTATCATTGCATGATTTTTTACCAGAGCTCATATTGCAACTTTTGTTGTTATTATCGCTTTTCTCTGCCATTCCTTATTACTGGTTCCGATATTCATTTCTATGCTTGGTCGGCTCAAGAGCTTTTTGGGGCCTAGAATATTTGCTGATTCATTAATGGTGTTCCTTGTCTTTGATCTTAACCTGATCCCACAGTGGGCGGTGATCTCCCTTCTCTCTCCATATTTCAACTCCCATCATCCATACAGCATAAAGAAATGGATCGTCCGTTGCTTATGACAACGAGCAAAATCATAAGTGGTGATCCAGAGACATTAGATAAAGAAATGGTCAGTATAAGTAGTACCCTACAACGTAACTACTACTCTGGGTACATAGCATCAGCCCCCAAAACTAGGATAGGCGTGTACAAGAGGAGGACAACAACACTCAAAAACAGTCTGTCTGCCTTATGTGAAGGGGTTATCAGAGAAAATACAAAGGATCTGCGGTTCATATAACATCAAGACAACCTTCAAGAGCTTGACGACACTTCGCAGATATCTCTCCCGAGTAAGACCCCCCATAGAGGAGAACATGACTAAAGACTGTGTGTACGCTATCCCGTGCAGCCGCGGAAAGAAATATAAAGAGGTGACTGGCCGCTCCCTTAGGGTAAGGCTTCAAGAACACCAGAAAGCTGTAACACGAGGTGAAGAAGAAAAATCAGGCGTGGCTGATCGCATATGGAGAGAGAAGGGAGTTCACTGCCATCTGTGGGAGCCGAATAAACATAGAAATGAATACAATATGGGAACCAGTAATAAAGAGTGCCAGAGAAAAGCGATAACAACAACAAAAGTTGCAATATGAGCTCTTGTAAAACATGCAATGATAACAGCAAAAAATTGCAATATTAGCACTGCTGAGACATTAGCTTTATAATACCCAGAAACTCATACGCATGTGTCCTCAACGACATATGGCACAGTGAATAAAGGTTTTGGTTAGATCCAGGGACAGGACCCAAAGTGTGTGAGTTCAATACCCGGTTAAGGCAGTGGAGAACTTTCAGAGGGAAATTAACAGGCGATAACTGATAACTGACATCCATTAAACATTGCACGTGGAACTAGAACCGTCTACACCAGTGAGCGAAATAAAGGGTTAAGTTCGACATTCCAACCACCTGAAGAAGGCCGGAGCGTACAAAGACCGAAACGTTGTAATAAATATGGCGAGAAAGATGGGGACAATAGTCCGAATATTGTAAATAAAGTAAAAAAATTAAATTGTCAGAGAGAGAACTGAAATGATTATCAATATCTATGAACTGTTTCTACACACTCTTCTCCCCAATAAAAGAAAAATACGAAGAATTTTAAAAAACTGAATAAAAAATTTACAAAATATTCGGTGTTCTTCTCAGTCATAGGATTCTATACGAAAATTTATATTTCGGCCCTAAATTAAACGTTTCAACTGAAAATTAATGATTCTAATTTACAAATATATTCCATACTCACGGACGAATGAATATAAAAAAAATACGAAGGCAATGTCTTTTAGAAGTAGATAGAATGATTCCAATAAGGGATGAATTTTGGCAGATGTAGAGTATTTTTTTACGCAAGAAGGAAAGATAAATCGATAAGGTTCTGTCTTTTTGCAGAAGTCTTATGTGTCTTTTACAGCATCTGTGAGAAAAATACACAAATATCATTGGAATTATTCGTAAAGGCGGAATTTTATTTATCGAAAATGAAATCGAATGAATGGAATCACAAAAATTGCTATTGATGCTGTGAATATTGAGTCGGCAAGAATTCTCTTTTCATACTGCGTCACATTAAGTGAAAGTGATAAAAAGGTTCTGAATACATTTGATACTGAACATCTTCATTGCATTCAAATTATGTATTATCGTTTTTTATTACCAAATTGATGTATGTATAAATCGCTCTAGTTAGCGTCGAATGCAGTGAAGATATAAAACTTGTCTGCAGCTTTTTATGGCTTCAAAATATATAGCTGTAGTGTCCACATAAGCATGGCCACTTCAATAGAAAATACAGGATTTTATTGAAAATAATGAAAGAAAAATATTAGAAAGGAAAAAAAATGTTCCTAAATAAGACTAGTTTATTGTATTGTTAAATTACACTTATAGCAATAATTTATCACGAACTATGTGATTCATGTCCGGAAAAAGGTTTGAATCGAATTTATTGTCTATTAAGATACTTTGTCTAAGAATGAGTATTATGGGTATTAATCCCAGTATATACTGTGTTTCCTCTAATATGGAGTAAAGTAAGTTTTGTCCCCAGTGTCACCTCGGGAATCTACAAGGTGTTTTTTGGCCTCTAAGAGTAGAATCTTGCTCTAAAGGATAACAGTGGTAGCATCAACATAAACAAAATACAAAAGAATAAAGAGAATCACTCCCACACTCACAAGACGAATATCGAACATCTATAAACCTGAAACCTAATACCCACGATAACCGATCTTAATTAGACGATTTCAGTATTCATTTGCAAGCATTTTGGAACATCCTTTACTGCGTTCAATTTACGTCTTTCAATCTGGTGATTAATCTTCACCACCTTTCAAATATTTTCAAATCGATTCAAGTTAATTGACTGATTGGGATTTATTTTAGGGTTGACTTTATTTTCAAATCATTGGTTGCGTTGCTGGTATGTTTAGCTTTGTTGCCCTAATGAAAAATCGAATTGTGCTTTTAAAATTTTGATTGATACAAGGATGGTTTTATTCCATATATCTTGGTCCATTCTTCCTCTTTTTTTAAACTTCAAATGTTCCTGTAACATGTGATGAAAAATAAAATCATTCCATTACATTACCGCTTCGATTGTCCCCCGTTTGGACAGTGTTTTATGGCCTGAATTCTTGGTTCTTCTCCAAGAAATAACAATATCTTGGTTTCATCAAACCAATGAATATTGTTTCAGTTGTTATAAAAGTTATATATCTACATTTATCAAAACTTAGACGTTCCTTCAAGTATCATTTCTTTGAAAGCAGGATTTGTTATGGTCTACAAGTTTGCAAAATGTTATCCTTGTCAGTTTGATGTTCTACTGCAGTTCCTGATTTTCATAGGAAATGTCTAACATAATTTCTTCTCCATCTATGGGTTCAATTCCTAAAGAACAACATCTTTGAAATCAAAATCAGGAATAAGACAATAATAAACCTAATTAATTGCCTTATATTACAACTCATGGCAGTTCGTAAAAAAACAAGTAGAGAATCATATTTTTATACAAATATCTTATTAAGAAGTTTTCCATAACATGAGATCTGACTTCTTTCTTTAGAACATGATCTGCATCAATGAATACACACACACGCACACATGCACACATATATATTTATATATGTGTATGTGTGTGTGTGTATATATATATATATATATATATATATATATATATATATATATATATATATATATATGTATGTATATATTCGTCCATTTTGAAAATCATTTTTGCATGAAAGATTGTTTAATGGTCAATAATAAATAATTTATATCTTTATATATAAATATATTTTTTTCAAAATCGGCATTGGCTTCATTTGGACTCTCCTGAGCACGATAGTACTCTTTCACGTTTTTCGAAATAAATCTGTCAGATTACAGATAAGCCAAATAATTTTGTTTATTAATCTATTCACGTTGTTGAATTCTATGTATGGTAGATAAACTGAAAATCATAAAATATAAGAACAGAAATCATTTAATATACAACAGGAATTAAATTATTTCGAACTGTTGGGATGTTGAGGGATTTCTTTTGAAAACCTGAAAAAGAATTATAGTAGTCGGCAGCGTCAAATTGAAACAAACGTACATTTTAAATATCGCACTGCATCAAAACGACTGTTACTAAGTAAATAATCAAAAATGTTATTTTTATGTGTTTTAAATTAGTTCTTTTAAACGTATTTACATTTCAAGAAAATTTCCCCTCCATGATTCCGAAGCAGGTTGGACAGCTGACGAGGGATTAATAGCATGGGTCAGATTAAATTGTGGTAGAAAACGATTTCAAGCTTCATGTTACAGTTATATATCGTTTACCTTTCGTGTTTTCCTCCATCTTCACGAAAGCACCAACCGACCTGCTATTTAATCAACAGCGGGGTGAAGAAAGTGAAATAATGATTAACGTGTAAAATCTCTGGCACTCCTTATTACTTGTTTCCTATATGGTATTCATTTCTATGCTTGGTCGGCTCAGGAGCTATTTGGAGCCTAGCATATGTGCTGATTTCTTAAGTTTACGAATTTTTCAATGGTGTTCTTTGTCTGTGATCTCAACATGGTCCCATAGATGGTGGTGATCTCCTTTCTCTCTCCATATGTGAACAGCCACGACTGATTTTTCCACTTCCCCTCGTGTTACAGATTTCTGGTGTTCTTGAAGCCTTACATTAAGAGGGCAGCCTGTCTCCCCTTTATATTTATTTCCGCAGCTGCACAGGATAGAGTACACACTGTCTTTAGTCATGTTCTCCTCTATGGGGGGGTTCTTACTCTCGAGAGATATCTGCGAAGTGTCGTGAAGATTTTGAATGTTGTCCTGATGTTATATGGACCACAGATCCTTTGTATTTTCTCTGATAACCCCTTCACATAAGTCAAGCAGACTGTTTTTGAGTGTTGTTGTCCTCCTCTTGTACCAGCCTATCCCAGGTTTTGGGGCTGCTTCCTTGTACCCAGGGTAGTTGTTACGTTATAAGGTACTACTTATACTGACCAACTCTTTATCTAATGTCTCTGGGTCGCCACTTATGATACCTCTCTACCTTGTTGGCGTCTGAAATGTTGATCACAGTGTCGTCTGTTTACGTCGCAGTCTTTGCACCAACCGTCAGGGCCATCAATGGTAGCACGAGATTCCTCCATGAAAAAAACTTTCGAGAAGCCGACTTTCATGTTATCTTCTGCCCATTTCAGACACTTTTGTACATGTCCTTTGGTCAATGGAGGCGTCGTCATCGGTCTCAGTGATTTCCAGACCTTTTTTAGAAGATGACATCGAGTAGTTCTGGACACAGCAGCAGGTCCAGTGCGCCTGAAAAGTTCTCGAATGGTCAGGCCCGGGTTATTTACAGCTTCACGTTTAATTCGCGACAATGAATTTTGAGAAACAACCCTTGTGTCTCACTTATCGGACCTCTTACGGAACATCGTAGGAGCTGCAACAACCTTTTTCACAGTTTGGCGATATCTTCCAATCATTTCGGATATTTCTAATGTTCATTTACCTTTTGCAAACAGTTAAGTCACAATTCCATCCCATTATTCAGGATTATGAAGTCAATCTTTAATAATTTAGTACACTGAAATATCGTGTTACCCATGCAAATGGCTTCGGTTTGTTTACACTTGCGCAGAACCTTACAGTTATTACACAGCACGCGCATATAACTGTTGACACCATGCTATTCAGACTACGGATTTCACCTTTTTATAGTAGGTGTCTTCAGGTTGGAATAAAAGATAAGCACGTATGTAAGGAATGTTCGTTGGAATTTTCAGTAAGATGTACATACTTTTCTCTATGATATGTTATATAAGCTAATTGAGGAACAAAAGAGGGATCTACACGGTGTGGGGCTAATATTCAAATCCAGCAGACGTTAACGCCTTCAGTACGAGGAAAAATCATTACGGCTATAATTAATTATATGTTCTGTGACTTTCAGCTTCTGATATCGAATCTTATTAATCTTATGGATAATTATTTTAGTGTCTTGCATCTTAATATAGATTACTTGGCATTTTTTAAATTGCATTAAGGTTGCCTTATTGATTTTGTAAACTTTAAAAGGTTTTTACATTAGCATTACTTGTAGAATTTTTAATTTTTCCCCATATATGTTTGCTTAACTCTGGTTTTCTCATACATATCTCTTTTAATGTTGACCCACAAGATTTCTATTGGATTAATATTATCATTATACTAATTTGACGTCCTAGAAACATTTTAGCAAAAAAAGCAGTCTGAACCTTTTCAGAATGTGAAGGAACATGTTATAAAATTTGCGTTAAAGCATCTTGGTTCTCTCTTTGCCCGATTCAAAAAACTTCCTGAGTAAGAACTTACTATAATACTCTGCATTTGTTGACCTCATCGTCAAATTTTAAGGCATTTATTATTTTACTGCCGTCACGGTATTACGAAAGGCGTCTCTTTTCGTTCCGCTGGAGCCTGCCATAGCGGGCGTCGTCGTCGCTAGGGGCGGTTGCGGTCCGCGTCGGTGGCGCTCGTCGTCGCCGTGCGCGTCCGCTACTTCGGCTGTCGTTGCCTTGCACGCGGCGGCGTCCGCGAACGGGCCACCCGATTTGACATCCGCGACAGGCGGGATTTTGCCGTCGCCGTCTAATTTCGAATCCTCCCCACCCAGCTGTTGTTTTCTGAGTGATGTTGGTCGAAATGTTCCAAGAAAACCCAGATACGAGAGCAAACATCTTATCCAGTCTTTATTGCTTTACAATCATCCTTCAAATTACTGTTGAGAAATCAGTTTTACTTTCCCCAACACACATATGTCTATTTCTGATGTTTACCCGAATTTATTGTTTTGATTTCTGTCACTTTTAAATGATTAAAAATATTCTTACTTTCTCTCTGTTGATATTCGCAACACAAGTTTTATCCTTTTATTTTTAAGGTCAATCATTTTGTCTTGTTATTGCAATTTTCAAATTTTCTCAAATCTCTTTTGCTAACATTCTGAAAGTCTGTTTGTTTTTGTTGTTCTAATATTTTCACGTTCTTCGTCAGTTTAATATTGTTGCAATTGTATCACTGAATTGCATTATTATAACTTGTCTCCTTTTTAACTTAGATTTTCTTATAAACCCTAGCAATTCCTATGCATAAGAAACTTGAAAAATATCAATAACTATAACATGGTACATACTGATTGACAACGAGAAGAAAACAAGCCGATTTGCATAATACAATCACCCAGGACGAAATAAGACATTGTTAATAGTTCGAATAAAACAGATGATATGAGGTGACATTCACTTCAGATAATTTGCATGTCAATGTAAGTATATCCAGAAAAATTACGAAGAATGATAGTTCAATCTAACTTTCGATCTGGAAATACAGGTTTATTTAAAAGTAACTCCCCATTTTATGTGTGAAGGACATATATATATATATATATATATATATATATATATATATGAAAGTTTCTCCGATTTAACCAGTAGAGAAATCAATATTTATGAATAAAAATAACAATAGGAAAACTGATAATTGCTGACGCGTTTCGTCCAATGTGGACTTTATCAAAGCAAAATACGAAAATATAAAGTCCACATTGGACGAAACGCGTCAGCAATTACCAGTTTTCCTAATTTCATTTTTATTCATAAATATATATATATATATATATATATAGTCTTAAGGTGTGCTATATTTATGGAATAAAGTGCTCAATATCAGAGATAGAGCATGTGTAAATATAAAAGTGAACATAAAGTCAACACTTAACATAGTCTGTTTCATGCTATATGCAATCGTAAGGCTACGATTGCATATAGCATGAAACAGACTGTCGTCTAAGTGTTGACTTATATGTTCACTTTATATATATATATATATATATATATATATATATCAAATATATGGGGCAGTTCAATTTATATTACAATGAATCATTCATACAAAAAGTAGATTAGTAACGTTAATGATATAAAATATCGAAATCCCTTCGTAAACAAAGTTTTAAAAAAAAAGCATTAACTTTTGTATAAATGATTCATTGTAATATATATATATATATATATATATATATATATATATATATATATATATATATATATATATATATATATATATAAAGAGTGTGAGTGTTAGTAGCTTATCACTTTTATGCGATAGTTTTTATTATAATTAAATATTTTGTAAATAAATGTAAATATTAAAGTGTTACGATGCCAGGAATGTGCGACGTGTTTAATATTATCTATGTTATATTAAAAATGTCTATAAAGTTGAAAGATGTCTACATCTTTCATAGGCGTGGTACGGTTCTTTATCTTTAACAATCGGTTACTATTGAAATTGTTAAATGGACCTAAACACACGCACCTCTCGACAGAGCGAATAAATCGATGATATCGATTTTAGGGAAAAACTGAGCACAGCAATTTTCGCTTAAATTTTGAGTTTGGTCCATTCTTAATAAGTATGGCGCACTTGTGGCAAAAAATAAAACTCCTTGACACAATGAAATCGATTTTCTATCGAGAATTCTGTCCTGTGCAAACGAGGAAAAAAAGCAAAACAGAATAAGATTGAAAGTTAATATGATAGTGTTGGAAGAAGCGTAATTGTAGTAATGGCAGAGACACACCAAAAATAACATCGTTCACAGATATAGAAACGTCCTTAGAAATAAAAACCAGACTTTTGGGGGTTTTAAAAATTTGTTTTCCTTCATTTATATTGGAGGGGGGAATACGACATTGTTTTTAGCAAACACAAGAAAGTTTGGCACAAGAAGAGCGGTTACAGTCTTTATTAGAGGAAAAAGATTGCTTTATTCTAAACTTTCAATGTTGTGAATGGCATGACATGATATATAGTTATTTGAAAAACAGTACTTCCCATGCATGAACACTTAAGCCATCGATGCGGTGGAAAGTTATGGGGGGGGGGAACAGAAAGACTGACAAATAGGAAGACAGAAATGAGAAATGTTAATGTGAAAAAAAGAGACAAGAGGTCATGGTGAAAAAAGCTCCAAATCAGATGGCTCCTTCGCTACTAAAATGATGAATATTACTATATTACTATTTTCTATATGTAAAGAAACATTTTTGCTAATGGTAATTTTAGTTGTTTTGGTAATGGTAATATTAACCGTTTTGCTAATGTTAATATTAGCCGTTTTGGTAATGGCAATATTAGCCGTTTTGATAATGATAATATTAGCCGTTTCTTTATAAAAAAAAAAGTCGGCTATCATTGAAAGAGCAGCCAATGAGATTGAAATTTATATTTATCTTTTTTTTCTGTACGTATTAAATTTCTTCCTTCACACGTTCTTCCCAACGTCCTTCTTTTTTACTTACCATTTCCCAATTCTATTACCGCGTGACTACATATATATATATATATATATATATATATATATATATATATATATGTGTGTGTGTGTGTGTGTGTGTGTGTGTGTGTGTGTGTGTGTGTGTGTGTGTGTGTGTGTGTAGTGATTTTCATATTTACTAAGCGTATACCAAATGTCAAAAACCGCAAGTATGGAGAAACATCTGAGGATATACTTTACAACTCAGTCGTAATTGAACGGGCGATACTGACAGTAAAGTAAGCATTATTAATAAAAACACTCAATAGGATTATGAACACGGCCACAATGTGCTGAACGTGTTTGAAAAATAAAACATTCCTATAACTCTAGATGCATACATAAAACAATCCACACATTCAGTTAAAATTCAAAATAAAATTAACCTTAATAATTGCTAAAAGTATAGCTGAAAGCGCTCAAGCATGCAGAACACTTTATACATAATTTATATCCAGAAAAGAAGAAAATTATAAGAATACAATTAAAATTAAATAAAAACTTTAACCACAGTATTGATGAAACTTATATGAAACAGGAATTGCTGCCCAAACACATTTATTTTACAATCAACACCATCACTTGATAAGACACCAAAAGTGTTGAAACAAAATTGCAATTTTTGTAGTGATGTTATAACATGTATATGTTATCATTTTGAATACACACACACACATATATATATATATGTGTGTGTGTGTGCGTGTGCGTGTTATTTTTTTCTATTTTAATGAGACTAAATCCTACTAAAATTAACAAGATATTTAATAAGTTAATGTTTCTTTATGAAATGAATAAACCAGCAGTGCAATTTCGTTCAAGGCATATTATATGAATGTGAATTATAAAACTATAAGTATCTATTGTGGAAATTACGTAGTTTTTGTTTTGGTTTTAATGATGTCTAAATAATATTTGGAGTAATAATAACGACCCGAAAACTTTTTGATATATTCAATGTTTTACCAATGTTAATTCTCATCCCAATGTAATATTAAAAATGAAGTTAAAACCAAATTTACAGAAAGGCTCTCTTTATTATCTGAAACTAAACGTTCTTATCAAACTATTTATAAAGGGAAATGCTGTTTGATCAAATTAGAAATTACAATTAATTAACGCAAGAAAACCTTTTAAGTGTTTCTACCCCCCCCTAACCCAAGAGAACTTGAGTCTTACTATTCCTTACATTGATTGCTGAAAAGTCTAGTTCAAATTTGGAATATCCGCGGAGGTTTAGAACAAAATTTTCACTACCTTCAAATACCTGTACGATAAAAGAAAAAATTGTGTTGTTAGGCAGTCTAGAATCGTCCAATATGTATCGAGGTTCATAGGTTTTTATGATGGTTATAGTAAACATTTATAGAGTTCTGTTTCGAGATGTGTGTGTTCAGCCGTCTTGATAAATCAGTTGTGGTTTGTCCCAAAATCGTTAATAAATGAATGATTTCAGAATGAACATTCATTTCGACAATTTCTACACACACTAAGTTTGATCGCTGGTTTTGTTTAGCGGCATATCAACACCTCTATGGGTCATTTAATGTCGTATTGTTAGTAAGTCTACTATAAATTGTATCGCTGTTATTTCGTTTTCAAAAAGTATTATTGTTTGTCTATATTTCTGAGATGAGGTATTATGTACAGTATTTACATTAGTCGGACTATTGTCCTCATCTTTGTCGCCATATTTGTCACAACGTTTCGGCCGTCTTCAGGTGGTTGGAATTTCGAACTGAACCCTTTATTTCGACCGCTGGGATAGACAGTTCTGATTCCACGTGCCATGTTTGATGGATGTCAGTTATCAGTTATCTCCTGCTAATTTCCCCTCAGAAAGTTCTCCACTGCCTTAACCAGGAATTGAACTCACCTTCTTTGGGTCTGTCACTGGAGCTAACCAACGCCTTTATCCACTGTGCCATGTGTCCTTGAGGACATCTGGGTATGAACTTCTGAGTATTATAAACCTAATGTTTTTTTTAGCATCATTTTTTTGCTGTTACCATGTGCTCATATTGCAATTTCTGCTGTTATCATTTATTTATGTCTTTACCAGTTCATATTAGCAACTTTTATTTATCATTGTTTTCTCTGGCACTCCTTATTACTGGTTCCCATATTGTATTTATTTCTATGCTTGGTCGGCTCAGGAGATTTTTGTGGCCCTAGCATATTCTGCTGATTCATTAAGTTTTAGTACGAATTTCCCAATGGTGTTCCCTGTCTATGATCTCAACATGATCCCACAGGGGAACATGGAATACTTTTGAAGAAATGGCATTAGAGTCTATATCGCTAAAGCCAACTATATGGTTACAGTACGTAGATGACACTTTCATACTCTGGCCCACATCAGGAAGAAGTCCAGGTTCTTCTGGACCATGTGAACTCAATAAGACCTTCGATACAGTTCACAATGGAGAAAGAACAAATGGAGAAAGAGTAACAACTCACTCCCATTCCTGGATGTACTAATATCTCGAACAGAGAATGGGTTCAAGACATCCGTATACCGTAAACCAACATTCACTGGACAGTACCTCAATTTCAACTCCCACCATCCATACAGCGTAAAGAAAGGGATCGTCCGATGCTCACAACATCGAGCAAAAGTCATGTGGCGATCCAGAGACGTTAGATAAGGAATTGGTCAGTATAAGTAGTACCCTACAACGCAACAACTACCCTGGGTACATGGCAGCAGCCCCCAAAAACTGGGATAGGCGGGTACAAGAGGAGGAGGAGGAGGAGGAGGACAACAACACTCAGAAAACAGTCTGCCTGCCTTATGTGAAGGTGTTATCAGAGAAAATACAAAGGATCTGCGGTCCATATAAAATCAGGACAACCTTCAAAAGCGTGACAACACTTCGCAGGTATCTCTCACGAGTGAGACCCCCATAGAGAGGAACATGACTAAAGACTGTGTGTACGCTATCCCATGCAGCTGCGGAAAGGAATATAAAGGAGTGACAGGCCGCCCCCCTCAAGGTAAGGCTTCAAGAACACCAGAAAGCTGTAACGCGAGGGGAAGTAGAAAAATCAGGCGTGGCTGACCACATATGGAGAGAGAAGGAGATCACCGCCCCTGTGGGATCATGTTGAGATCATAGACAGGGAACACCATTGGAAAATTCGTAAACTTAATGAATCAGCACATGCTAGGCCACAAAAATCTCCTGAGCCGACCAAGCATAGAAATAAATACAATATGGGAACCAGTAATAAGGAGTGCCAGAGAAAAGCAATGATAACAAAGTTGCAATATGAACTCTGGTAAAGACATGCAATGATAACAGCAAAAATTGCAATATGAGCACTGGTAAAAATAATGCTGAAAAACATTAGGTTTATAATACTCAGAAGTCCTCAAGGACACATGGCACAGTGGATAAAGGCGTTGGTTAGCTCCAGTGACAGACCCAAAGAAGGAGAGTTCAATTCCTGGTTAAGGCAATGAAGAACTTTCAGAGGGAAAATTAGCAGGTGATAACTGATAACTGACATCCATCAAATATCTACCCCAGCGATCGAAATAAAGGGTTCAGTTCGAAATTCCAACCACCTGAAGAAGTCCGGAGCGTACAACAGCCGAAACGTTGTGAGAAATATGGCGACCAAGATGAGGACAATAGTCCGACAAATGTAAATACAAGTATTATTGTTATAGAACACTAACCATGAGTATATAGTACCCAGCGCAGATTTTCCTATTTTTAATTATAATTTTCAGTATCTGATTTTTTTTTTATGTTTTTCAGTTCATATTAATGTTAAATCTAAGTACAAAGTTTGAAGTGCCTGCATGTAAAATATTTCAAATAATGATTTATATTTATTTATTTTTTTTTTTTTGATATTTTCAAAATTGGGTATGATATAGCCATGGTTAGTAGTGATGTAACTTTAATTGATTGTTAGTGTTCTAGGGTTAATTTTACTCTAAATATGTAGTGTTGGTAATTTCTTTATACAAATACGTAATGCTGGCATCTTCACCAGCATTTTATACTTTCATAGTGTTTTGACTTTGTTTGAGGGGGACACTATTTGCTCAGTGGACACTAGCAGATGCTACAAACCCGGATTATTGTGGACCTGGGAACAATAGCAATTAAGATGTGGCCGCTTGCTCCCCAAAACCTCCAATCAGCCGATGAGAGATCTTAGAAACGGGTGTTGTTTAGCGTCACGCCTGGGATTTGCCGCAGAAGTACAAAACAAAAATCTCACAAAAATTGACAATCCTTGACAATCTATATTGTCTAAAAGAGAACTTTATTTTGCGTATCTGGGAACATTTAATAATTGCTTCTACATAGAGGTCGTTTCTTCAAATTATATCATTTCAGAAAACAAGAGAAACATCTACTCGGCTATTTAGTCCATGTGTAATGGAATAGTGAGAAATTTCGAAAAGTAGGCAACTCTTAAAATGGATTACATTTATTCCCATATTATACTTAAATTGTCATTTTTCATAGAAGATTCGACAGAAAGGTCCGTTTTTATAATTTAAAAATAATTTTGAATGTTTATTTAACGCTTTCAACCTCTTCTAAAACTGTTTCTCTTCTGTGGACATCAAGACTTAAATCACACGTCTGCAATATTTATACATCGGTAAGTGTCCATCGTAATATTTGTTAAAGGTTCCTTCATGTAAATCATGAATCATGCCAAATTACTGTCTCTCGTACAAATATGTCGCCTGTTGAAAGTATATTTTCTCATGTTTGTAAATTTGACTTAATATAATTCAGCATTGAAAATCTGATGAGAGAATGAAAAGCGATATCAGGTTTCAAAAATATACGAGAAAATTTTATAAAGCATCGCATGAACGGCATTTAAAATTTACTTTTACAGTGTTGATTTCACAAGTAAAATTTTGACCAATACACGAAAGTTATTAGACTACCAATTTTAATTAACAACTATCACCATTATTCGACCGTAGTCGTGATCATTGAGCCAAAGCGAACGATCCTTTCTTTAGCTGTATAATGTGTGCTAGACCACGGTAACATGCAGTTTTGAATTCAGTGTTATTTCTCCTAGACCAGTTGCCACCTAGTCTGTCCTGCTATTTAACCATAGCGGGGTAAAGATTATTCCTATCTTTCCCAAGGTTATTAGCATGTAAATGAATGTAAGTGATCCGATTGGCTCTCTGATTCCTCAATCCGAGACTCTATCCATTTTGTCACCGTGCCTCCAACAACTATATAAATCATGTCTTGAAAATCATTGTGTAAAACCATTTCTTCGACTTCCTCTGTCTTTTTGACAAATACTTTCACGGTAACTGCTCCGGTGAGCTGCTTTCGCTGGTTCCCAGACTTCATGAATTTAAGCGTTCAACTAGGCTGGCATCTCGCTCTCACCCTTTCACTGTCGAAACTGTTAAATGTAGCCGTCTCTTCTACTTCAATAGCTTCATATCTCGCACCTCTCGCCTGTGAAACTCCCTCCTCTCTTCCTGTTTCCCTGATTGCTATAATCTCCAACTATTCAAATGTAATGTCAATCGATGTCTGCAGATGCCCTGAACTATCCCCTATCCTTCTCTTCATCCTTTCCTCTATCACTCCTCTTTGCTCTCCTTCGAACTCTCTGTAACCCTTTGCGTGCTAGTGGCTTCCCGCCTTGCTTGGGGTCGAACGCTTAAAAAAAAATCGGAAATGATTTGACAAAAAGAATAGAATAGATTCTATTCTACATTAATTATAATCTCCAGCATGTTTTCTTCTAATTACCGTATCTCTTCAGATCGTAAACGACCAAGGATTTCCACAAACCACTGTCCTTTGTAGCTTTTATTAAGTTTTGACTTTTTATTCTCGAAATGTTTTTGTTTCTTAATATGTTGCTTACCTTTTGGAAGGCGTCTTTCTCTATTCCTCAAGACATGGCACGTTGATTAATGAAGTCCACTGCGGATACATGCAACAAAACAATTGCTGAAGCGCAAAGATCCTCGCACGCAAATATATATATATATATATATATATATATATATATATATATATATATATATATATATGCGCTACTTTTAGATATATACATATTACCGACGTATTTTTTTATTTGTAAAATATGAATAAATAAATTAAGTATAAACGTTAACTTCAAAGAAATCAGTACCTTGCTTTTTCACTCAACTCCGGTTTCGTTATATAAAGTTATAGGTCAACGTTTTTATCCCTGATATACGAATATCGATTTGTTTTTCTGTTTATAGTGTCGTTGTATGCAGCAAATATGGTAGCTAAACTGGACGCATTCCAAATTGACCGGTCTCCGATTTCCAGTATATTCTTCAATGTTCTTGCAGTTCAGCCGTGCTCTGAATATTCACGTCTCCTTCAGTTTTCAGATGCAGCCCCTCTTCATCCCTCTATTATAGGAAGCGCTCAAAGTGCGCCAATATATATGTTCGTCCTGCTAATTAACATATCTCACAGATTCTACAGCTTCAGGGTGACGTCTTCGTATATTTAAATTCATCATTGTCTCAATTCCACATTTCTCGCCGCAACATAATCTTCATTGCCATCTGATAGTCTTAGCTTTTCTAATTCCTAAATGCTATAATTAATATATTTATTATTGTGTGAAAGAGCAGCACGCCAAGAATCTGATTTTGGGCCACAAATATACAAAGCCCAATGTGCCTATCAAGGCACCCAGTCAGATAAGAGTATACAAAGCACATGCAGAACGGCCAAATATGCGATATATAGTAACAGGTTTTGATAAACTCAGATATAATTTTTTTATGAAGATCCCTGTTAGAAATTTTTTCCAGTCGGCTCAGACAGTCACCGTCTTAAAGTTTTCCCATATATCTAGATTGGACTCACACTATTTTACACCCCTGAAAATTTAATTAAAAACAGGCAGTACACATCTCGTCCATAAGGCTCTCTCACTAACTCTGCCCATCAAGAATGCGTAGTGCATCGGTCCAGATGTAACATTCCCACATTGTTACAGCCTACAGACAAAAAAATGTCTGTAGCTCATCACTTCACCAAACAAAGTATGCAAATGTTAGCATCTTCACTCAATTAAGATTAGAAGCTGTGTAGCTCCAGTGTATGATTATTATTATTATTATTATTATTATTATTATTATTATTATTATTATTATTATTATTTTCTTTGATTTCTGGCGTTTACACATTACTTTCCGGGTCCCGCCCAGGGACCTAAGGTTAGAAATGGCGTCATGACACTTTCCACTGACAAAAAAAAAAAAAAAAAAAAATATTACATAGATAAAGCCCTTTGTAAAGTGTGGGCTGTACTTGTCAGAACAATTTTTTGTATCTCCTTGAGACATGGATTTCCAGGAATCCCTTCAGTTAGTCTACTGCAATCTTTTCCAACCAGTCCTAGGGCTCCAACTACAACAGGGATTGTTGATGTTCCCATATGCCACATTTTCGAGATTTCTATTTCAAGGTCCTTGTACTTTGACAACTTTTTGAATATCTTCAAAGATACATCCTATTGATATATTTTCACAAAACAGTACTCAGCACATGATCAAAGGATGTCGATTAAAAGGAAATTTATTGAGAAACTTATATTCTTGTCACCGCAACATTTCTGCTGGCTCTAACGTAAGTATTTTCGCCTATTTCCTCCGAGCTTATTTCGAATTTTGAGGAAATTTTTCCAAGTTCTTCGCTTATCATAGGCACTACCTAACGTGTTGCATCTCATATATTTCGTTGAAGTGGTTGTTTTCTATTTGGTATGTTTCTTTTATTTGTAAATTTCAATTTCACACCCACACACACACAATCTAGAGCAAAATATCTTATTTTTACTGAACTTTTGTTTCGGACCTCAAAATTCCACTTAAATTCTGAGTAATACATGTAGATGTTAATCTGTGATTATAAGAATTGTTGATATGTTCATAATTTGTACGTAGTTTTTTTTTTGTTTGTTTTTTTGTGACAAGCATATTTGTATGTTTATTATTTTTATTCGATATCTCTTCGGCAACCTAGTTTCAAGAGACTTCGAAATTGGTTAGCATGTCTATCTCTACTTGAAGAATTTCTCTAATGTAGTTTGCATCCGCTTATTCAAGACTTCTGGCACAAAACAATAAGATGGAAAATAACATTACATTAAAAAAAAAAGGTAAAACCTGTAAAAATAAAACCATTTATTTGCTCTGAATAAGAATGACAATTTTCTGAATTCATAGAAGTTGCATTTCTTTGTGCCAAGAGAACGTTTTTGCTGAATTCTATGTTTTCATTTCAATTTTACGATTTCAGTTGGTGGCAAGCAAAGAGGTATGCTTCATATTCAATTACTGAGAATTTTCTTTTAAAGAAATGACTAATAGTAAAATAAAATCGGTTCTTGTTGAAATCAGCACAAAAAGGTTCATATTAAGGAACATGTTTCTAAATTGAATGACAAAATGATGATATCTTAAAATAAGACAAAAATAACTTTAATAATATAAGGAAGCCTTAAAATGTAAATATATAAAAGAAGCTGGAGTTGAAATATTTCGATTCCCCAGACAAAAAAAAACCCTCAAAAACAAAACGAATGAGTCTAATATTTACTTTTTCCTTCTTCCCGTTAACAAAAGCCGTTTTTTTGGTATTTTTCTTCTGAGTGAATGGAAGTTTTTATTATTATGTTTCATCTGCCTTTTTCTTTCACTGAAATAGAATATTCCAATTTCATTACTAACCATACGCAGACATTGGTGGCACAATTGCCAGGGAACAACTTTAATGCACGTGAGGTATTGTTCATGCGTGCTCGTCTCTGAAATTCATGTCGATTCATAAGGAATGAAATCGGGACACGTCGACGTGATGTAATGGTTGGCAAGCTTACCTCACTAGAATGGTTATGACTGAATAGTGAGGTCGATCCTTACTAGGTGCCTCCATACTTTACTTGTGCCATATCTAAACTACGTTTCTAAAATCACCATAAGGAACGAGATTCTATGGTACATTCAATAATTATTTCTTTGTAAGTTACGTTTTCTCTAAAATTTGATTTTTTTTTTTTTTTTTTTTGCAGTGATTGCTGTTTTCAGCGCCAAACAATATATCCTATTAAATTCAGTTTGGTGTACTTAGGAGGCACAGTAGCGTAATGGATAGCGGCTTGGATTGAAGAATTGGCGAGCCGAGTTCGAATTCCAGGTATGAATCCTCTTTTTCTTACCAGCCACCCCCAGGTTTCGGTAAATAGCAGGACAAATCGGGGTCTTAGCCTTGGATGGCAACTCGTCAACCCACAAAAGAAATCGCAACCTACTGCGGGTAAAAATCTGCCTCGTCAGTCATGTATCGAAAGATACATGATCGCCTAAGCGTGTAACAATCATGGCATATACTGACTGATTTGTTTTACTTGTTGTGGCGAAAGTTCATGACACTCTGAACGTTCTGTTTATATATTTTTTGTTTTTTGCTAAAATATACCGGCTTGTTCATTTAATTGACATTGCGTTCGATGATTTATTTAATTCATTTCAATATCATTTTTATTTTCTTATATTGATTGTCTTACTTTTCATCTTTGTCTTTACTTCGATCACATTATTTTCCTTCTATTCTCTCTCTGTAGTATGTGACTTACCGAAATGATGAAAATACCAACATTGCAATCAGAGCTTCAGTGACAGCAGGTGCATCAGCGAGTGCACATCAATGGTGACCACCTAGAAACCAAATTCAGCCTGAACTGACGGTCAGTGACTACCACCGACTACCGAAATGTAAATACATGGTCGACACAGATGCGCCTAGAATATACACACGTGACACAAACCGGATGACAAGTAGATATGTAGGCAATCCTCACGGTAGGAAGAGAAGGACAAACTCTCTTATAGCATCGCTGGAAGGTAGAAACTACGTTCGGAGAAAACCCCAGAGCCACACACCCGCTAGTCCAGAGTTGAATAAACAATAATTTCACGTAGTCTTTTGTTCTTGTTAGTATATGCTTGAATTATATTTGTTTACGTATAGCAAATCAAAATGTAATCAGCGTTAATGGTGTTGATTCCAACATGAATTCCCTCATCGCTAGAAACCTATTTTAATTGGAAATATTTAAATAATAATAATAATTTAATGAATTAATGAATAGATTTACTGGTAACTGAAACATAAAATACTGTAATTCACTTTAGATGGTGAAGTTAGATAATATGTGGCAATAGTGCAACAAAAAATTAAATAAATGCGATGCATATTGGAGGTGCAAATTTATTGGTCAGCAACAGGAATGCTATGGGAATTGTGAAAATTAGTGGAGTACGGAAATATAATATAAGCACGAATAAGAAGCCGTCATTTGAAATAAAATACTAAACTTCATTTCAGGGTTGATTCATAAGTTAAAAGATAAAACTATTAAGAGCATGAAACTACATCATGTGCAGACATCGTAAGAAATTCTTTTTCGCAGCATTTGTAGTTTTTATTGTTGAGGAAATAAGAAAATAGTTAAATATTAAAAACTTAACATCGATATTAAATAATAAAACTGATAACTAAAATCTGAAAAGATCTCGAAAAAGACATTCTCCTCATAAGAACCTTCACTGATAACTTTATACATATTCCCTGGTTAAAGATACACAGCTATCGACCCAAATTGCATCCGTTCAAACACGTGAGTCTTTATTCAATCACATATTATCATTAAATTTGACAAATGTATTCTTTCGACTACAATATGTTGAATCTAATTCATTTTTGTCTAATATATGGAAGCACAAAACTATTATAAAAAACCGAACCATGTGGTAGATATTGTTGTACACAATGAATTTTATAAATGATTTTTACTGAATGAAGGTAAAAAAATGATGAATAAGAACCAGATTTTGCCGAAAAAAAGCAAAAATTGGCAAATACGGTGCAGATATAGATATAAACCAGAACTAAGAAAGTATATCAGATCTGTTAGTAAATATGTCTTGTCATCTGTAACACATCTGGAGGATAGTATCTCTCTGCCATATAGCGATGGAGTATACAATATCCGCCGTCTCTGAGCATTATTCAAAACAAGCAATGAACATTTAGTATGCTGATGATACAGCTCTCCCCAGGCAATGACCTCCTTTTCTTCGAAAATACCTGGACACCATGAGTATTGCCTACATTCATGCGTGGCTCAAGATTAATAAAAAGAAAAATAAGAACTTGCAGCAAATTACAACCACAAACTCAGCCGATTTTGATGTTAGAAAAGCAGTTTTCCGGAAAGCGAATATTTGTGCTTCTTAACAGTCAAATATTCAGTATTGTAATCGATTAACCTGGATAGCATTTGAATGGAAAGGCATCCAAATACTGTCGAAGTCAATCGAATACAATACGGAATCTCCGATTGTTAACAAGCACAGATATTCATATTCTCGAAATCTATGGTTTCTTGAACAGGAATCTCACCAGCAGCAACAGGGCTAGTGTCTATAAGGCAATATATATTTCAATACTGATATTTACTGCGAATCATGTGTCCCATAATGCCATTGGTGGAATATTGAACGATTCCACGTGATCTGCTTACAAAGAATCCTCAGGTTGCTTTGGCGAGATAAATTAGAAAGTATTCACAGTCAACGACTATCAAAATCATGATTTTCGATCCACAGCTATGCCGGGCTGAGCGCGTCAGCCATCTGCCTGAGGAAGTATTCCTCCAATGTGCTTTCTCCGGTGAATTGGAGTCTGGCGAAACGTAAATTGGTTGGTGATCGGGCCATTTGGAAACGTGCCTGCATGGATAATGTTCAAACCAGATGAGCAAAGTTAGTCCAAAAAGTAATTCTCCACAAAAAAAAACACACACACTAAAATGAGTTTCTTTTTACCAGATTTTCATATAAGATGTTTAGCCATCATGATACTATTAGTCGTAAGAATCACTGAAAAGCCATTTGAGTTATTCAGCTAGAAATGAAACAGGTTAAAATCGTCTTGCGTCAATCCTACTATCTTGTCAACTGAGCAATGGCGTGAGGAAAAAATCATTCAGGCCTTCAGTAATGGTACCAACATTCATAAACTTGATTCCATGCTCAAAATTCATTCAAAAACCATCAAGAGAATGGTCAATAAGTTTAGAAAAGAGGGAGCAATGGAGAGGAAATCTGGATCAGGTGCTTACAGCAGGAGGAAAGCTCATCATTTCAACTTAGAGGTAAAGAGATTAATTAGAAATCGATCATAAACGAAAATGACATCTTCATCCGTAATTAATTATAGCTAATGAATGATTGAAATAAAGTTCAAATATATATATATATATATATATATATATATATATAGCTTCATTTTCCAACTTATTTAAGATGATCTTTGCCCTCGTTAACCTTTTAACTTTCTGCTCTGGAGTAACAAGTTACCTCACAGATTCCACGTATTTTTTTCACTGCTCTTTGGACTGTCACAATTGAAACTCCTCTCTCATGTGTCAAACGTCTAGCTAAATCAACTGAGATGTAAGGTCTTTGAAAATTGTGCAGACCAGAATCTTGGTCTAATCCGACATTACAGAAGCTATCAAACATCAAGAGAACCGGTCGAATTCATCCATTTATGAGAACGACTTCGATGATGACGTTCACGTCTGCCGTGATGTAGCTGTTGCTGAGTCACGTGCTTACATTATCACGATAAATCGAAAAAAATATTTGTTAAGAAATGATCGTATGAAAGTAGAACAAGAAGTAAAACTTAGCGTCTAGATTCATTTTCTTATGGGGAGATACATCAGTTCAATTATAGAGGAAGATGCGACGGAGGAAATGGTAATTACGATAACTTTAATCTTTTTCCACAGCAATAACCAAATCCGTCAAAATATTAAAGATTTACAGGAGATCTGAGGAAAGACGTTGGAAAGCCATTTAAAGAACATCAGACTCTAGATATTGGCTGTGAGTATTCACATTCATGTAGATAACAATCGTCTCTCTCCCTCTCCCTCTCTCTATCTGCCTATCTATCTATCTGTCTGCCTATATATCTATATATCCGTTTGAACCGTTGCATCTTAGAAATGATTAAAGGTATCTTACTGGAATTCTGGATTGTTTATAACACTATTGAACTCTACTTTGAGCAATATGTAATACTATGTGTCGTTGCCGCGGTAAAACGGAAGAAAGTTTTGTAAAAAGCATAAGAAAGTGTTATGTGCTGAGTGACATTGAAACGATAAAGGCTAATACAGAAAAACTGTGGGAGAATTGAGGAATTAATTCACACGTAGATGACTTGAATTGTATGTCAAGCAGTTTGAACAAAGGGAAAGTGACCCAGACTTGCGTGGGTAGCAATGTTGATTGACACACAGCTGCAAATGCAAACTGCAAAACAAAAATTTCATTTTTCGGAGAATTTGGAGTTAATTTCCCTGATTGAAAGTTGAGTTGAAATACCAGGAAGTGGTGGATAAGTCAACCACGCTCACTGAGGAGATTTACTGAGAGGTAATAATATGAAAGGATGGAGAGAGGGAATTCCCCAAAGTTATGACGTAAGCCTGAAGGGATTCACTGAAATTCATATACTTCACCAGGTTCCCCATGCCAGTTTGAGCGAATATCTATGAGGACGAGTTGTAGAAGAGAGTAGGGAGGCAGAAAAGGCCGAGACGAGGCCAAAAATAGCAGAGAGACCCACGTGATTATCTGCCGATGAAAGCCTTTGACTTCGGCCATGTGACAAACTTTACCAAATCAAACCAGATTTTGCCAAGTCAACAACGATAGCATCAATTCCGATTTAGATGCGGGTCGGGCTGATAATTAATGGCATAGCTATTTTTTCGGTCTTTTCCGATTTTGCTCGATTTGAATTGATTTTTTGACATGAGTGACCACGGGTCAGAGAGGTCTGAGATGGTAGATCAGGAGGGCGTTAGTGGTGTGATGGGAGAATCCAGGGTCCCAGCCCTTTGGAGTAACTCAAAAGACCTAAAAGATTGGATAGCTTCAGTCGAGAATTTAATATAAGTGACCACAGATCAGAAGGGCATGAAGTGTTAAATATAGTGGATGATGGGGAGAGGCAGCAACTTCCTCGTGGTGTCAGAGGATTGCTGGAGGAGACAGGGTTTCAGCATTTGGGGGAATCCGAAGAATCTGAAGGATTGGCTAGCGTCAAATGAGAAGGAACGGTGCGTATATGTGCTGTGTGATAAGGAAAGAGTATACGTAGCGTGGGAACAGTTACGGATTTCATAGGGCAGCGCATGGTGGTAAATCCTCAGTTGACTCGGAATAAGCTGAAGGAACTACTTACAAAGGAATATGACGACGAGGGGACGTCGACTGAGACCATGAGAGGCAGGGGAGCTAGGAGATGGGCGAAGAAGCTGGCCGCTGTAGCTTTTGCGGAAGAGGTCAGGAGTAACACAATTACGCAATATCAGCTGGTAGAAGCGCTCCATAATGACCGTGTATGGCATGAATTTATAAAAGATGCATATTTCATGTTGTCGGCAGCGATGGCGCTAGCCAAGGATTATCAGGGTGTTTGGGAGAAGATAAAGAGGAAAATAGCACAAGAGCGGAGTCAGATGTAGGTAAGCAGGAAGTGGGAAAGAGATGCCCACGTGAGGTGGAACGGAAGGAAGACGAACCGGAGGAACCGGAAGGAGTTCCCAACGGGGGAGACCAGACGCTGGGGCGTAGGTTCTACAAACACACACCAGGCCGTTTGATATCGAAGGAAACCACCTTAAAAAACAGAATTCAATTGCATGCCAATGAAAATGTGACCCAGACATAAGGGGTATGTTAATTGACACACAGCTGCAAATGCAAGTTGCAAAACGAAAATTTCATTTTTCCGAGAAAACGAATTTGAAGATTATTCTCCAGGTAATATTATGTAAGGGTGGAGATAAGCCGGAGGAGAGTCACCGAAATTCTCCTACCTCGCCATAGCTACCCCCATGACAGTTTGGGTGAATGTCCATAAAGAAGAGTCACTGAATAGAGAAGAGAGGCAGAAAAGACATAGTCGAGACAAATGACAGGAGAGACGTCCACATGATTATCTGCCGACGAAAGCCTCCGACTTCAGCCTTGCGCAAAACTTTACCAAAACATCAAGCCAGATTTTGCCAAGTCAACAACCATAGTATCGCTTCCGATTTAGATGAGGGCCGGTCTGATAATTAACTGTATGCGAACTCTGATATGACCAATCATTTTACGGACTGATATTAAAAACAGTATTTACTTTTGTTCAATTTATCCGAACGTTATGCTTTTCCTGCACGTCATCGCCATCCTTGGACCAGCCCAATATGAAGATAACTGCGACGATTTAAAATTGACTGTCGTGTGATCAATTTTAAATCACAACGTGGGATAATTTTTGCTCTGAATCTTCAAAGATCAGCCATGATGTTGGAAGTCATGGACGACTGAGGAAAGTGTTGTAAGATTACATTTCGTTGCTCTGACCAAGGATCGACCCTGAGTCTTTTTCACTGCTCTTTGGGCTCTCATAGCTTATGGGAAACCGTCTTATGGAATGAGTTGGATTTGCCTAATTGATAGCTTTAGCTCTAAGTTGAAATAATGATCTCTCTTGCTGTTGTTCACCCCCTCCGAACCAGTTTTCCCCTCTGCTGGAATTTGATCTTAACGCCGCAATCCTCTTTCCTCGCCACGGGCGTATCTTCAAATCAAAAATATAAAGGAGCGAAAGATATCAATAACTGATTAATGCACCTAATTTGTGTTTAAACTGACATAAGACGATTCTTGGTACTCCGCAAAGATAATATCGATATTTTATATAAAGATCGATCTCAGTTATTCATAATAACCCCGACTTCAATAAAAAAAAAACGGAATAGCCTTAATGATGCACAATATAATAGATATTTCAGAAAAGTCGTTAAAATTCCAGTAGATCCATTGTTTGGTGAGCCTGAAAACAAAGTATCGTAAGTCTTGATAACTGAAGAGAGAGACACTTGAAGTGAATGCAAGCTTCAATCAAATATTTGTCAAGTACAACACTGCTAGAATCTCTGTCCAATTGACTATTTATAGGAAGGAAGGAAGGACACTAACTCATGTGATATTTAAATGGTTTACTTGAGCCAATAAACTTTGAGAGTAGCACCCGTCATGAGTCAACGTATATAGCCCTCATATGAGGTCTTCGGAAACTGAGTTTCGAAAACTTTTTTTTACAAAGTTAAATGGCATATATGTATTTTATTTTTATCAAAATGTAAATATACATTAACCGCTCTTGGTAAACGAAATGATGAGTATTTAATATTTTCTTGAAAATATCTAAAGTTGTCGATTGAAGAAAAGCATTTTCCTAAGCTCAAAGGCAACACATCTCTTTCATTTGAATATTTGGGATTTAAAATAAAATTAATCCTTAGAGAAGCTTCTCACGAATTGCGTCGCTGTCGTAATAGTGAAGAGGTGAATAATTCCAGATAAGTGTGAAAGAGCTGAATTGACGCCGGCAGCAGATGATTCTCTCTTGGGCAAGGATTTAGCAATGGATGCATTTTCATGATTAAGGGTTGCCTTAATGCACTTCAGATAAAGCAGAGACGTTTACAAGAACATTATGTAGCAAGAGTTGTTCGCGACCCAGTTTCCGTCATAATCTGCACAAAAATATACGCTTAAAAGCTTGTTTTCTTTTATATAAACACGAAAGCTGAGTGCACTAGTAAAATGCACTACATAATAATTATATTGAGGTTTTCGTCTGTCTTTTTTGAAACATGAGAACTCTTATGTAGCGGAGGAATCATATTTTTTAAAAATAATTATAATTTAAGCTCTACTTCTGTATGGAGAACTTTTTTTTGTTTTTAAATAAAAATAAATACTAAAGAACTCCGTATTATTTACCTAACGTGTTCTTTCCTAATTTTCTACATATATGCACACACACACACAAACACACACACACACACACACACATTTATTTATATATATATATATATATATATATATATATATATATATATATCATACTTATTATAAAACCCAGTTTGTGTGTGTGTCTGTACGTTTATATATTGGATCGGATTTCCTACATTTTTCAACCGATTTCAACAAAACTACACAGGACTACGTAAAATTACCTTGCGGTGGTTCTGACAGCGCCAAAAATTGGAAAAAACAATTGTTTTTGCACAAAATCAATTTGAAAGCACTAGAATGAAAGGGGGACAACTCATATCGAGTTATATTTATTATAAAACCCAGGTTGTTTGTGTGTGTGTGTGTGTGTGTGTGTGTGTGTGTGTGTGTGTGTGTGTGTGTGTTCGTTTATATATGGGATCGGATTTCCTATATTTTTCAACCGATTTCAACAATTCACTTTTTTTTTTTTGCAGATAGTGTTTCTTATTGTCTTGCACACTTTTTTCTTTATTTTTACATTCAGAATGCTTTAAAAATTCCATTTACAAGACAATTGATTATAATAAAATTCTATTCAATCGGTAGACTCATAACGATTGAAAACAATGTTTTTGTCTGAGTTTGGATTTGACCAATTTGTAAAAAAAAAAAAAAATAATAATTAAGACTTGCGTGTCGTCAACTTTAAGCAATAATTTTTGTCAATTTTATTTTTCAGTCATTATGATGGTCGATAATTGATCTATCTCTTACTGTTACATCCCTGGGCAACGCCGGGCTCTACTGCTAGTATATATATATATACAAATACCTACATTTAGGTGTGCGACTTAAGTTTCGCTGGTTTTCCAGCTCATCGGGCGCAAAATCTTATATTTTTATAAAAATACACAGATGACACATGGCAAGAACGCTGTTTCACATACGAAAAATAAAATCAAATAGAACAAATTATGCAGGGAATGAATTGTAGGTAGTGTTCATTTAAAAAAAAAGTAAAATATAATAAAGAGAAATTTAAAATTAGTATTGCTGAGACTGATCTATTTAAGATACAGTAATGCTTGAAGGTTAAAGAGAGGTAATCTGGTGTAGAACCTAAAGCTTAATAAAGGAAAATATATAGTAAACAATGATTAATTTAATAAAAAGATTAATTTAATAAAAAGATTTATTTAATAAAAAGATTTATTTAATCCAGCTTCCATTTATTTTAAGAGCAACGATTTCTTGTGCCTACAGGCTATTATCAGCTCGTTCCGTTTATTAATTAGATCTATATTATCTGTTTATATTTCTGAGATGAGGTATTATGTACATTATATTTATTATTCAGACTATAGTCCTCATCTTTCTCGCCATATTTATTACAACGTTTCGGGCGTTGTACGCTGCGGCCTTCTTCAGCTGGTTGGAATGTCGAACTTAACGCTTTGTTTCGCTCACTGTTCTAGTTCCGACAGCCATGTTTAATGGATGTCAGTTATCAGTTATCTCCTGTTAATTTCCCTATTAAAGTTCTCCACTGCGTTAACCGGGTATTGGACTCACACCCTTTGTCACTGGATCTAACCAACGCCTTTATCCACATTCTTTTTATAGATACAATATTTAAGTAAATGCTCTGTTTATAATAAACAGTATTAAATAACATTTACTGCATACATGCAGATTCGAATCCTGTCAAAGGACAAATATTTTCTATGAAAATTTCTCGGACATTCAGGCCGGTAAATGTTATTTAATACTGTTTATTATAAACAGAGCATTTACTTAAATACTTGTATCTATAAAAAGAATGTTAGCATAAAAATGTCTTTAATATATATATATATATATAGTGACACGCATAAGTATTGGATACATGTTATTTTCTGTTATAACTAGTTTATGTTCGATATTTTGCCTGATATTTGGTAAGTAATATCTCGTAAAGTTGTTTTAGTTGTATGTGGAAGGAAAATTAAAAACTTATGGTTGAATCCATTTTTTTATCAAAGTTCAAAATTGCCCTATGCAAAAGTATTGGATACATGACACTTTTTTTTCAAATTTCCAATCAAACAAATAAATAAAAGAAGATCGAGCCATGCTTTTTCCAGTGGCATAAGTTGCCAAAACGGAATCGACTGACAATAAATAAACATTTAGGAATATTAAATGATGAGGCAATAAATTATTTTCATGAACAATCTATTCGACAGTAAAAAAAAAAGTAACTTCTAAATATGTTTTAATGTTTACCAAATTTCTTTGATAACTTAAATCTTTGCAATCACTATCACTAGTTTTTATCTTATTATGTTAGTTGAAACAAAATGAAGAAGATATTTGTTTTAAATGATTGATTGGATAAGAGAGAAAAACATTTTTACCTTTCAAATTTAAAGGAGTCAAAAGTAATTTAATTATATTTCTTTGATGACATACAAAGGAAATACTGTCTGAAAGTAAAGACAGGTGACATTTCCAAATGATGGATTTGCAAAAGATGAAAAGAGTGAGCTATCACTTAGGCTAATTAGAAAAACTGCGAATTAAGAAAGTCTGTGAATAATATATTAGTAAAGATATCAGTAAACGTACAACCCAGGTAAATGTCTTCAATGTTGATATTAGCAAGAATGTCGTGGTGTATAGGTTCTTCACTAAACTTTTATAAAAATGATAATTTCAAACAATAAACAGCTTGTGTTTTTATCTGAGCCTATGTAAACTAAAAGACAATTCTAAAGCGGATCATCTGTGGAACATTGGATGAGTTCATTCTTCCAGGTTTTAAATTTAAGTCGGCTGTAAGTGACTTAACAATAATAAACTGAACAGTATACATTAATATATCATCTATTTATACAATGCGTGCTATTACGGGCTGTTTTATATAAAATATTGAATAATTTCATTGTTAGATTATTTCATATCTAGTACCACAGACAATACTAACAGCATATATCATTTCAACAGTATGATTGCAATATGATTCATTCAAAACAGTGATCATTTAATATGCACATATTTCCTTATAAAATATTTTCTGCAGAGGAATGTTAAAACGCAACAGTTGTACATTAGACTTTCATAACTGAATAAATGTCAAAGCCAGGTCAACATGGCTGTTACAGGAGACGCAAAATACTGACGACTGTTCACAAGGCAAAGAATTAATGAAAATTCTATACAGAATATTTTACACTAAACTTAGTTTAATTTTACCTAAAATTAACAGATTGGGTATTATAGCTCTATATCGTCACCTACAATCAAAAAGTGTATTTCAGCGCTCAATAATTAATTCAGCTATGGCAAAGTTTCACATCGCTCGGATAGGTCTCACTGAGACAATATTATCTATGCTCCCTCTTTGTTCAAAGACTTATAGAAGATATATCAGTGCGGTAGGTTGAAACCTCGTTAGTCTATGCTGGTCTAGTCACAAAGTAATATTCATATTACTAGCGATCTCATGGAAAGGACACTTGGTTAAGTTTCTGATAAGTGTAAATTTTATATAGTTTCATTACATCAAGAGTTTTAATGGTTGGTAACAATTCTTTTGATAGTTGATCACGGATACTATTGAGAATCAATCGTTTTCACTGTCAATTTGCCGAAGATTGAAGTATGAGCGTGGAAGAGATTGTTAAAAGTGACGAACAAAGATATCCCACATTCAGCTGAAATCGGTTAGAACTTCTTCATTCGACTATGTGCCTAGCTAAATGCCTTATATCCAAGTTGGTTCCTTAACTTCGCGTCTAGAATGGAAGATCCAGTAGGACCTTTCATCGATGGGAAAGCTTGACGAATCCTAACTCGGATGTGTGCCGATATTATATTGGGAAAGATATCTCTCTTCTGCTTTCCTCTTTCTCTACCGCTTAATCTCACCGGCGCCTCAAATATTTAAATCAGTCTATATTTACTGACTCCATTTCTAACCGACAGCAATTTTCCTCGCTGCCAAATATTGTGATTGACATCCAACCACAAAATCCACACATAAGTTTTCATCTTTTCGCAAATTTTGGTTATGTTAGAATTTAAATTATTTTCCCAACTATGTAAAAGATATTTACTTTAATGCAAAGCACAGCTGATGTTCTAGTAAAATCAATAATACTTTTATAAATATTGTATTTTTACATATTACTTCTAAATCATATTTGAGATCGATCGTCACTCTTTTTCAACTCCAAAATTTTTCTCGTCCTGGGTAAGACGTTAAACTACATCCAGCAGCAAGGCCTCTGATCAGGAGGTTTTAAGAAGCGTGGAACCATCTCTTAATTTCTGGTGTTCCCAGGTCCACCCTGACCCGGGGTGGTAGCATCTGTTAGGGTCACAGCTATAGGCAAATAGCTAATTATTACCAGCAATACTTTTTTGATAAAAATTATTAACAGAAACAGATTTTTGACAAAACAAATATTACCAGCAATAAAAACTGTCGTTGGCATTAAATAATCCATTGAGGTTGATATGCCGTAAAACAAAATAAACCAAACCAATCTAAACCTAAGAATACATATTCTATTCATACGAATCTAACCTACAAATGTCGGCATTAAATAACCCATTGAGATTGATATGCCGCAAAACAAAATAAACCAAACCAAACCAAAATTTATCTATATAGCTCTTTTGTCAGAAAAGGCTTAACTGACAAAATTTGGCCATTATACGAAGAATTATATTTGCATAGTAAATATTTCACGAGTACCAAAATGTCGATCACTTGGTACAGTCAGTTATATTTTTGCTTCCTTAAAAATGTACTTCTAATACGTTCTTTGCAAGTAATTCCTTCAAAATTTCACCCAGTATTGACTTCTTATTACTTTTTGTTAGTTTTGCATTCCACTTATTCTACTGTATATTACTGCAAAACTCAGGTGGTTTTATATTCTCCGACCATTAAGAAACCTCAGGCATCTAAAAAGAAATCAATAACATCTGGCGAGATAAGAACTCTTATCTCGTTTCCTCCAAATCTCCTTAGAAACGAACTCATTATTCTGGGACCCACTCTCATCAACACCAGACAAATGCACGGATCTGTGTTTCTCGTTCTTTCAAGTTTTCACAGTTATCCATCGTATATGGTAAGTCTTCACAAATTTGCTGAATATTTATTTTGAATGGGTAACCAATAGCAGTATGTGTATGGTTTTGTGGCCACTCCGGAACGTAACAAAATTAGCTCATCCTTTCTTCTCCGTGAATGGCTTACAAATCCTTGTCTTCTCTCCTGGATAACTTGTGTGATGAGGTGGAGCAGATTGCTAGAGAGCTGACTTTTTGTAGGGGTTTTATATCCGGGATAGAATCGCTGTAACACATAGCTTACATGTGTATGTACAATCTAGGTTTATTGTCAAGCGTTTCGTCAATGTCCAGATATGTTCAAAGTACCATATTTTCCGGTTTACAAGACGCTACGGCTTGGAAGACGCACTCTAATATTGGAAAGAAATTTCTAAGAAAAAAAGTCATTCTCATACAACAACACATTCACCATGCGTCCCTCACATACTAGCGCCACGTATTGTTTACATTAATCTCTCATTCGATTTTGTTTGTATGGCAATGATATACTAGTCAAGAGCAGAAAGGCTCCTGCCGCTGCTAGTAAACAGAACATGTTTAAGTTTGTGGCTCGGCTCCAGGAATGTTTATAGTCTTAGAAATACTTGTAACAGCTAAATACTGAGATTACATTATATAAAAGGCTGAATTAGATAGACAGCTAACATTATAGTATAATGACTCAACATACAAATCCATGTCCCTATCAGTCAAGCCAATCAGGTGGCCGTTCAAGCTAACGAGCCTGGGCATTGCTTTACATTCGTCTCGGAAGACGCACACGTATTTTTCAGGATATTTTTTGGGAAGAAAAGTGCGTCTTGTACGCCGGAAAATACGGTTGTCTAGATATTCTTAATAAAACAAGGATATGTAATTTTATCGGTCCTGACCTGGCATTTCGACTTTAGTCACTTTCTCACCGTCGTGACGTGGCTTCACTCTGTGTTTTCTATGAATATTTTCATGGCAATTGTTCTGATGAGGTTTCTGCTTGTATCTTGACCGCATGAATTCAAGCATACTACTAGATTAACAACTCTGTCTCACCGCTGTAATGTTGAATGAGCAAAAGATGTAACCGTAAATACTATTCAAATAGATTTGTATCCCCCCTTCTGGTATATTACCTCCCTGTCACCTACAATCTTCAAAAAATTAATAACAACACCATTCGATCTTTTTTTTTGTCTTTCCGAAACCTGTACTTTTATTGTCCTTTCTCATAACTAAAGTCTTCACATTCTCTCTCGCTCCCAGAAACCCTGTCTATCTTAGTGGCATTGCCTTGCCTGTGGTGAAATAGTAAAAAAAAAACTTGTATTTTATTACAATAGATGTCAGAAGCGAGAGTTAAAATGAAAAAAAAGTTGACAAAGAGATAAATTGATAAAGCATACAAAAAAATGTGTATTTCCCATTCTACGACTGTAAAACACAAATAGTTACCAGCCAGGAAAATATTTCCTTGTTGTATTATATGGAAAACATTGTATAGTGCTTCGAGTTACAAGTACCTATTATCACAGTGTTCAACCGCACTGATAGACAAAAACATCGTTATATTATAAGAAAAGAGGCGCTTTCCGTCTAATTGAAAGCTGAGATATTACCAATGTTGTTTACCTCGAGGCTGGCGTGAGAGCGAACTTTTCGACATCGATTACGTACAACGCAAAATGTTGCAAAGAATTCTCCTTCAAGAAAAACGGGCATTTCATTACTTGCTCACTCATGTGATTAAATGTTTTTTTCATATGTTTGAATTGGCAGAAGGGCGTACATTGAACACATTGAAACTCAGTTCGAGATATGCGCATGCGTAGAGATTAACAGCCGTTTATATAATAATCCCGCTGACCTTTCACAGTGTAACCGAATTGTTTACTCTTCTGATTATTGTTTGAAAAAATTTGCATCGTTTTTCTTTATTTCTGGGTATATGTGCGCTATTGTTTAGGAATATTTGAATGCTATTTTTTATTTATTTTTATGATGTATAGTGTTATGAGCAATGCATCAAATCATGCAATGATAAATCTGTAATGCACTCACTTAAGATTAATATGTGTAAGAGTTTGTCACTTAGCTGATTGATGTTACCTTCAGCATCCCGACTCCAGATTTTCGTAAGCGAACCTGTTCCTCCACTCTTTAGCTGGTAGTTTACTGCTTATATCTATATATATATATATATTATTTTTATAAATTTATCATTGGTCATTTATATAGCACGCACAATTATGATATTATATATATATTATTTGTAATATATAATTTCATAATTATACGAATATATATATATATATATGTGTGTGTGTGTGTGTGTGTGTGTGTGTGTTTAAGCAAATATATGTATATAGATCCGACAGTATGAAGAAAAATACAGAAAAAACAAACAAAAATCTTAATATGTAATTATGCTGTATAAAAGACGTGATCATATTTAAACGGAACGCTGATCTTATATAAAAATTTCAGTTATCTGTTTGGATTAGTTGTGCTCTTATGTCCATCGTCTTTTGTGTTAAATTTTTATATGTTCTAATGTTAATTATGTTTAAATGAAAATGTCCATGAAGATGGTCTTAAATAGACCGAAACGTCCGACATCGACTTTATATTAACATTAATACAGCATAATTGTATATTAAGATTTTTGTTTGTTTTTTCTGTATTTTTCTTCATATATGTGTGTGTGTGTACGTATATATATATGTATGAAGAAATATACTCTTAAGGTGTGCTATATTTATAGGATAAAGTGATCAGGATCAGAGATAGAGCGTCTGTAAATGTATAAAAGTGAACATTGAATCAACATTTAGAGGCGACAGTCTGTCTCGTGCTAGACGCAAGTGACCTGACGATTGCTTGTAGCATGAAACAGCCTGTCGCCTCTAAGTTTTGAATTCAATGTTCACAAACAGGTAAAACGTATAATTATACACACACACACACACACACATATATATATATATATATATATATATATATATATATATATATATATATATGTGTGTGTGTGTGTGTGTGTGTTTGTGTTAAATATTTATTTGCATAATAGACATTTATACGTGCATAGATTTTATGCAATCAGGTAACCAGTTTTTAAAAGAATTTTTAAAAGTTCAGACTATATGGTTTCTTATAAAGTAATACAAACTCGAATAGCAAATACACTAGAAGGGCTAATACACTAGAAGGGCTAATACTCACACATATTCACAAGTAAATAAAGACTCACGTACGTCAGACTATGTCACAAAACTCCTTGTACACTTCACTGCACTCACCTTTTCTACGAAACTAAACATTTGCCTCTACCTACACTGATGGTGATTGAATTCGAAAACTTGGACTATAATTCTTCAAAAATGAACTTTGGATAATTTCTGACGAAATTTCCTCTTTATCTGAGAAGTTTTATTTGTTATTTGGAAAAGTCGATGAATAATCAACAGAAAATGTATGTTACCATAAATAACATAGCAGCAAGCATTCATTTATACATGTTCCTTTGAATGTAACTGAAAAGAAAATATCATCCGTTCATAGTAAGCCTATGAACTTTTCAACCCACTCTCGAATTTCACATTATATCGTCATAACAATAGCAGTTTTCACTTTTGAGGGTTTACTTTCTGTAATGCAAACATTTAATTCCAATCAGGCGTTCATTCAAAATTAATAATGTGAACTTTAAAAAAAGACGATAAATTAGTTATCTCACATCGCATAGTTTTCTTCAGAGGTAAGCAATACTGCATTCGCTTCTCTAGTTCAAATGCTGATATATTAACGCTTATTCCTAAGAGTGTCCATCAAGCATAGCTAAGAAAGCTGAATCATGGGCTTTGGACATTTCGAAGGCATTTGACAGAATTTCGGCCTTCTTCAAAATATGAAAAGTTATTTTTTTTTAAATTGATCCAATGTTCTTATCAAAGCACGAAATGAGAGTTGTCTCGAATGGCGACTCTTCTAGATCTTTTTTCATTAACGCAGGTGCCCCCCAGCCCTCTATTGTTGAACTTACGTTGTTCTTAATTTTATACAATGCCCTTTCCGTTGATTTCAGCTCTCAACTCGGTATCTATGCTGATGACAGAACAAATTACTCCTGTCTTAATAGAAATAATGATCGGTTCGATAAGGTCACATATGGATCTTTAAATTGAGCCAAAACCTATTTTTAATTGAGGCAAGAAATGACACTTAATTTTAAAAAATCCTTTACAAAATGCTCTCTATTAATAAGGAGATTGAATCGAGGTCTAACATTCTCTGCTGACATGAAGCGAGATGATTATATTAAATCAATTGCTGTTGATAAAAATGTTTATTTGTTGTCACGTACAAGGCAATTTTTTCTTCTTAGTTTCTAGAATGTTTAAATTTAAGTAAAGTATAAATATACATCAGGCTAACTGACAAGCAAGATAAATTATGAAAGATACTAAGTGATATAATTTAATATTTAACAAACGAAAGTAAACAGTGTTTTTGTTGATTTTTTATAATCTAATTATGATTATAATTACGTTCTAAAGTTTCTACTGCGTAATGTACATCATACACAAATGAATTTTAAACTACAATAACGGGAATAATAATTCCATGATAAAAAAATAATTCAACAGCAACATGTAGGCAACAGCATGTATATTATCTTATACAGATATATTTTATTTATATATGAACACGCGCACAGACACACACACACACACATATATATATATATATATATATATATATATATATATATATATATATATATATATATATATATATAATAATATAAGTCAACACTTAGAGGCACCAGTCCGTTTCATGCTAGACGCAATTGCGTCTAGCATGAAAACAGACTGTCGCCTCTAAGTGTTGACTTCTATGTTCACTCTTATATTTACACACGCTCTATCTCTGATATTGAGCACATTATCCCATAAATATAGCACATCTTAAGACTATATTTCTTCATATATATATATATATATATATATATATATATATATATAATAATAATAATAATAATAATAATATTTTATAATAATATCTTAATTCGCGCTACACAAAAATTTCCATTTTTCGAACCTTTAAAATGTCCTCATCAGACGATGTTAGATAACTTATGATGAAAATGATTTAATGCGGAAAGCAGAAAACTATTAAGCTCTACGTTGTATTGAGCACTGTTTGTCCTTCCTCTTTATTTGTACATATTTGTATATATATATATATATATATATATATATATATATATATATATATATATATATATATAGAGAGAGAGAGAGAGAGAGAGAGGTGGCATAGATCGTATTAGTTTTTTTTGCACACAGGCAAAATTCTAAAATGCTCTTTTCTCACGCGTACACACATTCTCATTTCATTTCAAACAACGACGCACTAACACAAACGCGTATATTTACATTTGCATTTCTGCGGCAAATATATGGCTTCCTTCCCACCGTTATAAATGGCGCTGACGTACAAGAAATTGTATACCGACGTAAAATTAAAAAAAAAATGCATAAATTCAACATGCTCATTTTTGCGTAATTCTTGCTTTCAACTGTCAAGGAAACATTGCTAAAAAGCTTTTGCAAAATGATTCTTTCCACCACAATATTACAAGAAGTACAGAAGTCTTTGAATTGAATTAATTGCAACACAGCCTCCAATTCTTCTGTATTTTTTATATACCGTTCGTTGATCTCACTATATCTTTCAATATATCAATGTTAAAAACTCATCTAATGTAAAACGCTCTCCCTTGTCCGAAGATGGACAAGAGATTTTTCTCAGTGTTAATGCTGTAATAATAATAATAATAATAATAATAATGACGATAAACGGTGAATCTTTTAAACGATTCATGCCAAACCTAATTAGTGCACTTTGCTTGAAGCTAAAGATGTTGTCCCTACATAACAGGACATTCTTTATATTCTTGTCATGTTCTGTATTCTAGTGGCTTAAAATATTCGTATTTGTTGCTGTCTTTTCAAAAGATGGCCTCTTCCCAATACTTTGGAGAATTCGAATACGATTTATCAATTTAATACTACAATGTGCCTATGTTTCTCCGAATATACAGATACCTTGACACACACTCTCTCACACACCCAGACGCGCTCTCTCTCTCTCTCTCTCTCTCTCTCTCTCTCTCTCTCTCTCTCTCTCTGGTTCAATTATATATTTCCTTCGACCTCCTTTATCATTATAAATATTAACGACATTTTCTCCCATATGCTGTGTCTTTCAGGATGTAGGTGATCATGTCTTTACAAAGATTTACTTTCTTTTACTGCTCGAAATTAATCTTAACACTTTACCATTCGCTTTATATCTTTTTTTTCTTTTGTAGATTTACTTAATCCCAGCAAATCGGTTATTCGACGTTTCTCTTAGACTCACTAAGCCCTGAATGCATTAAATTCTCCAAGCCGTCATTCTGCATTTTATTTCCATTAAAATTCATTTGTCTCTTTCTACTTTTACTACTAACGCCTCTGTAATTCCTATATATTACAAAACTTCACTGTTTCTCAAATATTCTGTCCATGTTATTCTTAGGAGTGGCCGGTAGAACCACATGGGTTCAGATTACAAGACTGCTTATCAATCAGTGCCATATGGAAAACATTTTTTGTGCAACAAACATGTCTTATTCTAGTTTATTTGAAGAGAAAATCGTTTAGTTGAAAGAAAATAGTATACCAGTTAGTAATTCTAAAGCGTTGATTAAATTCTGAATACTATTACGCAATAATCGTCTAAACTGATTGGTTTATCCGATTTAAGGCTAGCGATATGAAAATGGTTTGGTTTGGTTTGTTTTACGTCATATCAACCTCAATGGATTATTTAATGCCGACAATATTTTTCTTGCTGGTAATATTTTGTTTTGTCCAAAATCTATTTCTGGTATAATTTTTCCTTCAAAAATGTATTGCTGGTAATATTTAAAAAAAAAACAAAAACATTTTGCTGGTAATATTTTCTCCCAAACGTATTGCTGGTAATATTTTTTTTTCAAAGATGAAATAATTTTTTACAAAGTATTTCTGGTATTAAAATCTATTTTTACACTTTCATAGTGTGTTTACCCCAGTTTCAGGGGTAACTATTTACCCATATCTAGGACCCTAACATATGCTACCACCCCAGGTCAAGGCAATTAAGAGGTGGTTCCACGCTCCTCAAAACCTCTTGATCCAAGGCCTTGCTGTTGGACGTAGTTTATCATCTCACCCAGCTCGCGTAGTTTATCATCATACACAGGAGGGATATGAAAATGGAACACATGTTCTCTTGAAGACAAAGTCTTCATAAGATTAACTGGTAATTATAAAAAGGAGAAGAATTAGTAGATATAAAATGTCAAAGAACATATTTATTGAATCATGAAAATGTCAAGACAGTCTTTTTGCAAACAATATGGAAGCTACTCGAGATCAAAAATTTAAGTATTCGTGTAAAGGCACTAAGTAAAAATTACCGCCCAAATTTTTAGACTGCGCTAAACTCGATGGTTTCTCCCTCCTTACTTGTAAAAATACTCAACAAACTGGATCACTGGCGACTGACAAGTAAAATGTTTTAGGAAATCACATCACATTACAACGTACTGTCATGTTATGGTTCAGTCCAATATGTGTACTGCTACTGCTACCATAATATCGATTACAGCGCCTAATATATCAGAGAGTAATACTTATTGTATATTGGATTGGGGAATGATCGGTACCTTTTCATTTTAGCAGAGGAGGTTTCTAATTATTTTGGCCGATTCGTACTTTGGAGGCGACGCATTCTGCTATGGATCAAGCGAGTCACCAGGTACTTGTGTAAGCTGAAGGAAGCTCTATACATGTAGTGTGTGTTCTCTAATAATTGGCTTGGTGATGTTAGTAACTGTAGAGTATGTCTTGATAAGCGTGATGAACATATTTTGTTCCATACAATGTTTGTCGCCATATTTATTACAACTTTTCGGCCGTTGCAGGCCCCGGCCTTCTTCAGGTGGTTGGAATATCGAACTGAACCTTTATTTCGCTCACTGTGGTAGACTGTTCTAGTTCCACGTGCGATGTTTAATGGATGTCAGTTATCAGATTTCTCCTGTTAATTCCAACGAAACGTTGTAATAAATATGGCGACAAAGATGAGGACAATAGTTCGAATAATGTAAATAGTGTACATAATACCTCATCTCAGAAATATAGACAGATACTGAAAGGCCGAAACGTTGTAATAAATATGGCGGCAAAGATGAGGACAATAGTCCGAATAATGTAAATAGTGTACATAATACCTCATCTCAGAAATATAGACATATACTGAAAGACCGAAACATTATAATAAATATGGCAACAAAGATTAGGACAATAGTCCGAATAATGTAAATAGAGTACATAATACTTCATCTCAGAAATATAGACAGATACTGAAGGGCCGAAACGTTATAATAAATATTGCAAAAAAAAGATGAGGACAATAGTCCGAATAATGTAAATAGTGTATATAATACCTCATCTCAGAAATATAGACAGATACTTCAGCATTTCCTGTTCAGCCTGATTTAAGTTATTAATAGTTGCTTCTACATGAATAACGTAGACTTCTATTCTCAGGGAAAAAGGGTTACAGAAACATTCAGCTGATTTCCAGGTACCCCGTAGGACCACACGTTGCCTGTTCTAACCGCTACCCTGAGTATGTATGAAATATACTGCAAGCTGCACTAAATTATCCACAGCCACTTTGAATAAACACATTTAAAGATAACCCTGGTTCGTGGCTGTAGGGATACCTAAGAAAAACACCTTATAGCCACGTCAAGTAATACATTTATTAAGGCAAATACAAGAACTTCACTTTATCAGATATCAGTTTTTATTTCTTTATAAAATGCCCTGCTAATAGTAATCATTATCGGATGGTAATAAAATATGGTCAGATACGGACGTCGCGTTTAAGACACTATACCACGTCTTACTAAAATTCAAACAGTTCAAGGTCCAAGAGTGCCTCAAGGTAGAAGGTTAATGTATGTGGTTACATTAGCGCAAAGAACAAGCGTTAAGTGCATAGAGCTGAGGTAGACTTTAGAAGGAACCGGAAAAGGAATCCTAAACAGGAAACAAGTGATAAACCTCTACTCCTGTTCAAAAGTTCGTAGAGGTGTGTAAACTGGATGATAGGCGAATCTATTTAGTCCATATTGAGGACAAAAATAACAGAGGAATGAAGTGAATAACCATAATGATATTCTGTAAATGCTTTCAGAATCGGAATTCGGAAAAATAGCAAAGATCTACAAAGGGCAGGAAATTTTGAAGAACTATGACAGTCCTGAAAGATCGACTAAAATTTGTTCTGATATTTGTATTTTGATTGGATATAATATGATGTATGTTTATTGACACTTTGTTTATACGTGGACCTCTATCCCTGTTATTGTTATCACAAATGTTCTCTGGTAAATACAATGTTATTGTAAGCTTTGCTATTTGGAACAACATACTCATCTTGGTTGTTAAGCTCCAAAAGATTTATCCATTGCCCCCCCCCACTCATCTTATCGTTAGGTTATCTCTCTTATTATTCGGAGACTGTTTTAAGAATCTCAAAACGAAAAAATTATTCAGTCCATAAATGTAGATTGCTCTCATTCTCTGCCATTTGCTTTGGTGATATTTCGCACATAAAAGTAGTTTTTTGTCTTTGTGTCACGTCTACGTATCTTCCTTGGACCAGTGTATGGAACCTTTCGCCATCAACAAAACTAGGGATTGAACATGGGAGACCATAAACTTTGGTTTGGTTTCTGTAAAGGCATATCAACTCCTTATGGGTCTTTTAATACAGAAATTTTTATTTGGAATGGGGTGGAGGTTTGGTAATCTTTTTTCCAAAAATTTATTGGAGGTAATTTTTCTCTTCCTTTTAAATTATGTATTGTTCGTACTGTTTCACTATGAAAATATATTGCTCGTATTCTTACTTCAAAAATGTCTTTTTATACTTTCATAATATTTTGACGCCAGTTTGGGGTTTCACTATTTGCCTGTAGCTGGGACTCTAACAGGAGCTACCACTCTGAGTCAGGGTGGATCTGGGAACAATAGCAATTAAGCGGTGGTTACACGCTCCGTAAAGCCTCGCAATTAGAGACCTTACTGCCGGATGTATCGTCATACCGAGGACGGCCATAAATTTTTAAATTAATAAATAAATTTTAAAAACGGCTTCAGGAGTCTATTTTTTTATTTTATTTTTTTTTAATGTATCGTGATATTTGAAAAAAGACGAAACTGGTCACAAAAGGCTGAATATTTTCGATAATGCCTAATATAAATCAACATTAAACAGACCTGATTACATTTCAATATGCACCGGAAGCCAGAAAAAATATATGAAATATAGAAAAATACTTTACAAAAATTTTGGTGAGTCTTGAACCAAACTTAAATATATTATATCTATGGTGAGGGAAAACATTTCTCAGTTGAACTAAAAAGGATTTGAGATAAAATAATAATATTTTGTGAGATAGGTAGGGCTGAGAACTTTTCTGCACTCCTTCATAAACATAATGCAAATACAACTATGATATATATATATATATATATATATATATATATATATATATATATGTCATTTGAATTACACAGACATATTCAACCACCATATATATATATATATATATATATATATATATATATATATATATATATATGGGTTGAATGTGTGTGAGTGTAATTCAAATGACATGAATTGTTCAATTGATAAGAGCCACAATCCCATATTTCAAATCGAGACACAAAGTGTTTTCCTGTGTACTTTTCGTTTAATGGAAATTAAGTTGATTACATTTGACTACAGAATTGATTGAAAACAAAGGAAAACTGAAAACACAAATATTCTTTAATTCATCTGACGCCAAAGAAAATAAAAAGACAAAAAATATCGAGTCACATTAAAGGAGTTTCTGGATAAATAAATTAATTGCACTATGTAACCTTTTACTTCTGTGTAGAACCTCGGATATTTTTAAGAGATCATCAGACTGAAGAGTCTTAGGTTAGCATTCCTTGAAATCTTACCTCGATGGAAATGTAGTTTTGTTTTTGTCTATCGTTAAATTCAAGGCAAATAATTATGAGTTTAATAAATATCTCCATTATTTGGTCATAGAAAAAGAACTGGAAGATACGAGTGCATTTTTCCACGTGAATGAATTCATTGAATCTTTTCTGCATTTTACGTACATTATTTTTAATCGCCAAATTGCAAGAAGGTCGCAAGGCTTTTATCTGAGGCAAAGCAAAACAAATCGTGCGCTTTTGAAATAAACATAATAAATAGTGAATATTACCTAAAAGTCGTCGCTTACACACACAGACACACACATATACATATATATATATATATATATATATATATATGTACACATATATATATATATACCTATATGAAATATATATATACACACATACAAACACACACACACACACACACACACACATATATATATATATATATATATATATATATATATATATATATATATATATATATATATATATATAGAAAAAAAATAACATCTATGCCTGACGAGGGTAAGTGATTACCGAAAATGCTTGCAATATGGACCGAACTTCCAATCCATTTCACAATTACTAAAAACAAGGATCGCGTCGTTCAACGAGTGGTCAGTGAGTCACTGCCTTATTTAATCTGTTAGCGAAGTGATTTCGCCATTAACTACATTACAGTTATTGACTTATTCTTTGAATGACTACTTTATAATGTATATATATATATATATATATATATATATATATATATATATATATATATATATATATATATAGCTAGATAGATAGATAGATATCTAAATTTGTTTCTGATAACTTTATGTCTACTTCAATACATATATATATATATATATATATATATATATATATATATATATTTTCAAATTTGTTTGACATGATTCATACGATCTGACTTTTAATTGGTTAATGTAGACATACAAACAATTGTATTTTTAATTCTGACCTTATACCTCCATTTAACTTCGGAAAAGGTGTAACGGTTTGTTTTTAAATTTCCCTAAGAAGTCATTTTATCACAGGTTATCTACCATCGCTTGAGAAAGGCGAGTTATAGTACTGAAATATGAAAGCTTTTTTGCATCGATATAAAATGTTTTTATTATAATCTGTTATAATAAAAATATAATAATTTGAGCTTTGTATTGAGCACTTTTTTGCACACACACACACACACACACACACATATATATATATATATATATATATATATATATATATATATATATATATATATATATATATAAATTCATGATACGGTTCTATGATCCCCTGTTACGACGTCATAGAATCGCATCATGAATTTACAATCTGTGTCTGCTATTCCGCGACTGATATAATCGCATAGCAATCTTCTATATCAACATAACAGAATATCATATTTAATGGTAAATATCTTTATTTTAATGTCCATATAACCACTCTGAAGATGGCTCTTCTGGACAGAAACCTGAAATCGATGAGCAGCATAATAGAAAATACTCAAATGTTGGACATTTTTAGTCTTTTTTTTCTCCCAAAATTAAAGCGACTATAGGAAGTTTAGAACGGATCAGTATCAAAATTATCATTCGTCGTCTGTTATATTTAACAAAATATATTTGAATAATGCACAAACCCATATATATATATATATATATATATATATATATATATACATTATCATCGGTTAAAATTTAGTCTGACGAAAAAAAAAAAAAAAAAGACGACATGCATTTAACGGATGTCAGATTTCGTTGAAAATACACCACTGCCCTCCCTAAACTTAACCTCTTTTTCGAACGTAACTCATAATTGATACAACAATAGTTAATAAAAATGAACACCCTACCGCCCCTGCCTAAATGATTGGATTCCTATGTATCCTTGGAAACTTATGAATTATGAATTTATATGTGTGTTTAAAACTCAGTAAATTTAAGAATAAGATATTGCAATATTCACTTGAAATGAAACGGAACTAATGATTTTAATTTAATTATATAATAAAATTTAAAGTTCTCAGCATCCATTTTTGAAACATATTTTAAATCAGTTAATTTATAATATTTATGCTTTGTAAATTTACATTGAGCATTGTTTTGCAAAAATGAAAATAAACAAGAACACCGAATTATATATCTTACTGTTATATATAGTTCATGAAAAACTATGTAATCCGTATGGGTAAACCTAAGGAGGATAAAATCCAAAGAGCTCAATCTAAATCAAGAGCAAATAATTTAAATAAAAACAAACCACTTTAAGGTTCCATGTAAGAAATTATTTCACCACAGTCCTTTTAAAGGACTGCGGATCATCAGACTTTACTTCCAAACATAAATGAAAAGAAAATAGTAAAGTCTGATAATCCACAGTCCTTTAAAATGAATGTGGTGAAATAATTTATTACATGGAACCTTATCTGGTCTGTTTTATTTATATATATATATATATATATATATATATATATATATATATATATATATATATATATTGTTGTTAATCTAAAGTTGAAAATAAATTCTCCAATATTTTACGGCCGCATTTGAATTTCGAGTCTGTCTATATTTCTGAGATGAGGTATAATAAAGGGTTCAGTTCGAAATTCCAACCACCTGAAGAAGGCTGGAGCGAACAACAGCCGAAACATTGTAATAAATACGGCGACAAAGATGGGGACAATAGTCCGAATAATGTAAATAGTGTAAATAATATCTCATCTCAGATATATAGACAAATACAAAAAAAAAACTATATTGTGAAATTTCTTTCATTGTTCTCGTTCTTCGTCTTCTTCTTCTTCTTCTTCTTCTTCTTCTTCTTATTATTATTATTATTATTATTATTAATATTATTTATTGCCGTCAAAAATATTCAATATGATTTTTCCGGAATTAAAAGAAAAATTATTAATAGGAGGTAGTGTATTTTTATTTTTAATTCTTC
>CAHIKZ030000469.1:1702500-1817500 GCA_903632075.3 Acanthosepion pharaonis | reverse complement strand
CATGAGAAATTACGGTAATTTCTTAAGATTGGGACTGAAGTGATATTAAAACTGTTCAGAAAGTGCACAGTATGTGAATTACTCCAGATGATTCCAAAATAAACTTTGCCCACATTATAACACCAGAGCAAAGAAGTTAAGTACATGCCTTCCAAGCCACCTGGACAGATCTCACACAATATCAATGACCCCCACCCCATTATAAACACATGGTCGGCTCATTTATACCTAGGATATGGCCACGTAGAGAAAAAATTGTATAACACGTTGGAAAATGCCCACCCGGAAGGTTAAAAGAAAAGTTGTCAAACCCACTTCTATACAGAGTGCTCCTTCAGAGAAGGACTGAAACCCGCACATAAGCTTGCCAACGGTGGCTGATGAAGTCTATAGTTGAATAAAATGTGTCAAAAACTACCTAGCGAGCTTGAGTAAATCGATGGCAACAAATGGGTTTAGGAGAGATAACAAAAACACAAAATTTATTAACAGCTAACGCTGACATGGTGTTCTGGAGAGCCATGACCGCCAACGAGAAAGTGAACACAAAAGAGAGATTTAGTTGTGTTCTTTATTGTATAACAATACCGTTACACTTGGATGGGTGAATACTTGTGGGCGGAGCTTTCTCTACTGTAAGGAGCTTGGAACCTTCTGAGGAAAAAATACTCGATCAGTAAAGAATGCAGAAAGTAAATCAAGAAAGAGAATGAAAGAAAAATAGAGTGAATGAAACAAGGGAAATGAATGTTCACAGAAACGATCGATAGAAAATGGTATGCAAATAAAGAAAATCCTAAAATGAGAAGGTGTAACAGACAAAAATCAGAGTTAAGCCAGGGAAGGAAGTAAAAGTTCATGAAAACGTCACGATCTGTTAAAGACACCAAATAAATATTTACTAAGAATAAAATTTTCTTATAATAGTCACCAAATTATGCAGGAACCATATACTGGGAAATTCAATGAAATAAAGAATCTGGCTTTATTTAGATGATGGAGTGCAACTTAGAAATCATTTAAAATCTATGTTCATGTGCTAATAATCTATTCAGTACATTTTCCTTCTATATTGGTGCAATTAATTTTGAATGCAGCAATAATTATCGCAAACTAATCATTTTTTCCTTTTATAAAATAAAACATGTCGCAATTGCTCTTATATACATATATAAAGAGAGAGACAGAGAGAGAACGAGAGAGAGAGAAAGAGATAGAGAGACAAACAAAGACAAGCCAAAAGCCCTGAAAAGTGAAGACATTACTACGATGCGCTCACGAAACTTCGAAGTCGGCATAAGGAAAATAACACCACTCAGTAAACTAAAACTTACTCCATATTATTATTCTACATTTGAATGATAACTCAAAATTTTTTAGGCATTTAAATCAACATTCCGGAAAATCCTTGTTGAAGACACAACTTTTCTTAAGCATGAAAACAATAGAAAAAAACTAAAAATTCTTGAAGCTATATACATAAAACAGTTGAAACCTAATATGATTAAAATAAACTACGAAATCTCCACAAATAATTCTTAAATGCCTATAATTGATAACAGAAGAAATTGGTTTATACCAACGGCTTCCCATACTTAATACTTCTCGCTTTCACTCTCGCGTAGTAAAGTGTGACGTCACGAGTTAGTTGTTGCTTTGAAATCTTTCATGCAACAAAAACAGACTATCATTATTGTTTAGTCCGTGTATTCGTTGATGTATTGAAAAGTAATGTCATCTTTGATAATGGCTTATGTAAGCCGAAATCTTAGATTGGATTTAAACATGTATCAATATGGTGATTTTCTTTTGTCTTTCAATGATAATATTATTAAGCTTATCAGACAATATGAAAGGAACTTACTTAAAATAAATATTCTTTTCATATCGTCTGATAAGCTTAATAACATCTTACTTATTATAAAACGCAGGTTGTGTGTGTGTGTGTGTGTGTCTGTAACGTTTATATGTTGGATCGAATTTCCTACATTTTTTAGCCGATTTCAACAAAACTTCACAGGACTACATAAAATTACCTTGTGGTGGTTCTAACGCGACCGAAAATGGGAAAAATACAGTTGTTTTTTAATAAAATCAATTTGAAAACACGATTAAGACACATCGTGAGAATGAAAGGGGGAGAACTCACCCACGAAAATGTAAACAAAAGAGCATAGCATGATGAAAAAGACGCCGAACTTGACGAAAACAAAATTTTATCGTCTAATGTTCATATTATTATTAAAGAGGAAAGATCAAAGTATTTTGGGGTATTTTTTATTTTTTAATCGTTCCTAGCACGTCTGAAATTTTCGTTAAAATATTGTTTTTTTTGTCCAAAAAAAGGGCAGATAATCATTTTCAATCATTTTTTTCGATTTGATAAAAAACATTAAAATCTTACTTTGATATTCTTTTAAAAATCAATTATCATTTTTTCAAAACTGATTTTAATAAAAACAGAAATTATACTGTTTATTTAAAATATTTTGAACCAAGCTTAACTTAGCTTCTGCGCCGAAAAAATGTAATTTGAAAATAAAACAAAGCAGGTCATAAACTTTCGCGTCGCTTGACGATTGACGAAAGGCACATTCATGACGTTTAGATAACTTACGGGAGGAGAATACTTTCTACGGATGGAAGGAAGTGAAATTATTTAAGTGAACAAATTATTTACCTTGTTACTTTTAAGGAAAACTTTTAGCGCTCTAATTTTTTATTTTTTATTTATTTATTTTTTGTACTTAGCTTTCATTTTTACGTTTACGATGCTTTATGGAAAATATAAAGAAATTAAAAAATAAGACTGTTAATAGTGAGATTAAATTTCATAAGAAGAAGGTATCTAATTAATTTAGGTACCTTTCTTATGAAATTTTATCAGAAGTGTACATAAAATACTATAATTTTATGTACATTTATTACATTTTACTGTGTTATTTGTATTTCCATTCATTTTATTATTAATTTTGATATTTCATTTATGGAAAAATGTCATAACTGAGATTAATATAAAAATAAGATCATATAAATTAAAGTTTAGCAGTAGTTAAATTTCATAAGATGATACTGTTACTTGTAGGTACCCTTCTCAGTTGAAATTGAAAACTCAAATTAACTTCTCCATACGTGTTTCGCAAAAGTAAAGGGCTTAACAGCGGAGAAGAATGCTGAACTCAAATAATGCAACTAAATTGTATTCTGGTTGGTCTTCCGTACTTGATAATTACTGTCCGACTATAAACACAAACATTACATTTCTTAATTACCATGGCTAATCTGATTGGTCAAAGCGCTAGACAATGACAATCTCACACGGACATTTTGAAAGGTTGATGTTGCTTTTAACTAATGTTAAAATATTTTTTTAAATTCAATTTAAACATTTTTTTAAAATCTTTTTAAAATTAAAGAAATAAGAAATAATTGTATTAAAAATTCAATTTTCATTGAAACAATTTTTTGCTTTCGAAAAATATTGCCCATATTCATAAAAACAAATTAAAACAAATAAAAGCATTTGAAACTAAATAATATATTTGTTTTATTGAGTTTTGTATGTTGCAATTCACAGCTGATTTTCAGGTACGTTGGCCAAAAAAAAAAAAAAAAACATGATTTGCATTCTTCAAAGCCTTGTGCTTTTAACTATTGTAATCACTAAAACCGATGGTCTCGAATTTCTAGAGTTTTTCATAAAAAATGGGGGTGTTAATAAATATAAAAAAATATTTCTGCCATGACTTTAATAAAAAAAATATTTATAATAATTTCGATCATCTGTGAATAGTTTCTGAAAGTTTCATTAACATCTGACAATTATTTTTATTTTTGCAAGATTTTCCAAATTAATGTGTAAATACAAAAAAAAATGCGCTAAAATTATCTATGTTATTTACTACCTCTTGTTGCGACAAAGAGAAACAAGTTTTTTAAATCAAAATTTAGAATATTCTAAAAAGATGGAAAAATTTTTAAAAATAATTAAAAAATTTAGTCTATCCTCTTCATAAAAAAATAAGCATTTTGACGATAAAATTTTGTTTTCATAAACTTTGGCGTTTTTTCATCAGACTATGCTCTATGTTTTAGCGATTCCGTGGAGTGACTTAGGTTAAAAAACCCAGGTTGTTTATGTGTGTGTGTGTGTGTGTGTGTGTGTGTGTGTGTGTGTGTGTGTGTGTGTGTGTGTGTGTGTGTGTGTGTTCCTTTATATATGGGATCGGATTTCTTACATTTTTCAGCCGATAAAACAAACATCCACTTTTTTTTTCGGCAGGTAGTATTTCTTATTGTCTTGCACACTTTTTTCTTTATTTACATTCAGAATGCTTTAAAAATTCCATTTACAAGACAATCTTAAACAATAATCTTTGTCAATTTTATTTTTCAGTCTTTATGATGGTCGATACTTGATCTATCTCTTACTGTTACATCCCCGGGCAACGCGGGGCTCTACTGCTAGTTATCATTAAAAACGAAAGAAAATCACCATCTATTGTAATGCAATTGTCATCTTTGATAATGACTTATGTAAGCCGAGACCTTGGATAGGATTAAAAAACATGTATCAATATGTTGATTTTATTTCGTAATAATACACACGCACACAGACAGAAAGTATCCATGTGTCTTTGAGAACATCTGTGTATAGGTAGTGTAATATGGCGACAAAGATGAGGACAATAGTCCGAATAATGTAAATAGTGTACATAATACATAATCTCAGAAATATAGACAGGATCCAAAGAGCGTGAGTTCAATACCTGGTTAAGGCAGGGGAGAACTTTCAGAGGGAAATTAACAGGGGATAACTTATAACTGACATCCATTAAACATAGCACGTGGAACTAGAACAGTCTACCCCAGTGAGCGAAATAAAGGGTTAAGTTCAACATTCCGACCACCTGAAGAAGGCCTGATCATACAACGGCCGAAACGTTGTAATAAATATGGCGACAAAGATGAGGACAAAATCCGAATACTGCAAATAATGTACTAACATTTGACAACTCATGAATGGAAGCAGTATATACAGAATTCCTATCAGTTGACCACCACAACCTTCAAATAATAAAGTTGGCCAATAAATCATCACCATTTCTCACACGAGGTATTCAGGAGTAGTGTAAATAACTTTATTTAGAAAACAGAAATTAATGCATTCGTGTAAAATGAGTAACATTTTATACTTTATATTCTGGCTCCAGATATCAAACACTCTTCAAGGAACATTTCCAAAAATACTTTATTTCCAGTTAAAAAATTAATCCATTGATAAAATTCAAATCATTAAGAAGAAATGTATAAAACATAAATATAATTCCATTTCAACCGAAATTTCGTGCTTGACCTTTGCATTTCATTTGCTTACAGATGAACGTTTACTTTGAATGTTGAATGTTCCAAGACAAAATCAATTATATTTTTCAATAGTTTCTTAATTCAAAATTTTCTCAGTGCAAAAATTGTACATCAGTTTGGGTGGGAATTGAGAAAGTTAATTATCTTCTTAAGAATTTGAAATTCCGGCAAATTACTTGTCTCGTAATAAATTTCTGGAAACTTAGATAGTATTTGATGAGAAGGAAGGTAATTGAAAAGTTCTAACGCTATTAATGTCGAAGGTTTAATTTGCCACTCCTTCTGGAGTTTAGCTGTAAAGCTTGAAATGATGAACGACAATTCTACAGGAATTGATGTAACTTTATTTTTAACTCTGTCAAATTAATTTCAGATATTGCTTAGATGGTTTTCATATGCAGAAGTATGTGCGCTAGTGTTGGAATATTGCAGTCAGCGGCGTCCGAATAAACGTTACTATGAAATGTGAATTCACGAAAGTATATAAAAATATATCTTTCCACACACAATATTGACCATCCTTATTGGTTTCTTATGAAAATGATGCCTGAATAGTATCAAATTGTTTATGCGTGTGTGAGAAAGAAAAGTTATACGCTCACAAACATATATATTTGTGTATGTATATATATGATTGTGTATGTTTCCGTCCTTATTTTTGATAATGAAATAGTTACAAAAGGTATGCAGTAGTTAATGCGGCTGAAATGTGGTCGTCACCTTTGCAGAACAATAGTAGCCTAAATTGGTATATATATATATATATATATATATATATATATATATATATATATATATATATATATATATGCGTGTTTGTGCGTATGTGCGTATGTGCAGGCGCGTATATATATATATATATATATATATATATGATGAACCTTCATCAGGTTGTTGATAGATCAGTGAAATCATGTGGAGGACACAGTTTCCTAAATCAAAATCTCGTGAAAAGTAAAGTGAGCAAATAACATTCAATATTTTGGGAAGATTGTGATTAGATTGTTATGGCATGAGATGGGCGTATATACTGTACAACTTCAATGACAAGAAGTGATGGATTTAACAGTTTTCTTTTGATTTTCCAACATATTTGTTGTCATGGATGAAGTGATAAGGATATTATAGGTTTTTGAATGAGTTTTCTATGTGTGTTTCTTCTTTGGTAGAGATTGGGGTCTGCACATTATTAATGCTCTTCAAGATTATTCACAATAATTTTCTATTCCAGATTTGAAGTTGCTAAATTAATGTAGCGATATGTGTGAAACATGAATGAAAATTTCTCGCCCAACGATGATATTATATTACGTTACAACTGATTACTTTGTAGGCTCCCTAAATATGTGGCTGCAAATACTTGAATTACTTCCCCCTCTCTCTCTCTCTCTCTCTCTCTCTCTCTCTATATATATATATATATATATATATATATATATATATATATATATATATATATATATATATATATATATATATATATATATATATATAAATGTACTAAATAATGATTATAATAAATATGCTATTGTTCCTCATTGTTTGCTACAAATCTGAGTTTTACTCACATCGCAATCGTCAGATACAAATTAAAAAAGTCTGAACTTGTAAAAATTTTAAATATTAATATTTATTATCTATATGAATTGTATTTGTGTGTATATGCATGATATTGAAAATATGTATAAGTTTAAATAAATTGTATTAAACAATAAAGGGTACGATGTATAAATTGTTGTCTAAATTACGCACAAAATGAAAATAACAGCGATATCTCATTTAACTGATATATTTACCAAAATTACAAAAAAATATCATGAAATAGTAAAGAGTAAATCTATTCAATAAAATCGCTATTGGCTTTAACAAAGGCCTCCAGACGACTTCGTAATCTCATGCAATTCTTCTGGACAGTTTCCTTGTTTAATTTGGAGAACGCTGGCATAATCCTTGTCTTCAGTTCACCTTTGGTATTATAAGGAATTTTGTTGACCTTTCCCTCAACTGTTTCCCACACATAATAATCAAGGGGATTGCAGTCTGGGGAGTTAGGTGACCAGATGTAACGTGTGGAGTGGTCGCAAATCTGTCTGACAGCCAGTTTCTTCTGCTTGTGCAGCATGGTGCTGAGCCTTGTTGCCAGACATAGGGTCTTCGCGCAGCCACCCTCTTGACACAGGACAGCACTACCTCCTCAATGCACTTGATGTAGAAATTTAGTCTGAGTACCTGAGGGAAGATGAATGGAGGCAGAACGTTGCCATCACTAGTAATCAATCAAAAAAACCATGATGACTGGATATATCATCCAAGACATTCCGAATCCCTTGCACTCACATTGACACCACAACTCTCTGAAATATTTGTATTGGTATTTCCGGCATAAATACCAAACAGAACAGCATGTCGTTTCCAAATTACTGGTGCAGTTAATTGCGTCATGGTGCTCTTTTTCTCACAGACGGTGCCCAACTGACCCTATTGTGCACTCGGCAAAATCTAAAACAAACAACGCGTATACCGGAAATTAAAAATATAAATGGCGACAATTTGCTTATCGCACCTTGTTTACTTTTACACTAATCTGTATTATTTTATTCAACTCGAATATTTAATTATATTTCCCATTTTTCTTATCTTTTCTGAGGAAACAGTACAATAATGAATGGTCATTCTATTTTCAAACTTTTATTCAACAGTCTAAATATTTTAAGAATGTCTTATACAATTTTAGATTAGTTATTGTGAAGACGTTGTAAACTTTATATCTTGCTCTTTTGTATGAAAATAGGTTATAGTCGAAAATATAACATCATTATATTCTAAATCCGAATAAAAAATGTGGTTGATGTATTGGACTATGTTTGTTCGCGCGTGAGTTTATGTTGCGTGAAGTCGATTTAAAATTTAGCAGCAGCAACCAGTGTTTAAATCGCGCATTTGATCGCTTGTATTTACCTGTAACAAATACCCTTGAGAAAGGCATGGATCTATGTCTCCCAATAGGTTAAGAAAGGGATTAATCCAATATCACCAGAGTAAGAGCCACCGTCTTTTGTTAGAGAATAGATAGGAAGCGCCAATTAATTGCCTTGCCTCAGGAAATTCTATGAAGCTGGGAACATGTGTCCTTAACGATCCTGAGATGAAGTGATTTGATAAATGTGTGTAATTGCATAATTCTCGGCACGTAAAGATTTATATGAAATTAATTGGACAAATATGAACAAAGATGAGTTTATATTTAAAATTCATTTTATTGTTCAAATTGTTCAGCTAAATAAAACTGGGAAAAACCATTACAAATTAATTCTTCATTCATATGGATTATTGAAATATAAAACATATGCACAAATTACACGAATATAATTAAAAGTATAAAATACAGTTTTAGTTTTTGTCAACCAAACCAAAAACATATAGATAGAGAGATAGATATGAGCTCTTCGATAGATAGATAGATAGATAGATAGATAGATAGATAGATAGATAGATATAAGCGCTTTTAAAGATAGATAGATATGGATACATTGTGATAGATAGATAGATAGATAGATAGATAGATAGATATAAGCGCTTCTAAAGATAGATAGATATGGATACATTGTGATAGATAGATAGATAGATAGATAGATAGATAGATAGATAGATAGATATGAGCTCTTCTATAGATAGATAGATAGATAGATAGATAGATATGAGCTCTTCTATAGATAGATAGATAGATAGATAGATATGCATACATTGTGATAGATAGATAGATAGATAGATAAATAGATAGATAGATAGATAGATAGATAGATAGATAGATAGATAGATAGATAGATATGCATACATTGTGATAGATAGATAGATAGATAGATAGATAGATAGATAGATAGATAGATAGATAGATATAAGCGCTTTTAAAGATCGATCGATAGATAGATAGATAGATAGATCATGAACAAGCTTTAGATAGATAGATAGATAGATAGATAGATAGATAGATAGATAGATAGATAGATTTGGGGAAAGATAATTTTCTTGTCATGATCATCCAATTTTTATCCTATCCCCAACCGTAAATATATTATATTTTACTTAGACATTATCAGTGCCTAAGAAGTCAGTGGAAAAATATTTAATTGACATTACCTCACGTATTTTCCAAAGGCCTGTGCGTGTGTTAACCTTTTCAGCATACATATGCGTATATATATATATATATATATATATATATATATATATATATATATATATATATATATATTACTATCTGCATATTTGTGTGTGTGCGTGTGTGTGTATTTCTTAGTGTAAAGAAAATAGAAGTCGTCAATTATTAATCAGAGCATAGTGTAATGGAATTGCAGACAATTTGCTTCTGGCTATCAAGATCTACTTCACAAAATGGTGCAGATTGTTGAAACAATGATTTCAACGGGTTCCGGGCAATTTTCGCCCAGCCATCTCAAGTACGCTGAGATTATATTCACCAGCATAATCATTCACCAGTCTTAATGGGTCACAGAAGATTTCACCAGAAATTATTCCACTAATTTTTCAGATGACTGTTTCTGCCAGCAATAGAAACAATATTCTATATTCGTCTCTGCATTTGGACTTCTGGACAGAATCGGATTTATATCGCTGCAAAGAACATTCTCATGAGACATTAATGCTTCATAATGTGAAACATTGATTCTGTCTTTCCGCCTTCTAAGATTATCGTATTGATTGTGAGGACAATAGGCATATGATTGTTATTTGCTTCAATTATTTGTTTTGCATTTTCTAAGAGAAGTGCTGAAAAATTATTACCTCACCAAAAATGGATTCCAAAAGTAATTCCTGTTTGGTATTTCGGTCAACTTTTGGAGAGAGAATATCTTGGAATGAAACCGTAATTCATTTATTGATTTGTTTGTTTATGTGTTTTCGTTTTATAAACTGAAATTAGAATATCTTGTGATACTATTGTCTTGGGAATTCAACACGTTAATTTTGTTTTCAACTTTATACTCGCCATAATATCAATTGTGAAACGGATAAACATACCAATGGAACAAAAATATAATCACAGCGAAAAGATTTGAAGCAGAAAAATAAGTAAACGGCCAGGTGTAGCAAGAACAACTTGTGGCATCAACTGAAAGGTAAAAAGAACATTATTTCGAAGGTACCAAATTCTCATCACAGGATTGTCGTATGAGTAAATAGACTGATCGATTCAAGTGAGCATCTTTGAATTTGGCTAAAACTGATGCATGAAATACGTGTCTAATCCATCATAAAAATGGGCTTCAAACTCGTTTGATTAAGTTACGATTTGGTGTTTCTGACCAGGCGTCGATTGAAAATTGACGTAGAAGGATATTTGAAAGACAATTCTGGATGTTGTTTATTATGTCGCATCCCACAAAAACAATGTTGGAATTATTTCGAAAAGAATATGGAGATGAAACTTGATTTTAGGATTTGTGTGTAAGCTGTCATTACAATTGCAGAGTGCTTGATTGACGGTTAAAAGCTGTCCACATTTCAAGGCTTTCCGCTAGCCTTGTTTATATTTGAGATGTTCACACCAGTGGCACGCCTTGGATGTAGCCGGGTTACTCCATTTCATGAATGGGCTTCCGGTGTTGTTCTTTCGGACATCTCTCCGTATGAAAACGGCTGCCTCTCCTACTCTACAATAATGACATAATATTCAATTTTAATTAAAATAATTGTTTTGCTACGTTTTGTGTGCATTTGGTGATTATAATTTATTATGACAAATTAAAGTTTCAACGAAGTGCCTAAAAATGTTAAACATGCAAAAATTCCTTTATAAATATCAGTCACGTCATAAAACTGACATTTATTCGATATATATATATATATATATATATATATATATATATATATATATATATATATATATAGTAAAAAAAATCAACACTAATATTCCATGGTTATAATTTATTACATTGAATCGTAATTACGATCCAATTCATCAGACCTACAAATTCAAAAAGAAATCGTGCGTGTGTGTATTTAGATAGATAGATAGATAGATAGATGTCGAATTTTTTTTATCATATTAATAGATGTAGATTTTGGTATTTTTGAAATTTAAATACACAGATAGATAGATAGATAGATAGATAGATAGATAGATAGATAGATAGATAGATAGATAGAGAAGATAGATATGTACACACAAAAACAACATCTGTATGTGAAACGTTCTGGAGAAAAATGCAAATATCTTCATTTTTAAATTATACTCAATTATGTGTAATGAATATGATACATCAAATTAGATTCTTTCAAATAAAAAGGAATAATCCTTCATATCCATTAAAACAATCTTGGTATTATTTAATATAAACAATACCTAGCGTATGAAGCTTTTGTAATCAGTTGTGAACCTAAATGTAGTAGAAATATAAAATATAATACAGCATTAATAGCATATGCTACTCATATTACAGTGTTATTTCCAGATTAAGAAAAAAAAATCACATTGGACCAAGCAAGTCGCAGAAATTAAAAATAAAAACAGAAAGGCATTATTCACTGTTATAAGATAAAACAAGATTTTAGGGCGTGCGACAAATCTGGGTAGTGCAATAAAGAACGGAAGAGGAATCCAGAAAGCCGACGGCTCATAGAGACCACGAAAAATGACTTTCAAAAATTCAGCAAAGTATTAAGAAATTTGAAAATGAATCCAGAAACAAGGAAAAGGGTGCAAGACTGCTATGTGATATAATATTTTCTGTATGCCAGTGAATAATAGGTAGTTTCCTCACTGAAGCGTCATGACGTATTTGGTTCTGTCGACGATTGCTGAAAATAACATCAGAATACCACTTTAAAATGGGAGTAACGACTCTACTAACTGCTTCTATAGAAAGAGATAGCTGAATATATTTAGACACACAATGAGCAAATAAGGCTTGGATAATACCCATAAGGTATGAAAAGGCAAGAGAAACAGGCAGAAACACCGAGTAAGTACTGTTTTTATGCATGTCAAATCAAGGATCACAGTCTGCGAACAAAAGAACAAAACTACTGCATCTTAGCTTGAGATGAAATAACTAAAAGAAAACTCCAACAGGTCCAGCAAATTAAAACTATCAGATCATCTCAAAAATGACGTCCAATCAGTTGTTACCTGGTGCAAAGAATTGCTTGTTAATTTCTAAGCCTCAAGAAACGAAATTATCTTTTAATCAACATAAACAACCTTTTTGACCTTCCGTCAAGATGGCTGATGCTAAACTCCAGAAAAACAACTCATTTAACTTTTTTTGGTCACGCGTTTTCAATTAACATAAAGTTGACCTTTCATATTGAGTTAATTATATTGAATTAATTACTAGGTCTATTGCTAGGAAAGTTAGTTCATTGTGTTGAGCCAGACAGTTCTTCTGGTCATAATTCATCTAACATGTTTATAAATCTAATATTCGTCCGTGTTGCGGAATATTGCGGCCATATTTGGTCAGATGTTCCTACTATATCTCCCGAGATTCAACAAAATCTAATGTAGGGTCTGTAATTGATCCTGACCTGGCGTCTCAACGTCAATCGTTCCCACCGCTGGAACCAGATTTCCCTTTGTCTTTTCTATAAATATTTACTTAGCAATTATTATAATAAGCTTTATTCCTTGGTGTTTTGATCACATGAATTTAAGCTTACTATTAGAGTAGCATTTACGCCTCATCGTTATTACTGTTAAAATAGCCAGATATAAACGTGAGTAGAATTATGAGTTTATTTTCTCACCTATTGAAGTCTCTTTTGATTCCTTTATTTCCTGACAATTCCAGTCTTGAAATATTTAAATTCAATGTCATTCATCATCTTCTGAGTCCTAGAACCTGTTCGTTTATTATTTGTTTCTTTTCATTAGTCTTTATCTCACAATTAATCACCCATTCAGTGCTAGTGGCACTATCGACTAGCATAGGGTGAAATAATTAACCCTTTGAGCCTTGATCACCGCTTTACCAGTGGTGGAGAAAAATGACGAAAGGCCAGCGGTTAAACAGTGGTAGAGAAAAATGGCGTAAGACCCAACCAGCGGTTAAACAGAAAAATGACTTAATGTCCAGCAACCGGTTGAAAGGTGAGAAAACACTTGTAATTATTTTTATATCTATCGTAAAACCTTGACTCAGGGGCTCAGGCAGAAGGGCAAAATTGTTCAAAACGCAGAGCGCAAAGGGTTAACAAAAAATAATAATTTATTTTTAACTCAATAGAAAAATAACGACAATTAGACAATCAGCAGTCAATTTTTGAAACCTCCTGACGAGTGGACCGAACGATTACTAGAATGTCCGTCTACGAAACTCTGAGTCGAAATGCTGAATATAACATCAATCAGCTAAATGACAAATTTTATAGTTTTATTAATCATATATATATATATATATATATATATATATATATATATATGCATGCTACAGGTTATAACATGTCTGAGTAACATTCATGCTGATGAGTTTCATTTAATAAGAAATAATAATAATAGTCAATTTTTATTAAGAAATCATAAAATCATGTTATATTCCATTTAGGAAAAATAGCTTTGCATTTTATGGAAAGTAATAGTAGGAAATCTTTGCATATATATATATATATATATATATATATATATATATATATATATATGGGGGGTAATTCTGTTTCTGTTGTTTATTTAATATGGTATCATTATTCGAAATAGTAACGTACAATTTAACAGCTTTTCCCCATTTTCTTTCATCTAAAGTTTATATTCCCATAGCGATAACTAAAATCAACAATCAGTTCAGGATATCGTAGCCAAGCCATAACTTTTTATTGCTTCACTCAAATGATAAAAGAAGTATGTTAGTAATTTAGTTAAAATGGTCATAAATTCTATTTTGCAGACTAAACTTTTGGTGTTCTGTAATCAAGAGGGAAATATGGTTTCAAGCTTTCTAGTAGACTCAGCATTTATTTCTCTCGGCAATCTACATATTTTAGACGAAATCGGTTTGAAGAGGCATTTGTACAAAATATTTATAATTACTTTTCTTACATGTAGCGTTAATCACATTTTTTATTGTCGAATCTTCACATTGGATGAATTTTGAACAAAGAAGTTGATTCGTAGCAAAACATTTAAAATGTTATATTATTTCTTCGCACCTGAGCTATGTTTTGTTTCATTTCGAGCAAAGAAGAAATCAGGGTGAATCGACACGATAGATATAGCAGGGCGTGTCATAAGTGTAAGTGTTTCAACTGTTGAAATTATTTAAGACAAAAATCGTGATATCTGTGTTTATATCTGTGTACGGTAGACCAGAAAAAGTGATGTATTTTTCCAGAATCTTTTCATGACCTTGAACCATTAAGTCTATTGTTTGTTATCCGTTAAAATCAGCCTATCTAAACGACAGACTGATTTCATGTGATGTCAAATGATAGACTATAAGGCAGATCGGTTTATTTCTAAAGTTAGCAGCCGAATAATCTTTCTCGATTTAGAAAAAATCTTTTCGCACCCACCTTCGTTTCTCAAGTTAGTGACAGTCGTCAACATAATCCTTTACAGTAGATCTTCTTCTTCTTCCTCTTCCTCTTCTTCTTCTTCTCCCCCTTTATTTTCTTACTCTTCCTCTTCTTCTTCCTCCTCTTCCTTCTTCTTCCTCCTCTTCTTCTTCCTCCTCTTCTTCTTTCACTTCTTCCTCTTCTTCTTCTCCTTCTTTTTCTTCCTCTTCTTCTTCCTTTTCCTCCTCTTCCTCTTCTTCTTTCTCTTCTTCTTCGTCTTCTTTTTCTTCCTCTTTTCTTCTTATTCCTCATCTTCTTCTTATTATTCTTTCTCTTCTTCTTCTTTTTATTCTTCTTCTTTTTCTGCTATGTGTCGTGTCCCCTCACAACGTTGGCGGCCATGAGTCTCCACAATTTAGCTCTTAAATAATGTCTCTCTGCAATCCATTTCCTCAAGCTCGATAAGTATATTATGCTTTGTTTTCCTTTGGTTATCTTGATTTCAGTCTGTCCTGTGAGTATCAATTTTTCCAAGCCGACTTTCTTCATTATGTCTCCACTTTTTTGTTTCTATTTTCTATAGAACTTCACCGTTGCTGATATATTCCGTCCATGGCATTCTCAGCATCATACCGCTTCAATTACAATTCACAAGGAGACTATCAATAAGCTTCTAATAAAGAGTGTTAATTACTAGCAATGAAGTGAGTGATTTAGCTGTAAAGCTGCAGTCTATATTTATTGAAAATAAGCATAGTTGCCGATAGGCACAAAACTGGCAGCAACAAAGAATTTATCTTTGAATCCATCGGCACGGTAAGCGCAAAATGGTTTTCATTTCTTTAAACAATTGATGATTTTTGTCATTTAAGTGTTATGTTAGATTATTATTAGTGGAACCATTATGCATAAATCATTTAACAGATCCATGCGTTTATATCTTGGAGTTTCTTTTTTGTTTTTTGTTTTTTTTTAATATAATAACCTCGTTTATTTACCAGGCTTCGTTTATATGTTATTTGGTATTCATTCACAAGGAAAGCGACATTATTTTTTTCTTACGTTTTAAACGCGTTCAGAATGCACAATAAAGACTTATTAAATCGCTTCAATTCAACAAAGATCAGACAAGATCTATGAATGATAATTGAAAAAGGAAATAAAATAGCTGAGTAAAATTACATAAACATTTTTCAAGGAAAAATTATTAATATTTTCCTTGATAGCGGCAGGACATTCAGAACTTGGTCTACAAAAATCAACCTCTTTCCTCTAACCAAATTCATCAGTCCACTTTTGTACTGTTTGATAAACCTGGACCGGCATTCCTTAATGTAGCAATCATATCAGCATGAATGTCTTTGGATTCTAAGCCCCTTTTCTGCCGGTAAATGTTAAGAACAGGATGCCATATTTTGTCCATTTCAAGAGACGTCGCTACTAGTCATAACTGAAATCTTCTTTGAAAACTCAGATGTCAGTTTAACTTAAAACAAGTAATACAGTTACTAATTAGAAGAGTTTAAATTAATGCGTATAATATTTTACAGCTCTTGAATCCCTTATTTATCATCGGCTTACAAACTTTTCAGCTCACCCTCGTATTATATGGGTGCAATTCAATATAGAGATATAGCAATAAGATCTATAAATTATTTTTAAACATAAAATATAGTCACTGAATAAAATTACATGAGAAATAGTCACGCAAAAATATATTTTCAAAAGTTATTCTTATATATAAGTAACGTTTGGATGAGATTTTGGCGCAAAGACTTTTCTATATAGTCTTATATATTTACCACTCGCACACGTATGTATATGATCTTATCGTTCTACCAATCTCCAAACCAAAAGTCTTAATTAGGAGAGTATTTCGCAAGAGATGGTGGTATATGTTGCGATGAGAGGAAAGGGTGTCAGTTGTCCGCTGATTTCTGCTCGTGATTCGGGGAGATAGCAAAAAGACAAACATTGCTAAAAGCTACAAATGACAGGACGTTGTGGAGAACCATGATCGTCGTGTAGTGACCCGTCATAAACAAGTTGACGAATTCTGATTGGTCTGTACTTCTGCCGCGTACTACCAAAACCCCCATGCTGACTCATCCGTACTTACATACCGGGTGTAACAGCAAAATTGTCCAAATCGTGTAACAGTATAATTATAACAAAATGTTTAATATCTAAAAATTCACTAAACTAATTGTGTTTGCTTTTACCAGATGCTCAGATAAGACATTTAACCATCTCTGCTTCATTTGCCCTAAGAATTCAAGTGAGATATTCAGCTAGAAAGAGGACAGGTTGAAATCGTTTTGTGTCAGCCCCACTGTCTTACCAAATGAACGATGATGAAAGGAACAAGATCATTCAGGCCTTCAGTAATGGCACCAACATTCATACTCTGGCTTCTATCTTCAAAATCCATTCAAGAACCATCAAGAGAACGGGAAATAATTTTGGGAACAGTAGAGGGAAAAATGGACCAGGAGGTTACAATAGCAAGAGCGATTATAATTTCAACTTAAATCTAAAGAGATCAATTACAAAAGATCTATTCATTCAATAAGACGTTCTGCACTTGAGAGAAGAGTTTCAACTATGACAGTTCAATGGCCAGTTAAAAAAAAGACTTGAAAATGAAATCATACGTGAAACCTGTGAAGCAACTTGTTACACCAGGAAATAAAATTAGAAGGTTAGAGACGGCGAAGGTAATCTTGAATAATTTTAGAAATGACCCTGGAATTATATATATATATATATATATATATATATATATATATATATATATATATATGAATAAATTGAATAAATTCTTCCTGATCTTCCGATCCTATGATAATTAACGAAATGACGAACATATCATTTTTGTTTATGATCGATACTTCTGTTATGCTTAGAGAGTAATTATACATTCTTATTACTCAAAGTAGATTCAAAGAAATTTATAAAAAACTCCTGAAATTCCAGTAAGATATCTTTAATCATTTCTAAGATACAAAATTCCAAATCCTCATTTAACAAATAGACGACGTTGCTTTTACACGATTGGGACATTTTTGCTGTTACCCCCGGTATATAAAGAATAAACATTTGTATTTTTGAAATGAGATACTGGAATTTTTTGCATTATTTACATTGTTCAAACAGTTGCCCACATCTATGTTGTCATATGTACGACGTTTCAGCTGTTTTACGCCCCGACCTTCTTCAGGCGACTGGAATTTCGAACCGAATATTTTATTTCTTCCCTAGCGTAGATTGTTCTAGTTCCATGTGCCATGACTTTTCCGGCTATCTCAGTTTCAGTTATCTCCCTTCAACTTAACTCTCCAATTGATTCGTTTTTGTTTTTTGTTTACTTCTGCTGTGGTCAGGTAGAGTCAAGTCACTAGATTTCTTCAACCAATACTTTTCTTCTCAGGTACATGTCTCCTTGAGGAAATAAAGGGTTCTATTCAAAATTTCATTCACATAAAGAAGGCCGGAGCGAGCGTACAACGGCGGAAATATCGTGAATAAGTCTTTCACGTGTCTTCTGGCGATTGGGCCTTGTATAAGGGCAATATTCGGTCAGAAATACACGGATCAGATGTATCCAAAGCTTTTCTACCTGGGTATTGGTTACTTGCAAGAAATAAGTGCACACGTTCATATAGTCAGCCTTTTACTTACACAGCAACACCATCGTATAAATCAAAAGGAGTTTCTCGAAACAACCACATGGCAGAATAAACGGTGTTCAGTTAGAGTAGAGCAATTGATGGTCGATTACCTGGGTACATCTAAATAATAGCCGACTACACTATACAAATACAAACCCTAGCATCATACTATTGAGTATCATTTACTTATAATATCCGCAGCATCATCTACATTTGGATTAGTGCTCAAAGACACTACAGTTACACAAAAATGGTACCAAGGACAGAAAATATAAACTCACAAGTTCTGTTTTTGTACATATACTATGGGCTGGAACGCTCTGCACAATTAACTTCATTTAAAACAAATTCTTTGAAAATAGAATCATAATATCCTAAGGTATAGTTTTTGTTTTCTTGTCGAGCTCATGCCAGATGAGATAAAATTTGTTTTTGACATTATTAGACAGGTTCCCACCATCTTCTCTTTCTTCTAGTTGTACAAAATATCCCTCATAAATAATATATAACTTGATTCAAGGGAAAGAAACAAATCGCAAATATAATTACAAATATGAATAAAATTTAGCAATGTGTGCTAAACGGTAGAAAGGAAGAAAACATGTTTGCGTGTCTTACGGGTTATAATAAATAAACATCCTGTAATGTCGAGAGAATGAGTTGACATCAAAAACGGATTTAGTTTTAATATCATTACCTTGATTTTTATATTTTATTAGATGAAACATTATTTTTACTGTTTTTAATTTTATATTAATTTTCGTAGCTTTTTATCCCAGTTGTCACTTAATACTGCAAATTGAAAATAAAGATTGAAAATAGATATGTTTTAAGTATGTAATATTTGCATCGCAAAACAACTTTGATTAAGATGAAAGAAAATGCTGGTTAAATATTAAAAATGGTTTGATTTTTAATGATTCATGAAAACATAATCAGAATGAATTATTCCTATGGACTGGATTTGGAATACAGGTGCATGACAAAAATAGATATCTCTTTTCAAAGAATTTTACCGAGGAGATTTTTGAATAGATTTTACATGGTACGATGGATAAATAGTCCCCATTCAATATACTTTTTTTTAATTTCACGTATGCACCTTGATAGGTTCTGATTTTGTTGACTGCATAGTATAATATGGTCAATGGGGAACCATCTGTGAGAAAAAGAGCACCATGACGCAATTCGCTCCGCCGGAAATTTGTAAAACGGAATGTTGATGTGCTTGGCATTCGTACCGGAATCTCCAACACAAAAATTTCAGAGCGATTGGGTGATAGTGCAGAGGATTTATAAAGAGTTGGATGAGTCTGATAGTGATTACGAAGGTATAGCAGCTCGCAAAACTCACTCCGTTCTGATAAGAAAATAACTCCCGAATCTGCTGTCGAGGGCTACACACTCAGCACGGAGGATTAGAGCAAGTGTCTTGAGGAGGTATTGTTGCCCTAGATTAAGAGGATAACGGCAGGAAGACTATGTGAGACAACCACACCCCTTAAATCTGGCCAGCTAATACACCAAACTGCAACACACTTGATTATTATGTGTGGGGCAAAATTGAGCTGGACCAACAAAAATCCTTGTAACACCAAAGATCAACTGAAGGCAAGGATTATGGCAACATTCACCAACTTACAAAATGAAACTGTTCAAAAGTGAAATTAGAGATTCCGAAATTGGCAGCACTTTACAGCCCACACTTTAAGAAGGGCTTTATCTATGTAAATACATATATATATATATATATATATATATATATATTTGTGGAGTCAGGGGAGTAATGTAAACCCCAGAAATCAAATAAATAAAAACAATAATAATAATAATAATAATAATGATGTCCCCAAAACACGCCAAGCAAAAACGATTGATGAACTAAACGTGCAGAGATATTAATAATGGGCCTAATAGAAATAGGTCTGTCATGCACTTTACGAAGGGCAGGACTATATATATATATATATATATATATATATATATATATATATATATATATATATATATATATATATATATATATATATTTGTAATGATGTAAACCCCAGGTCTCTAAATCAAATAAATAAAATAAAAACAATAATAATAATAATAATAATAATGATAATAATAATAATAATATAAAACATTAAACACAAATATAAGTCCCCAAAACACGCAAGCAAAATACGATTGACTCAACTAAACGTGTGCAGAGATATTAATAATGGGCACCACAGATAATAGAAATATACATTAAAGAATAGGAGAAATAAGAGGGCAAATGTCATGCACTTCTGCTGGATGGATAAAATCAAAATAGGCAACGCTCATAATTGATATAGAAAAATATTTCGAATTTAGAATGAATACATCGGAGAAATCTTCCACGAAATACGAGGTGAAGTATCAGTAGACAAAAATATGGAGAGACCTTAAATATTAAAGTATGAGATAAGATAGAGGTCAAGATGAAGAGTAACAAAGCATGAGGACGAAATGTAATAGAGACAATATCAGACGAAGACGATTTCAGGATCGACAACAATTCAGAAATAATGAATAAAATATACGACACTGCTGACATAGCGAATAGATCAATATCCATAGCATGGCCTAAGAAATCAGAGATATGCGACCTCTAGAGAACTATCAGCTTAATGAGTCATATAACTAAGCTTATTATCAGGATTCGGGGGAAGCTAGTATCTGTGTGTTTCATAGATGAAACAAAAGCATTACATAAGTTGACACGAAGATCTATATGAATTACTAAGAAATGTTCTTTTTTTATGTGCAAAGATATTAGAATAATCCGAACTATAGACTTGGAATAAGGTTTTCAGTAGAGAAAAAAGGGGAAAGTATAGAAAAATAAAAAAAAAACGAAAAGAAAACAAGGATAAGGCTTCTCGCCTAATTTATTTTAGATTTTACAATTTATTTTTATCTAGAACAATTATTACCGGTGAACACAATTTTAAGATACGCAGACGATAAACGTGTTGATGGTAGACAGAGAAAGAAAACTCCAGGACCACCTAGAAGATGTAGTAATAAAGGGGAAGGAATAAAAAAAAAAAACATATATTGGAATCACAGAAAATCTATGCTTGTTAGAAAGCAAGTACAGAAAATGTAAATATCTGAGAAGTGTCGTAACAGACGACACAAAATATGACACCGAAATCCGAAGGGGCACTGGAACATCAAAATATTAATTAAAAAAATTAAACAAATTATTAAAAAACCTGAACTGCTATATAATACCAATTCCTCTATGGGGAAAGGAATGTTGGAAAGATGTAATGACAACAGACAGACTAAAAAAGACATTTGATAAATTATAGTAAGTGGTATGTGGTTTGTTTGAGTTGCTATAATAAATTAAGTATATCGCCTGATGATGTCTACATATTTACATCATGTCTCTTCTTGAGTATCTAATTAGACATGCTATTTGCTAGTGTGCATCAATCATATACAAATATGTTTCATATTCTGTATCTACCCCATTAATGTATGTGTATAAATAAATAACTTCTGCTTCCAGATTGCTCTTTCTTACTCACTCTCTCTCTCGGTCTCTATCTCTGTCTATTTGTATGCACGTGTGAAAATGGATAGATAGATAGATAGACCGACAAACCGACAACATCACCGGCAGATAGATAGATAGATAGATAGATAGATAGATAATAGATAGATAGATAGATGAACATAGATAAAGATAGATAGAAACATACTTAGATAGATAGATACGAAACAGACTTAGATAGATAGATAGATACATATGAACAGATTAGATAGATAGATAGATATAGAATGATAGATATATATATATATATATATATGAACATATAAATATATATATATATATGAACAGACATAGATAGATAGATAGAAACAGACATAGATAGATAGATAGATAGATAGATAGATAGATAGATAGATAGATAGATAGATAGGGAGAGATGAACATACTTAGATAGAAACAGACATAGATAGATAGATAGATAGATAGATAGATAGATAGATAGATAGATGAACATAGATAGAAATATACTTAGATATATATATATATAATATATATAGATATATATATAGATATATATATGAATAGATATAGATAGATAGATAGAAACATAGAAGATATATATATATATATATATATATATATATATATATATATATATATATATGAACAGACATAGATAGATAGATAGAAACAGACATAGATAGATAGATAGATAGATAGATAGATAGATAGATAGATAGATAGATAGATAGATAGATGGGTTTCCATATTAATGTAAATATATATTTAGACTTAATGAAACAGGTAAGTCTGTGTCCGTGGATGTAATTATGAATGTTTTCTTGTTCTAACATCGACGAAAAATAGACAAGAAATAATTCCAATAACCAAAGCAAGGAACAAAAATCAATGATCAAAGAAATGTCTAAATCAGTGGAGAGATGCTAAATTGATAACAAAATATAGAAATGCATCTGTGCTTAAATAAGGAATGGTATAAAGTATAACGAAATTACAAAAGGTCAATGGCGTAGAATTTTAGAAATAAATTCAGTCCTGATTACTTGAAGCATCGATACCAAGATTGAAATGAAACCTTTATAAAAATGTTCTTTAAAATATTCATAAACATCGCAGTTAATACCAAATAACACATTAAGCAATATTCAAAGAATCATGGATGAAATTTTTACATGGCCGTTGTTTCCACCGGCCTTCTCCAGATTCCTTTTCCTGTTGAAACAACGACGTTACAATGATCTTTAGAAAATGCTAATACTAGTAATATTATTACTAAATGTTTTGTCTTCAAACCACAGGATACAATGTTGAAACTTGGTCAAGCCGATTCTTCTTCTTTATTTGTATGTCCCCCAGGACATAGGTGATCATGACTCTCCACAACTTCCTATCCTTTGTAGCTCTTAATAAATGTTGTCTTTTACTTATTTCTCCTAAACCTTGTTCCACCATCCATTTACTGAAGCTCCCTCGGTTATGCAATGTTTTCCATTGTCTTCTCTTGCTTTCTATCAGTCATGTGAGTATCAGATTTTCCAAAGCCTCTTTTCTCACTGTACCCTAGAAATTTCAATTATTTCTTCATGATGTTAAGTATAAATTTCCTTTTTGTTCCCATTTTCTTTAAAACTTTGCCGTTGCTCACATAATCGGTCTATGGTACCCTCAGAATCCTTCTGTTGAACGAAATTTCTGTTGCTTCAAGTCTCTTTGAAGAAATTGTCAAGCATTCACTGTTATATAGTAGGAAGATACTCCGTGACTGTTTAGTATTCTTTGTTTCTAGCGAAGTTTTTCTATTTCTTAATACTTTGCTTAGCTTTTAGAATCTGTTGTCACGCGTCTTCGAATCTCTGTGTTACACTTTCCGTCTTCTGTTAAAACATTTCCCAATTATTTAGATTTGTGTAATTGTTTCATACAAGTATGTCCGATTTGAAATTCGCACTTTGGGCTCATCCTTCTGCTAATAACCATGTCTTCACTCTTCTTGTATTTGATGTTTAATCCTTCCTTCTAGCTTTCCTTGAGAAGTTTGGAATTGCAAAGTTCAATATTTAATTGCAGTTTTTACCTTTAAAACTGTGAACGCATTTCAGCTGTGCACAAAGACTAATTCTATTAAATTTTTTCAGAAAGGAAAAGGCATTTTGCATTGTATGCTTATCTTTGAAGTTAATATTGTGCATAAATTCTAAAATATAGCATACATGTATATCAAATATTAAACATCACAGATGAATTTAATTAATATATACATTCGTGAAATAACTTCATCTATTAAGTATACGAAGGAAATGATCTATTTATTTCATAATTGACTGACCTGTTTGGGATTTATTCTTTCTGTTATCATTGAAATCCTCTATTTTATATAATTGAAGCGGACATCCTATTATCTAATAGTATCATGTTCCCTATCTAATGCATGTAATAACAATGTTCTATATGACTCTACGCTTACAGTAGAGCGAATTTTGATCAGTTTTGTGAGGACGCTAGTAATGTCGATCTTCAATAAGCTTTCCACATTTGTTGCGACTAGACGTATAAATATTTAAATATACGAAGGTAACAGCGGAAATATTTTTGTCGGCCCACGATATCAGTTTCTGATTTGGTATTAGAAGTTGACCATTCGCTTCAGTAACCCATATTTTTAGATTTATATTTGACATTAAATTGGGCACTAAAAAGAGATGTGTCATTGATATATTTCTGCTCAAAACTGTACACATCGTCGACGTCTGCTGATTATTTAGGGAGAGACAACAGTCAATAGGAGCAGAGTTAGATCTTGATTAATTTGTTTCAGCCATGCTGTCAATCTAAGGTGTGTCAAACTTTGTTGATACAGTTGTTTACAAGAGGAGCATCCTTTTCATAGCTGCTGAAAGTGAAAAGCAATCGTGATGAATAAGTGAAAACAATGAATTTTAGCTGAAAAATATCTCTTAAAAAGGGACTATTATGTTACGTGTATTTACCGCAGGTTCAATATGTATAAGAGGTGTTACGTCACACGCGTTAAACTATTTATGACAGACATTTTAACCGATCTGGATATCGAAAAGAATAGAGAAAAATAACTGGATTTGCTTCACTCCTTTGGGAAAACATTTAGAAGCAATAGCTACAACAGAGATCACGGTATATTTGAAAGCTTTCACACGGTCTTGACTCTTTTTCCTCATCAATTAAGAATGATAACTCTAAAAGAGATATATTTAAAAGCACAGTCCCAATAAACCATCACTGCGTTAAATAATTCACTTCTAGGCAGTGTTACTAGTTTAGGCTACATTTGAAAGCAATACGCAGTTAAATTTTGAATTTTCTCAAATTGCAACATTTGGGTCTATTTTAGAAATACCAGCGTAATTGTGAAATACCATATCAAATATCATCGAATTCGTTAGTCCAATTGTGGACATCACTCGAAACCCTAATGTTGATTAAAATACGTCAAAACCTGTACAATTTTAATCAAAGCGTACCGGAGATCTGCCTGATAAATGGCAACAAGTAATTGCAATCAATTGTGAGTATATAATTGAATAAAATATAATGGTACTTTAGTTTCTGAAAAATAAAATTGATAAACAAGAAAAGAAATTAGTTATAACACAACCCAGTTTTCCCTGCTTATAATACCTTTCCTTATTATTTTTAACTCGATTTAGGTGCCTAAGTTTTTAAGTATGCAATCAAAATATAGCATGTAATTTATTAATAAATAACTTCGCACCGTAAAAGACACACATACATAATGTAGATTAAGAGAATAACCCATACACTGGAACAATTTATTATTTCGCATGTTAATATTTCTTACTTGTTTTTCTATAAAATTAATCGAAACTGCTTTTAAACCTACCAGAGTTTTAGACTCATATAAGCTGTTTTATTGCTTCCCACATATATTGGATGATTTAATATTGCTTTCCATTTTCATATATATTTATTTTAATGATGGGAAATTAGTTTTGCATTGTTTATTAGAAAACTGTAGATATAGCAGGATATTGCAGCAGACCCTCAGTTCCTGGATGGTTCTAAAAGAATAGATACATCTATTTCCCTCGTCAGTTGTCACAAACATCAGAACTTCACTTGATCCAAAAGGTGCTGTGGATATCAACCGCTGACTCCTTTTCAATGACCGATTCAAGTGGGTTAAAATAATGTCTACCTTAAATATATGCTCGTCCGATAATATTTAAAACGTTTTTATTTAGATACCTGAGGCTTTCTTCGACATTTTTAGCCTCCTAGATTTCATGTATTCTGTGAGAGCGTACCTCGCTCTTCTGGTGCATGATTTAAAATACAGCTCGTCACGAACGACAATTCTGATAGTCTTGGTACCAGCCTTTATCTCACGAGATATATAATTCTTAAATGAAGTTGAGTCATTTGTAGTTTGGCCTTGGAGGGTATTAACGAAATCAAGGTTCCAGTTTTTGTTGCTGCCGGGCTTACTCTGTTTGCCTTTATCCATGTTTATATTCTTCTTGATGCTGCTGACATGGTTCAAATGCACACGATTTTGCTCAGAATTTAAGTCTGACATCGTTTGTCGTTTGGAAGATATATTTAGTGATATCCACGATAAGTCACTGCGTATCAATAGCTGACGCTATAATTGCTTTGATTTACAAGTGGGTTCAGATGAACGTTTGTGGGAAATTTGAGTCTAAATTTTCCAGCAAGTTTTTTTTTTTTTTCAAATATAAAGAAGGGGTTATTCCTTCATTTTTTCTTTAGCTAACAGATAGTCATATTTTTATACCAGTTATTGAATCTAAAATATGGGTAAATTATTGCATTTAACATTTATTTCACTATCACCAAGCTATAGTTAATTTTATATTATTAAGCTTTCATATATTTCCTTATATATTCTTCATATCACCAGTTTTATATCTTTTATTTTTCTTTGATATGTATTGGTTTGAAGTTGGTCGCTGGCTGTACAAAAAAGTCCGGCAATCTAGAACATCTCAAATTAAACTAAAACTGACAGGGAAAAAATCATTGAAAAACACGAAACTTATCTTTCGAATTAACTTTTTTCTCTTTATCTTTAATCTTCAATTTGAAAAGAAAATTTACTGAAGCCATTTATATTCTTGATCTTCTATCATCATTCCAAGATTTCATTGAAAGTTTTCATAACATTCGCCAGCTGTCAAAACGGATTCAAATCTGTCAACTCGGTCAAACAATAAATTTTGTAAGGGTGACGTCATACTTTCAAAATGTGAAACGTTGTGCTTGTCAACATGACTTACACTTTTAAAGGTAAAGGCGTCGATGAAAAAATGTTTCAAACCTTGCATCGATGAGTAGTGACGTGTTCACAAATGGCGACTTAAAATTGGATATTTTTACTAAATTCTTTTCTCCGGCTTATTCGTATTTTTCTTGTGATACTCAGTTGTCATCGATTCAAATATATGATTAAATCGGGAAATATAGTCTATTAAAGAAAAGACATTAAACTTTTATATCCTGATGTAAGTAGAAATTACATGGGAACATTGCTTCGAGAATATCTGTACAAATTTCAAAAGATTCTAAATTTTCGACTTCTGAAATTATGGATAAGTTATCCGCTGTGATTCCTGCAGAGCAAATTTATCATCTCTGTTGTCATATAATGTTTTGATCGTTGTGTTCTTCGGTTCTCTACAAGCGCCTATCGCATTCAATAGTGTCATGAGACGCTGATGAAATGCGCTGTATTTGATCTACATCTATGTCTTCCTTTGGAAATTTGAGAAATAACCAAAATCATTCTGAGCCGATGTGTATTTCAGCACAATCTAAGAAGAGTCACATGAGATCTACAAGCACTTTTACCCGATAGGCCACATGCGCTAGAGTATATTTATGCATTCAAATAGTTATGAGCAAAGTATTTATTATTTTTTGCTGATGGTTTTCCGTATAGCTCTGATGCAAAAGCAGATGTCGGCGTTCAAGTTCAGATAAAAGTAATGATTATTATGTTATTTGGAAAATATTCTTCGGTTTTGGAATAAACATTTAGTGTCATAATATACTGTTACAGACATTGCACAAAAATAATATCTCTTCGTAACTTTTATTTCAATCGCTTTTCAGAATTGAAATTAAATCATTATATGTTCATCATCTTGAACAGGAAAAAAAGAGATGTTTTTACATACTTTTCATGAGTCCGAGGTCGGTCATAATGCTTCTGACAGTGGTGCTAACATTAACAGAGCATGCCGTGAAGGATGCAGTTGTGATCAGACAGCATGGTACTGGTTTGTGAAGTTCCGCAGTGAGGATGGGACTTTAGATAAAGACGATTATCTGCAATGGACACCCAACATCTGAAAAGACTAATCGAACAAAATTAAAGTTAAAGTTTCAGAGAATTGTCTCAGATAATGGGTGTCGGCTTTTTCAACAATATAGAACCTCAATTGACAAGATGGATAATCTTGATAAATCCATTTCTTCATTGAATAGTGACACTTGATGAGAAATTCATCCTTTATTACAATCATAAAGCATCGGATCAATGTCTTCATTATGACTGTCATATGCCCCAGTCGACGAACGGGTTATAGGGCGACCATATGCCGACTAGGAGATATATACACTCTCACACCTGTGGAGAGAGAGTGGACAATTGGTAGACAAAAGAAGTATTTTTAAGACTACTGTTCCATTGGGATAATCGAACAGTAATCTTTCCCAGGTCCGCTTCGTTTTCAACACAAATACTGATCCACAATACAAGGAGGAACATAAGGCTTAGCGATTTGATACAATAATTTTAATATATACAAATATACATATATCAAAATATAAAAGAACAGATAAGTATGAGTTAAACTATCCGACGACCAGATCTCGAACTTATTTGGGATATCAAATTCGCCGAACACCAAATGGATTCAACTGAACCCGAACATATAAAGTACAAGTATGAACTACTATGAATTGAATGCAGAAGCCAACGCACATACATAAAAGAGATGGGATAGTAATTATAACTATTGTTTTACATGTGGAAAGGTGTTTGCGAAAAAAAAAACATAATATTCATGTGTGTGTGTGTGTATCTTTTATACTACGGGTCCAAAATGTGATTACTTATCTTTTGTATTGAGTTCTCTCTTTTTTTTCTTTCTATATATATATCAACGTCCTTTCTTTTCTTTTCTCGGCGCAAACACCATTTCGTACACTGCCAGTCTGTAATAGGGGTATACACTTTCTTCCTCTCTTGTTTCGTCTTTTTCTTTCCTTCCTTTTCTTCTGTGGACGTCTCGGTTTGCAACAGGGATGTACACTTTCTTCTTCTTCTGAAAACAGCTCGACTTGTAACAAGGATGTACACTTTCTTCTTCTTCTGAAAACAGCTCGACTTGTAACAAGGATGTACACTTTCTTCTTCTTCTGAAAACAGCTCGACTTGTAACAGGGACGTACACTTTCTTCTTCTCTTTATAAGTTAGCTTATAACGGAGGTATACGCGCAGGTTGAATCATCAACATATATCTTTTCTAATACGTCTTCACATTGGGATTTTCGAACACGTTATTTCCTTATATTCCGTGTCCGGAGTTGCCTGGATAGAACTAGATAAGCATTACTATCGAATGCATCTTATCTTTCCGTTCGTGGACTACTAGCATCTCGGCTTCGGTCTTGCTTTTTCAAAGTCCAGATAACAACTGATCCTCGAGTGAATCTTTTACTGTCACGTGTCTTAGTTTTTTGGCGCGAATTCTTACGTACTTGCATCCCCTGTCTAGACAGTTTCCGTTACGGGTAATTGGGTCAGTCGACCTTTCGACCTGCCTTCCCAAAATGTCATGAGACTTCACGTAATCTTTATTTTGTTGCTAGGCGGAAATTAACCTTCATATGCGCGTCTAGGCTATCTGCTTTCAATGTCCGTCACAATGACCATTAGCCAAACACTTTCTAAAATCTAAAATTGTACTAACAAAAGATTATGGGTAATGTCTTAACCATTAAAGCTTTCTAAAATCTAACCAGTGTATCACTGCCAGCAGCTGGGTGGAATGCATGTTCAATTAGGTAAGATGCACCTTGCACCGATTCATTGACGATGTCCAATTCTTATTCATGGCAATGGATGACCACATGTTGCTAGGAGGACACTATAGAAGTTCAGCGACGAGATGCGAAACCTTAACCCACCACCTATTTTCAAATATTTTCTTAACCAAAAGTCATTCCTTTGAAATTTTCTTTCTGTCCATTGTTACTATCTTCATTGATTTAAACATTAAATTAATACAGGAAAATAATTTGTTTCTAATATCGGACATTATTTTCCGAACAACCAAATATTCATGTGTCATCGAATGACTCCTACACTTATCAGTTGGTGCAAAACGGTTTTGTTGCAAGTCACATGTATTATTACTGAGAATATGATTAACCTCGGCGTTATATATGTCTCATATACATTTATATATGATTAAATCTGGAACGAGTAGGAAAAAAAAGCTTTATAAATTTCATATATATTTATCGCAACTTAATCAGAAGCTTTTGGTGTGAAACGAGGGGATATATTTTAAAACGAAATTGCTTTTTTTTCATCGCCTTACATAAACTTTTATGTCTTTCATCAGCACGGCAGATGCTAACATCTAATAGAGTAACTCATTACGGTTTTTCTAACATTTCTTCCTTTATGTGAAGTGAAAAGATTACAGCAGAACTTTGGTTCACGAATTTAATTCATTCTTGAAAGCCGTTCGTAACCTGAAATGTTCGTAAACCCAAACTATTTTTCCAATAGGAATCAATAGAATAAAAAGTCACAGTACAATAAAACTGGAAAGAAAAGCCCGCCATAACACACGAATGTATAAAACACGGCGGTCGACTCAGAAATTATTCCGTTCGGGGTAAACTCGGTTTGGCCATGTTACTCAAGAACCTAAATTTTGTCCGATAACCCAGGCATTTTCATCTCGAATTTTCTGTTCGAAAACCGATTTGTTCCACATGTGAGACATTCAAGAACCAAGGTTGTACTGTATACTGCATCACTTTTTAGTTCCATAACATAAGATCCCAGTAATTTTTCTATAATTATTTTCATGGTACCTGCTCTGGTGAGATTTCGAATTTGGGTCGTCGACTTTAGGAATTTAAGCGCAGAAATAGATAGACAGCTATGTAACATCATTTTACTACTGAAATTGCTATTTATGACCGCGAGTTCTATGCTAACTGTTTCTGGTCTCGCACCTCTCGCTTGAGGAACATTCGTCGAGTTTCTTGATCGTAAAATAATAACAGAAAAGGGAAATATTTAGTTGGCTTGATAGATATAAATATAAAATGAGACTAGATGATAGTCGGGATATTGTGAAACATGCATTTTCATAGATCCTCATAGATTTCTTGCGGATAACTTGATTTGCATATAAGGAAACCTAACGATGAGGATTAAGGCAACCAATCTAATAACTGTACGTTCATATCAACTATTATTACCTATCTTTAACATTGCAGATTGTTGTGTATAAAGACAACCGCTACACTAATTGAAAAACGCAAACACGTCCCTTCGCTAAGCGTTGGAACGTATGCTCTTAGAAAGCAGATCATAAAATGGATAGCAAGGCATAGCGTTGAGTCGTACGAATTGCCCCACTGAACTGCCGTATTCGCTATTATTGTTCGATGTCCTCGTGTGATAAAAACGTTCTTTCACTTATATTTCATTCCAGTGTTTTCCTGCAATACTATTAACCATAATCTATGAGCATAAGAACACAGATATTAATTTAGTAATTGATTTGTAGTTTCAATAACTCACCAACCATTTGTACGTTAGATAAATGGGAAACATATTTTATACTGTGAGAATATTTTTTGAAACTGCATATTACATTAATATTTATTCAGATTAACAATGAATTTCCCTATTAAAGGGCTACAGTTCGGTTGAAGAGATGAATTCTTGGTGAATATGCACGTACACATAGCATATAAGAAACACATTTATTGATACTAATATTAAAAAGGTGGATAAGATATAATCTTAAGTGCATATAATAATTTACCCTCTGCCCAACGCAGCAAGATGTGGCACAAGGCCGAGTGTGGTATCCGAGCCCGTAGGCTCGGGCAAAAATTTTCTATAGATCATGTAAAAACGGAGTGAGTTTCACGAGACGAGACTCTGCCCTTCGACAGAGCATCGTCTGGTGGGGATACCCTTTGACATAAGCCAGGTAAGTATAAAAACTTCAGTGCGTATAATGTAGCTTTCGTTATTTTATCTGAGTTTAAACTATACCGGGTATATTTTAAGACGTGGTTAGTTTGGGTGATTACAACGAGTTATATGGTAAGAGGCGTATAGACGTGATGTACGTCTCTTTTGCCAGTGATCTGATCTTTATCAAAAACGATTTTCGAAGGAAGAATGGGTAAAGGTAAAGCTTTAATCTTTTTATCAGAGACTTAAATGAGAAATCGTCACATGCAGCCATAATCAGAATTCGAACTCGGGTCATTGATCTGTTTTTAAAGGGAGATAACCGCTCCTATTCTCCTCACTATCCTTCTTAATGGATTACTGCTGAGAAGATTAAAACTTAACGTTATTCTCCGAACTGAGAGATTGTCATCATATGAATTCTTCCCAGTAACCTAATTACAGACGAGTAGATATAGACTGGCTTGGAAATATGCAAAGCGTATAATACACTGTCTGCAACCGATATATCCAGACACGGTAATTTCTATTATAATTATAGAAATTACACTGGGGTTGCGACTACAGCTTTTGTAAAGTCGCTTGTGGACTGTTCGAATATTGAACTCTGTAAATCAAATTCTTTATTGGAACAGATGATTGGGAGACAAGAAAAATGTGGGGCAGAAAGTTTTAAAGAAAATAATTATGCCGATACGTAAGAATATGTGTGAGGATGTGACTACGTGTGAATGTGGGTATATAATGCATATTTGTACGTATCTGTATGTCAATGTGTATCTGTGTGTAACTGGTTCCTGTCAGTATTAACAATGGTTGTAGCAGCTTATCACTATTTATGTTGGAAAACATTTAGTGGGAATCGGTTTTCCCAAGTCTTTACTTCACACTCCAATGCAACATTTTTGGCATTACAGCAAGGGTAAAATTTTCATTATACTAAATATATTATATAAGCAGCCTCTCTCTCTCACACATTCTCTCCCCTGTATATATATATATATATATATATATATATATATATATATATATATATATATATATCTGTAAATATATATATATATATATATATATATATGTGTATCTCTCCCTCCTCTCTCTGTACATATATATATATATATATATATATATATATATATATATATATATATATATATGCAGTTGCATGGATGGTAGTTTATAACGCCGCGATGTTCAGACAAACTAGTTTATTTTTTCAAAAGTCGATCTATTTTTCCTTTATTTGTCTTTGATTATTTGTATGTGGTGGAGGGAGAATTTTTTTTCTTATGAATTTGTTTGGGATAACATTCACATATATGAATAGACACACATGCATACAGGTGTATGCAAGTTAGTTTATACACACACCCATATTCATAATCTTAAGGTTACAAAACACTATGCACGCAACCGCACATATCAACTATATCACGAATATTGAGTATTTTCCACCAAATGCCGCACACACACACATATGTCTATGTGTGTGTATTTGTGTGTGTGTGTCTATTTTCATATATGATTTAACATCATTTTTTCAGTTAACGCCTCTTGTGCTAATGTGGTCACCACTCCCTTCCGTTGTAATTGTTGTTCAAGGAAATATATTGCAATGGCCTGTCGCTTTCTTTTGCACCGAAGAATTTGAAGTCATTCCGTTCCTCTATTCAAAAATTCCTGGTAAAGCCGTTGAGCTCTAAACCACAGCTCATACACGCAGGGTGGACCCTTCGCACATTTTGGTTAGAGGAGAGGTGTTACCCTTCGCCGGTCGAAGCAGGAAACACTTCCTCCGACTCTCACACATTTCTTCCGCCAGGCCATACTGTTTATCGATGTGTTGCCAATATAATGTCCATACAACCTCTTGGAGCCACGTGTGAGTGTGTTGGCTGTAGGCCGTGAACCAGTAATGGTCCGCATCTCATTTCACTTAAATAAAGCAGGGTCGATCACTTCGCTGTAAAAAATAATATCCCTAACGATACACCACATACATCCCAAATTATATTATTATTAAACATATTTAAACAAGAAGAATAAATTGAATGAAAGGATATTCAACAATTTAAATAAAATTAATTTTTTGTTCAAATGCAAATGCAATATATAAAGTTGTGACAGTCAAAACTGACAAAGAATAACTTCAATAAAACAAAAAGAAAATGCAGTAAAATATTTTAATCTTTCATATTTTGGAAGCTATTCAAAAATGCTCTCTTAAAAATTAATGATTTGGTCAAAAACTCTTTGTAGTTTAGTCTTAGTGACGTTACTGAGAATTGCTTGCACATATTGTCCCAAGAACCATGACTTTTCTTTACACAATAATGACTGTCTCGATTTAATCAAAATTGTCTAAACAACTTTCATATAAAGGTAAGAATCTGATCGACATACAAGAAAACATATCTTTAGGGTAGATCGATGCGCAAGAAGGCACGATGGCGTAATGGATAGTGACTAGGATAGGAGATCCCAGTTCGAATTCCAGCCAGATTACATTAACTTAAGCGATGATACTCTTGGAAATATCCTTATGAATCCTCCTCTTCTCCCCCCCCCAGCTATGGGTAAAGAGCAGGATAGCCTTGGATGAAAGAAATGGTAACCTACTGCTGGAAAAAATCTGCCTGAAATCTGAAATGATAAAAGATCGCTTAAGCGGGTATCACTCATGGCGCATAACTGACTGACTGACATCGATCCACGCTTTTTAGGATTAACAAGATGTTTGGAGATTGCAGAATCTTATATACAAGTACAGCAAAGTTTAAATCGACATTTCTTAATCTTTGGCTGAATAGAATAGATGTACTAAAATGTATACAAACCTTCAAAATAATCATAATTATATACATATGTAAAATCAAATTTCAACTCCATAAATATGAACTTCATTTGACTCATGATTAACAATACAGATTATATAGCTTGATTAAAGTAAATATACCGCTCAGTATGTATATACAAGGCTTCAAAATAAAAGCCATATCAGCAGTAACCACATCACAGATTCAGATATGTCTTATCATCATCTGACATGAATAAAATTGTATATTGACGGTGACTAGTTTAGTTTGGTTAATCTTCCGCCATATCAAGGCTTGTTATATTTAATACCGAATAGAGGAAACCAAATACTCAGTATTAATATTAAAAAAGGAATATTACTAACTATTACAGAGATACCTGCGATATTTTAATCAACATCTGGAGTATCTCTTAATGCAATACAGCTAGTGTTGTATGTATATTAAATGAACAAGCCAAGCGTCGTCACATCCTATAAATGTCATGTGATTACGCAAGACCGACAATTTATCTCACATCTTACTGAGCGAGTAGTAGGGGTACTGTGAGAGCGTGCATTATCCTGCTGCAATTGTATGTCGTCTTCCTGTAGTAATCGCAACGGAATGCATTGTAAAATAACATGGCACTATTATCTAAAGAAAACAACAAAAAGAATTGATAATTGTAAATGATAGTATTCATGTTGCCAATTTTTGGACTTGTGCATTTAGATCTAATACAATCTGGAAGATGTCCTATCCATAGCCATGTTACAAGTTAAAACACCTAACATTAGAAAATAAGCTACCTTCGTTCGAAGTTGACCCTCCGTAACGGTGTCATGGTTTTGTTCGAAGCCTGGCTAAAGGTACATGTTCTTCTTTTAAACATTAATGATGCATATTTGTATGGGCTGTGGATGACGGGCAGTTTGCACAATTGTTCATAAAATGCATCGAACATGGCGAGATTTTATGATTGGCGAATCATACAGAAACCTGATCTCTTTTCAGGCGCTCCATTGAAATCCAATGCGTTTTATTTTGTAATCCGTTGCTTTCTCGCGCCAATAACTACATTTTGTAGTTGTTCCATGTAAGCACAGGAAAAGACAGAGATGATTACATCATCGGCTAACGCAAAGAATATGATTCTTGCTCTGGGTGCAGACAAATTTCCACAAACCAAGTTTCCAGCATCACTCAAATACAAACCGAGGCCTTATATTGTTTACATTACTATTGCGCTAATTTGTGTATTTCTTGACAATATTCTCACTGTTGAACTATATCTACAAATATTCTTTTTTATTGTTTAATATATTCAGTGGTAAGAGGAATTTTGAGTTATCAAAACAATGTTTACTTCTCAAGTGGTTAATTTACGTACCGAGATAGCAGACCAACGATAAACCGTGTCTCGTCTATTTTTGTCTTCAGGTTTCACACCTTTACTTAAACTGTTTTACATTGAACCTTTTGACTTTTCTCTGTTAGTGAAATGTTCTTTTTTTATACTGTGTCAAATTGGTTCTCTTATTTTAAGTCTCTCTAAAATCTACGCGGCTCTGAAAAGGAAAGTTGCAACTAGGGTGATATAGATCTTTGTTCAGACAACAAGTGTAAAGGAAAATCTCGTGATAGAGAAATAATTACGATAAGTTCCACGCGGACAAAAAAGGTATGTATAAATACGTGTTTATACATTTTATATATTTATATTTATTTATTTATATATTTATTTATATGTTATATATATATATATATATATATATATATATATAAGTATAATGGTGCAGTTCAATTTACATTACATGAATCATTCATACAAAAAACATTAACTTCTATATCTGTTTTTTGTATGAATGATTCATGTAATATATATATATATATATATATATATATATATATATATATATATATATTTCTGAGATTAGGTATTAAATACTCTATTTACATTATTTCGGACTATTGTCCTCTTCTTTGTCGCCATATTTATTACAACGTTTCGCCCGTTGATTTTAAACTGGTATATATTATTCCCATTTTTATTGCAAGCAGGCACCATGAAAAGTTTTAAACCCAATCCACACCTAACCATAAGTAATATATATATATTTGTGATCTCATCTCACAATCCTCAATCTTGCTCCATATGGGGCCTATTTTGTAAATCACTAGCGGGTCATCCCACTTAAGCTTATCGCACAAAATTTCATAACTGAATCAACTAAGCTGTCAGATCCTCATACGTCGAAACCGACGGTAGAGTCCGTTATATATATATATATATATATATATATATATATATATATATATATATATATATATATATATATTATATTTAGGCAGCAATTTTTCATTAATGCATGTTTCATTAAATAATATAGACAAGTTGTGTCTATTTATTTTAAGTATGTTCCTTTCATTTTGTCTGATAAGCTTAACGACATTATCATTGAAAGGCGAAAGGAAATCACCATATTGTTACATATTTAAATCCTATCTAAGGTTTCGGCTTACATAAGCCATTCTCAAAGATGTCAATTACATTTCAATATATCAACCAATACACGGACGAACAAATAATTATAGTTTGTTTACGTAGCATGAAAAATTTCAAAGCAACGACAAACTCGTGCATACGAGACGCAGAATCGAAAATAGCATCGCTACTCGTGATTTCCTTTTCTCGTAACGTAAAAATTGTCCAAATCGTATAACAGCATACGATAATTTTCCATCCCACAAAATGTTTAATATCTAAAAAAACACTAAACCAATTGAGTTTCCTTTCCCCAGATATGACGTTTAGCCATCTTAACACCATTTGTAGTCAGAATCATTGAAAAACCCTTTGAGTTATTCAGCTAGAAAGAGAACAGGTTAAAATCGTTTTCTGTCAGCCCCACTATGTCTTCCCAAATGAGCAATTGCGAAAACTTCACTAAAGGTACCATCATTTAGAAAATGGCTTCCTTCTTCAAAGTCACTTCAAGAACCACCATACGAACGGTGAATAAATTTAAAAAGATAGGAAAACTAAATCAAGAGGTCAAAACAGCAAGACGGATCATCATTTCAACTTAGCGCTAAATACATTCTTATTGTTCAAAGTCGATTCCAATAGTGTTGTCAAAGCATCGGAAAATCCCAGAACGATATATTTAATCGTTTCTAAGATAGAACGGTTCTATAAACTAATCTAACAATCGAACAATTTTGATGTTACACGATTTTGACAATTTTGCTTCTGCAGCCGATATATATTAAATATCTAAACATATTGTAGTCACATGGTACTCTGTTGACAGCAAAGAAAGAAAGAAAACTATACGAACGCCTAGACAAGATAAGAAGAGAAATCAAGAAGGTAGGACTATCGATCAATGGCCCGAAGTCATTATGTATGGTCGCTAACAAGAGGGGAATCCATAGATAGAATTCCACTTTCTCGAAAGTTTTTCACCTAGGAGGAAAAATGAGAGTTGAGGCATTTTGGAATAACGAAATGACCTTCGTAAAAACTAAACAAATTATTAAGAATAAAGAAACATTACGTTAGAAACAAAAAAAGAGAGTGTTATGCAATAATATTTCCTCGCAGATAAAAGCTGTAGTTTAGGCAAAAGAGATTATGTTTCTATTGAAGAACTCTGAAAATACTACGAAGCAAATGGAAGGGTAATGGACATATATTTAGAATTAGAAAGATAAAGGTTACATTTCTGGAGCACGCAATGAGGAGAGAGTATGTACAGAAATTGACACATGCAGGGCATATTGAGAGCAATAGGGACAGACAAAAGGAAGATGTGGGGAGTCATGATCACCCACGTCCTGAATGTAGAAAAATATCTAAGATCAGTAAATAGTGAAAATATCTTAAGGAAACATCCACAAAGCAGGAAAATCTTTTGTAATATTTTGTTTAGAATTTGCATGAGAATCAAATCAGAAGCGCAGCTCTATTTATTTATACTTGTTATTTCTTCATGCATGCAATTATTCTTACGAGAATACAAATATTAAGCAAATGTGATGCATTCACCTGTCGTATGTATAATTTTCACCTGTCTCATATATTATTCTCTGAATACGGTTACGTTATTGCACGTTCTTCGGATGATGCTAAAGTTAGTAAATTGAGTAATATTCCTCAGATCTAAAAAAGATAAGAAGTTGTGGAGAGACATGACTAGGCATGATGTGCTGAATAATAGTATAGGCAAGGGTTTGTAACATTTAACTGCAGCTTGTTTTGTAGAAGGATTCATTGAAACCATATCATGGTAAAACAGCAGAAACTACTCCAGTATCCTCCAAAGAACTTGTGACATTTTACTGGATTAGATAGAGAGCCATGATCGCATACGTCTTTTAATAATACAACATTTAAGAAGATTTGTTTGGCACGCATCATTGTGTTCTATTCCTGGCTATACTTCAACAATTTTTTTCCATAGCAATTAAGGAGATAAAATCGATTATTTGCAAATTTTTGACGCTTAATCACTGGTGTTGATAAATAAAATCATGGTGTTAGGACAGCGTCTTGTTTTCAGCCATATAATTAAGATAATTGGGCTTTTATATGGTTTTAAACGTACACATTGACTCCATATACTGACAAACGAATAGTACTTTATAATCAGAGTATGTTCGGTAAGATTGGCCTGTTCATTGGACAATCAAGAAAAACAATTGTAAGCATATTCTTTCTGTTTATGTCACGGGCTTTCATGACATGCGCAAACATGCCTCTCCAGAATATCTTGTAATTTGCGCTTTATGTAGGTTTTGACTCATTGCCACCCCTTTTTGTTCAGTTTCTGTTATTTATTAAAAGTTGGTAAATTTCTGTAAGTTTTAAATGCCTCAAGCTTTATTTCCTCTTTATATGTATCTCAGAAGTTTCATCTGTTCCCAGCCGTTCTCTGCAAGATATTCTCATAGATCTGAAATATTATATATTATATAAGATGCGCTGAAGAGTTTATGACCCAACTACGCAGACCTTCCAGATTATAGCAGTGAATGCACAAATTACTATAAAATAGAAATTGTAAAAAAACTAATAAACCGTGCAAAAATTAATTCATCCACAAACCGGATTTTCTACAATGAACTAAAAAATATAAAACTCTCATCAATAATAATTTCTCTAATTATATTGTTGATGAACAAATAAGATGCTCTATAAGACATTCTTATACTAAACAAATAGAATATAATACTCCTTCAACTAACCCCAAACATATCAATCATTTATATTGTAGCCAAATGCATTCTAATTATAAACAATTCGAAAATATCCTAACAAAATTGATAAAAACTAATATATCCACTACAGATCCTAGTAAAAAAAATAAAATCAGTTATATACTACGCGAAATCTACTATATCTGATACAATCATTCGCAATAACACTTCTCCGCGCACTAACGTGTTGCAGAAAATCAACATTGTTTATAACTTTAAATGTTCTCTGGGAGATTGTATCCCACATGGTAAAAATAATATTACACTACAACAACGTTGTCTCGGCAGCTAAGTGTTCATTTGAATAATATGTTCAACATTTTTAAACATTTCCAACAACATATCTGTCCGCATTAACCATTCAGAAAAATCCTTGTTGAAAATACCTCTATAATTTTTCACGAAATGAATAAACGTAAACTAAATATTCTTGAACCTATCTATATTAAAAAAATCAGACCAAAACTTAATGAATTTAATTATGAATACTCCACAAATGTATTAAAATGTGAAACAATACATAGGTTGAAAGTCCAAGTTTTACAATAATAGGGCACGTTTTACTAAAAAAAAATTCTCCCCGCCATATTAGTTACTGCTTAAACGCTTTATGCGGACACGCACTGACGCAGCGTTTCTCAATCAACTTATAAGAAAATTAACTTTAAGATGAACACTACAATATTTATCATGTAATAAACAATACGCTGACGATGACAGTACTTGGAAATAAAAGAAATATGAATCAACACGGCGATTTTCTCTCGTCCTTCAATAATGACACTAAAAATTTTATCAGCGAATATGAAAGCATCCTATAGAAAATAAGTAGACAGAAATGTGTAAATTATTCACCGTGTCATGTCTCAATTTATATATATATATATATATATATATATATATATATATATATATATATATATATTATATTGTATTGTTTATATAGACACAAATATTTAAGTAAATGGTCTGTTTATAATAAACTATTAACAATATTTACAGACCTGAACGTCCGAGAAACTTTCAAAGAAAATACTTCTTCTCCGACAGGAATCGAACATGTATCTTACACGGAACCGTCATATAGGTTAACGTGCTATACCAGTTTAGCTTCACAGGTAGGACAGATTAACAAGATCGATTTTAATGCTTTTAAACTACAATTCTCCATGATTTCTCTCGAACGTTCATATCTACTCGAAGCGTATCTAAATATAAACAAATGACGTCACAGACTACGAAATGGACAATTTAATGGTTATATATATATATATATATATATATATATATATATATATATATATATTTTTATATATATTTCGTCTGAATTTCTGGGATGACGATTTATCATTATCTACACAATTTATATTCGGTCTATTTTCTTCATCATTGTTGTTTCTATCACATTTCGGCCTGTGAGCCCTCCGACATTCCTCAGTTATATATTGATTCATGTAACCAACAGGGAATTCCTAAATGAACCCTTTATTAATCTATGGGGATAGACTGTTACCATACCACTCCTGATGTCTAGGTATATCGTCTAGTTTTTATTTAATTTACTACTGTTCAGTTATTGCTCGTCCGTTACCAATGAGTGAAAGTGCATACTGCCCGGGCAGTGATTGAACTCACAACCACTATGTGATGGAATAAATTCGGAAAACATCAGGATAATATTCAGAAGTAGTTCCACTCTACAGAGAAATCTCTACTGAATAAAGGCTAACACTGGAAAGAATATGACCAATAATAGCGTGTACTCGATTTCTTGAAGATGTCACACAGAATATAATGGCATCTCTATTTCTGAAATGACGTATTATGTACACTATTTACATTATTCGGACTATTTGTCCTCATCTTTGTCGCCATATTTATTACAACGTTTGGCCTTTTAGTATCTCTCTATATTTATGAGATGAGGTATTATGTACAATATTTACATTATTTGGACTATTGTCCTTATCATTGTCGCCATATTTATTACAACGTTTCGGCCTTTCAGTATCTGTCTATATTTTTAAGATGAGGTATTATGTACACTATTTACATTATTCGGACTATTGTCCTCATCTTTGTCACCATATTTATTACAACCTTTTGGCCTTTCTGTATCTGTCTATATTTCTGAGATAAGATATTATGTACACTATTTACATTATTCGGACTATTGTCCTCATCTTTGTCGCCATATTTATTACAACCTTTTTGCCTTTCAGTATCTGTCTATATTTCTGAGATGAGGTATTATGTACACTTTATTTATTACATAGTTTCAGCAGTTGTACGCTCCGCCCTTCTTCATGTGGTTGGAATATCGAACTGAACCCTTTATTTCGCTCACTATGGTAGACTATTCTAGTTCCACGTGCCATGTTTAATGGATGTCCCCCTCCACCTAAAAGTAAGATTAGAAGAACATCTAAAATAAGGTGAGATGATGAAATCGAGCATGGCTGATCATGTTTCGAGGGGACAGGATTGTCATTCGCTCCTGTGGTATGAGGTAAAAGAATCAACGCATATGCTAGACTACGAGGACCTACTTAGCAGGTCTAGCATAGAAATAAGTACAATGGAGTGTGAGTTCATTTCAATGGTCGGTGTATATTTTGCACTCAGTGGAATCGGTTAAATAATATAAGAACTGGACGATATCCCTAGACATGTACAATGGAACTGGAACTCTCTCCCCCTGTAGATTACATAAAGTGTTCAGTTCGGTATTCTATGTAGCTTGCTCATATTGATATACACCTCATGAGGGCCTTTCACAACGACCGAAACGTTGTGATAAAAACAAAAAAGAGGCGACCAAAAGTCCGAATATAAATAGTGTAAATAAAAATACAGTTATCTTAGAATCAGAAAGAGGTTGTAGTATTGTTCAGTTAACGTAATTAGGAAAGAGGGGAAGATTGATAAATCCAGTATCGTGCCTAAAGATTTTTTTGATTTTTTTTGTAAATGCATGACAGAACAGTGAGTGCGAAGTATAGTAAAAAAAAAATAAAAATTGTAAGACCAGCAAATGATAGAGGATAGATCAAGGCATCTGGGGACGTCGATTGACATTTCATTTGAATAGTTGGAGATTATAGCTATCAGGAAACAGGAAAAGGAGAGGTAGTTCGACAGGAGAGAGGTGCGAGACATGAAGCTACTGGAGTAGAAGAGACGGCTACATTTAACAGTTTCGACAGGGAAACGGTGAGAGCGAGATGCCAGCCTAGTAGAATGCTTAAATTCATGAAGTTTGGGAACCAGCGAACGATGCTTAGTGTATGCCATATTATTTATATTATGTGTTTATTTATGCGGGGAATGTCGATGAGCAAAAAGAAATCCCGATCATCAGTAATATTTCATTGATGAAATTATTTTTTTAAGACCTGACTCTTGTAAATCCTTTTTGCTTCAGAAGTTAAGGTCGTTATAAAATGATTCGCACAATAAATATAAAAGCTAGACTATTCGCCGTGAAATATGGTAGCATGCCATTGATAGAATGCACTCTAAGAGGAAAAATGATCCCGTTCACAAGGACATCAAAGCAACGTGTACATTATTTGTTTCTACCGAAATTTGAACTACGTATTCATTTTTGTCCTCAGTACTGGCAGTCAGTACAATATTGCATACTGGCTGCGGAATTATCACAGGAATTTACTTTTATATTTCGTAAATTATTCATACAAAAAACTGGATGGTTTAAGCTTTGCTTGTTGGCTCTGGTAGCCATTAATTGTGAGTTCCACTACTAAGTTGGTTAATAAAGACTCGCTCAGAGGCAGTGGAAACAAGACAAGAAATAACTGAGCAGGAAAACGAAGACCGTAAAACAAGAGATATCCCTGTACATGGAGAGCGGGATGTGATCAATCTAGCTTCTTTGATTAAGCAAAGGATTCAATTCTAATTATCCGAAGGTTAACTGAATCGATAGGCATCTGAAGAAGTCAAGAAGGTACGACGGTCGAAACATTATATCATCGAAGATGATGACTTGTGTCAGACTTTAAATAATCATGTTTTCAATTATCTTTTTTTATTTATTCTTTATGTTATTAATTTACTTTTACGTTCACTTGTTCTCTATCAGAAATACCTGTTTCTTCTTTCTTTACTCATTTTTCATTATATTTAGGAACTTCAAAATTGTATGGTACAAGGCCAATAGTAAGGAGAGAATCTTCGAAATAAATATCTTACTTCTCTCTATATTTACACTATAAACATTGTTCACGTTTTTGTCCTCATCTTTGTTGTCATATTTACGACGTTTCAGCCGTTGTACGCCCCGGCGTTGGAATTTCGAATCGAACACTTTATTTCGTCTACTGGATTAGACTGTTCTAGTTTCACGGGCCATACCTCTTCTCAGTTTCCGCTATTCCTCTTAGTAACTCAATTCCTCATTTTTTTTTCACCTCTGCTATGGCCAGGTATTGAACACGCAACCCTTTGGGTCAAGTCACTGGATTACTCTAGCCAAAGCTTTTCATCCACTGGGCCGTGTGTCCTCGGGGAAACTTGTGAAACTGAAACTGAGATATCCGAAAGACGTATGGCCCTTGGAACTAGAACAATCTACGAAATAAAAGGTTCGGTTCGAAATTCCAATGTCGGGACGCACAACGGCTGAAACGCCGTGAATATGACAACAAAGATGAGGATATCAGTCCAAACAACGTAAACAGTGTAAAAAGGTTTTGTTTTTTAAAATCTCCCTTCAAATTTCAGGTTATTTCCTGGACTTAATCGCGTCAACGGCAGGAAAAAAATGAATAATAAATTCAAGAAGCCTGTCTTGTTTCTCTTTGTTCGTTTTTTTCTTTCTTTTTGTTTTTCCTTTATTTCCAGGCCTCCTCGATTTCTGTTTTTTTTTTTATTGATTTGTATTCTACATCTTATCAGCCCACTGCAGATTCCTTTTTACTCCATAAAATATTTTTAGCTTGTAAGATTTTTGTGGGTGGGGCGAAGGTAATTGTTTAGTGATACAAATCTTACCAATTAACTCATGGCTGGCGAGAACAGAAGTAGACTCATACATTTCTCAAGGGTATTTGCGCTTAAGTAAATATACTCAACAGGAATTGAAATTCGAGTCTCCGATAAAAAAAAAAATTTCAAGCGGTCACCACCCATCTTGTTACTGATTAGGTTCGATGTTGCTTAACTTGCAATCTGTTGTTTCAACGTGATGTGCCCGTAAGGTGTGCATATTTAATTTAATCCTTATTTCTTTCAATAATCTCTTTAAATTGATTCGTACATATCTTTACCCATTTGGGTTTATTTTTATTTTTTATGTACAGCTCGTGTTGGAAATCTATTTTTCGCAAAATTCTGTAATCTGATAAAAACATAATAACAATAAATAATGATGATCTCAAATACCGGAGACGTTTTTTCTGAAGACGAGGCTAAAAATGACATCACAGAGTTGTTTCCCTTGATACGTCACATTGTCTCCAGCTTCGTTGGTGTAAATGTCGTCTTAATAACGTTCTCCTGCGTGTATTTCCATTATTCAATGTAAAAATGAGAAGGCATATGAAAATGTATTAATTAATAAAATAGTCTTCTGCTTAATTCACTCAACGTGTAATCTCATTTCATGGGCTCATATAAATTATTATCGTTTTTTTTTTAAATCATATTTGAATTGAAACGGGAAAATACCACTGATGCGATGAATAGTGATGTAACATAATAGAAAGGAATATTTTGGGAAACAGAATTGATGCACAATGCAAAATGAAATAGAGTCGATAGAAATGAAATCAAATTCTAGAACGTTGATCACAGAAAAGGAGATAAATGAAGAAAATAAAAGCGTTTGAATTTATATATTGACAACAAAAAAAGAAGACGAAAAACGATAGACGGCGGATATAAAATGAAGATAGAAAAAAGTAAAAGAAAATCTTAAACATAAGTAATAGTAAGCAAAAGGAATGAGGGATTGAAAAGAACTAAAAAGAAAAGACAATTAAATTGAAGAAAAAAGTAATACGAATAAAAAGAAAGAAACGAATGAAAGAAAGACTGAAAGAAAGAAAGGAAAGAAGCAAAAATGGACTGTAAAGAAGTAATGCAATGTAAGAAATAAAGAATGACATACGAAAGATAGATAGAAAAAGAAAAAAAAATGAAAAAAATTGTCCAATATAAAATACTGAAAAACAATATCTCAAATACTTTTTTTCCATGCTGGTTAAAGACAGGAAGAAATTTCGCATATGAGTGACGATAAATAACTTTTCTCCTGTAAAGGGAAGCGGAAACTCGCTACCATGTAACTAATGAAAGGTTTTATTAAAAGGGATGAAATATTAGTAGAAGAAAAAGGAATAATACTGAAGGTTTTTTTTATAGAAATATAAGTAGAAAGCTATCGTCTATTAAATATAAATTTTGAGAAGAGTTTAAGTGAGTGTGAAGGTGAATTCAGAACATAATAAGTGAAGGAAAAAAGGAAGAAAGGACGAAAAATATAAAGGAATTAATGAATGAATCAATGAAAGAAAGAAAGAAAGAAAGCAAGAAAGGAATAAAGAAAGAAAGAAAGAAGGAATAGTTTGATAAATGAAAATGATTACGAAAAAGGGAGATCTATGATTATTGAAATAAATGGGGAAAAGCTTTTGATTGAAAAGAAACGCACCAAGCGGGAAAGAAAAGAAAAAGTATTTTAAATCAAAGGAAAAACAAGAGAGAATGAACGAATGAATGAAAACGTGATAAAAAATAGAATGAATGAAATATAAAAGTATAAAACAAATAAAAAGAGTCTTTTTTAATGAAAAGATATTATTTCTATCAGAAAAGTTCCATCCTATTATTCCTGGAATGTTTGAAATGTAAATAGCTCTGAATTCCTTTGGTAGAAAAGAGAGTCTTTTGATCTTTCTTTTTTTTCTTTTATCTGCCAGGGTTCCTCTCTCTCCTCTCTCTCCTCCCTCTCTCCCTCTCTCTCCTCCTCTCTCTCTCTCTCTCTCTCTCCTCTCTCTCTCTCTCTCTCTCTCTCTCTCATCTCTCTCTCTCTCTCTCTCTCTCCCTCTCTCTCTCTCTCTCCCTCTCCTCTCTCTCTCCTCTCTCTCTCTCTCTATCTCTCTCATTCTCTCTTCTATCATTTCTTATGCACCTTAACTACTCGTTTGCGTTCCCGTCATTCCTTGGCGCCAAGAAAAATCAACTCCATTTATTTCTCAGTTTCTTCATTTCTACTTTTATTACGCCATTTGTTCCTTGTCCCTTTCATCATTATTTCTTTCTCTTAAGCTTCTCAAGGCAATTACCTCTCAATGTTCGCTTCTTTTCAAGCTTAGTATTCTTTCAGCTTGCATTTTTGTCGCTTCAATCTGTTTTTTTTTCTTTTCTCAACATAGATATGTGTCCCCGTTCAGCTGATCGGCGCACCTAAAACAGGGATCTTCCTGATAGCAAAATGCTTTTGTTTTTTCTAGGTTTATTCTGAAAAGCTACGAGAAATGCGTTCAATGTCTGTTAGAAAACGAGAAAAAAGCACCACTTTATAGTAGTATTAGCAACAGTGTAGTAGTAAATTAGTAGTAATGGTAGTAGTAGTAATAGTAGGGACAGTGTGTACATAACAATAGCAACAAATAACTTACAGTGGAACTTAAAGCGGCAGCAAGAAGGATCAGTATTCTAGCCATAATTTTGGCAATTGGATGGTTCCACATATTATCCAAAGTCTCGTAGATCCCAATGATGAGTATTGATCAACATCACTCAAGATGAGTATTGATCAACATCCCAATGATGAGTATTGATCAACATCACTCACTGTCGCTCAGTTATCTGTATCAAGTCGGTTTTTCATTGGATGTCCAACCGTTTGTCCTTCTCCTAGTCAAAAGATCTCTTTCTGTCGGACTGTTTAATACATAGTTGGATAGGAGATGTTATTTGATCGGAAATAATTGTAACGAACTCGACCAGACTTCAAACTCGGTTTGCTTATTGCAATTTAAGAGACACTAGTGATTGCACCTCAAATCCAACTCATGCCAAATTACCAATTCCTCCAGCATATTTTCCTAAGATATTTGATACAGATCCAAACAATAAGACCTAACTGCCAATCGAGTATAACGCTCGAATTATCGAGGTACGAAAGATGAAAGCCTTATTTATTTTGATATAATACAAAAATGTGGCACAAGGCCAAAAGTGGGGATAGTAGGAGGCTGGTCTTCCATCTGTCCTATCTTGAACTAGCCAAGATTACTGACCCAAAGATACTATAATATTCCATAAACCAAAATAACACTTTCTTACTATTCTCACTACAGCTATCATAATGACTAAAGTCTCTATGTAGTCTTAATTAGTTCCTATATGCACAATTTGTATTTGAGGAGTGCGGAATTAAAATAACAATATTTAAAAATGAAACCCCAATGAATATTTACAATGAATACAATTCATTTAGGAAAAAAGAAAGTTGATCAGGACAATTGCCATGAAAATATTTATAGAAAACGCACAGGGGTAGAGTAGCTAAGTTACTATTAACTGGTCCAATCTTATGACCTAAATTGGATGATCGATTTGAATTTTAAAATCGAAGAAAACTGTTAAGAAAGCTTTTGGTCTATTCATATACCATTGGCCTGTGCACTCAAAATAGTCATTTGTTTAATTAAAAGTAGATCATCTTCACACCCACTCATGCTTATATCTGTATTCATTCTAGATTAATTTGTTGCATTGACTTATATAATTGGTTCTCACATCTTTTTTTTTTCTGGCCTTTATTCCTTTCTTTTAACTTTAGAATGTCGGATTAACCAAATATTAATATTGCTGGAAATCCGTAATTTCTTGAAATAAAATGCTAGTAATTATACACTCCTTTTCTTTTCAACTCTTCAGATATTGTTCTGGAAGAATTTTATATATATATATATATATATATATATATATATATATATATATATATATATTTTTATATCTGTCATTTAATTACACAATATATCAGCGTCTATATTCTTTTTATATTTGATATGAGAGCTTGGAATATTAAACCATTGATGCAGTTGAAGCAGCAGCAACAACAGTAGAAGCAGTAGTAGTTGTAGTAATGCCATGGTCTTTACCATGGTAAATATCATTATCTCCATTTTCGATATCATTTTCTTTACCATGGTAAATATTATCTCCATTTTCGATATCATTTTCGTAATTTTGTCATAATTGCCATATGCTTCGAAATTGAATATTACTTAAAGATGCATGGCTTAGTTTATTTGCAGCAAATTAATTCTCCCATCGATTTTATACATCGATCTTTCGTATCGATTTTCTTCTCGATAATAAGACTGGCTCTAATCAACCCCTTCCCGCTCATCACGTTAGGTTACTGAATTGCCTTTATCATATTTTGCTCCTTTCTCTTTAGACGCCTTATAACAATACATAGATACATACATACATACATACATACATATATATATATATATATATATATGTGTAAGCAAATATATGGATATAGATCCGACAGTATGAAGAAATTCCTATATCAACGGAAGGGATTTCTTGAACTGTTTATATAAAATAGTTCAATCGACTTTTTTAATATTTTAATATTTCGAAATCATCTTCGAATACGTTTTCACAACATCGCCCACGTGACGACGACGTGATCATATTTAAACGGAACGCTGATCTTATATAAAAATTTCAGTTATCTGTTTGGATTAGTTGTGCTCTTATGTCCATCGTCTTTTGTGTTAAATTTTTATATGTTCTAATGTTAATTATGTTTAAATGAAAATGTCCCTGAAGATGGTCTTAAATAGACCGAAACGTCCGACGTCGACTTTACATTAACATTAATACAGCATAATTGCATATTAAGATTTTTGTTTGTTTTTTCTGTATTTTTCTTCATATATATATATATATATATATATATATATATATATACTTCTGCATTCTTGTGAGGTTTCTTCTAGACTCGATGAATTACTTAATTATAATTATCTCAAATCCTCCTAATTCCTATCATATATATATATATATATATATATATATATATATATATATATATATATATGGTGCGATGGATAAATTTTCTAAATTGCCCCAAAATGAAAATAACACTGACATCACATTTAAACTACCAAAACTACACAAAAATATCTTGCAATACTAAAGGGTGAATTTATTCAATAATATTACCATTGGCTTCAACCACTGCCTCCAGACGACTTCGGAAACACCTACTGGACTGTCTCTTTGTTTAAGATGGTGAATGCTGCCACGAGTCTTCTTGCAAGACATATGGTCTTCCAGCAGCCACCTTGTTGACCCAGGGCAGCATTATCCCACCAGAGACTTGATGTAAGCTTCCATGTTGATTCTGGGGTCCCGTGGTAAGATCAATGGAGACATAACTTCGCCATTACTAGTGACCACCTTCGTAATCACCATTAGAATCTTTCGGAATACTCTGCAATATCCTCAGATTGACACCCTGACAATATGAAATGTTCGTATTGGAGTTCCCGGCACGAATTCCAAGCAGTACAGGATGCCGTTTCCAAATTTCTGGGGGAGTGATTGGCGTTATGGTGCTCTTTTTCTCCCAGACGGTGCCCAACTGATTCTATCATACTTTGCCACACTACAAAATAATAAAAAAAAAACGCGCATGCGCGGCATTAAAAATATGAAATGGTGAAAATTTAGCCATCGTACGCTGTACGTATAAATAATTTTGTTTGTCTGCGTGAGTGTGTTTATATATATATATATATATATATATATATATATATATATATATATATATTTTAAAAAAAAATATGATTCTTATCTACAGATTCGCCACCTTCGGAAAGGTTGTGCCAAAGTAGAGCGGGGTATCTATTTCAAAGCTAATGGTGGCAGTCACCGTCTGGTTGGTTTACAGCGGAAGAAATTTCATGACGCGACGCCAGGTCGTTAAGTGTCGAGAGGATTTTGTTTTATTGTTATCTATCTGTTACTTTTTTATCTGTTTATTTATTTGTTTATTCCAATGGCTGTTCCGTATTCAAACGAGTTGTACTGAACTACAATTTGTTTTTACGACTTCACAAAGGATTTTTTTTCTGTGTAATGATTTGGTTAAGCTTTTAAGACTTTTATTAAACTATGGAATTTATTTATTTATCTATTTTTTGTGCTAATTATTTAATGCAAAAATGTGTTGATGTCGACAAAAAACCGTTCACTCCGACCTATGGTTTAATAACTTTTCATTATTTAGAAACTTAATGATGTGTAGTTTTTCGTGCAGGCATAAAGGGCAAGGGTCATCCCTGGTTTTACAAGTTCTTTTTGTATTTATTATTTTCCATTTTACTTTTGGTGTTTTATTCGTTTCTTTTAGATGCCAGAAATATTGGGATAGGGATGTCTGATTTCTATTTTGAATATTGTTGAAGGAGCTCTTGTGTTGTCTCCATCTATTTTTAAATTTATTCTTCGTTGACCCAATGTATATCCTATCAGTGGATGAGATAGTGCATTGGTATACCACGGATTTTGTGAGACATTTATTTTCCAACGGGCAGTCTTTAGGGTTTCTACAATCACATAATTTCTGGTTGTTTTTATCTAATCTCAGTTTAAGAGCTTTATTACTGTTTTGGCATGCATGTTTTTCCAGGATTTTATTATTGTGTCTTTTTACAATTCTTTCTAGATTTTCAGTGCAGCTGTAACTTAATTTTAAGGTGTTTTTATTAAAGATCTCGCTAAGTTTGCTATTAGTGGGAAAGTGTTTTTCAATTAAAGCTAGGAATTTATGCCATGGTTTGGTACTGACCATTTGGTTGAACGGAGAGATATACCAGATGATCTTTCTTTTCCTATTTTTCTTATTATTGGTACTAATGTTTCTATAGCTTATGTCAGCGATTTTGTATCCGCTATTTTTCAGGGCTGTGTTGCCGGAATGATTCCCTATTAGCTGAGTTCATGCTAATTCTTTTCTCTATTGATGTGGGTATATGCTTAATTATAGATGGAGGGTGGTTTGACTTAGGGTGTACATACAAGGGATTAGTGTTAGGTTTTCTGTAAGGTAGGTGGACGTTGTTTATTAAGTCTAGGGTTACGTCCAGGAAGTTTACTCTTTTTTTATTTAGTGTTGACTACTGTTTTTAAATTTAGTTTTCCGAATTCACTAAAAATTCTCTTTCTAATTTTATCTGTTTTAAAATTTGTGGAGCTCCTCACTACCATGAGCCCGTCATCTCTGTATAGCCCGATGTCCTTAATGTCTAATTCAGGGTGCACGGTTTTATTTGTACAGTATAAAAAGACCGACAAGGTCCAAAGATTCTGCAGAGTCTAAAGATCCCATGGTGATGTCAAAATTGTCATCTGTTTTTTTAATCCGCTGGTCCCCATTATGGATGAGGACATATTTCTTTGCACTGAGAATTATGTTTGTTTCTTCCTTAGTTATTCAGAATACACTGTAGCAAACTCCAGGGCAGTCGTGAAGAGGTATTTTGTTATTGACAGGTAATAATCCACAATATCGAACTGAATTAGGGTGCAGTCAGGCTTATTGTCGATGTTGGTAAACCAATTGATGACTTGTCTATTTTGGTCTAAACTTTCTTTATACATTAAAACTCTAAAAGGCCTTAACCAATGTCCTTTGTTTCATTTATTATCAATCTTTCAAAGGATAAACGTCTTATGCTTCATCAAGTGACAGTGATATAAATCAAAGAAATAACAGCGCTTCTTAGTAACAAGTTTTCTTACAACCAACTTGATTAATAGAAAGTAAAGTAACAAAAATCTACACCAAACAATAAAGCAGATATTTGAACAACTTTATTCAAGAAAAATATCTCTTCAAAAGAAATCATCTTTAGGAAGAAAATTGCTCTTGCAATGCAGCGCCAAAGACAAGTTGAAACTGAGGAATAATTGTTACGACTTGAAGAACAGAAGGCCAGATGTCACAAAGATTTCAAGGACAGAGAGTTAATTCTAACAATTAAGACAGTAAGAGATTAAGTAACAAAGATTGCAGAGACTTCAAGCAGATAGACATGAACAGGTAAAGAGACGATGTCATCGTGACATTATACTTTATAGAAGAGATTAGCAGATAAAAAGGATAAGTGAACTTAATCGCTCATATGATGACTTGCAATATCCATGTTATTTGTGAATAGATAAGATAGATATCACCCGAGCTTATCCAAAGCTAAAGTAGAAGCTGGTGAAATTGTTTCTGTAGTGAACTTTTATACCTACCATTCCATGATTCATCCGAATACATTCAATTATCTCAACAGAAGTCAGCAATTGTTCCACCAGTATTCAGTTAATATGTGTACCAAAACTGAATCAGAGACATTAGGATAGCTTATTAACAACTCAGATCTGGAGAGTATGCTCGCTTGAAAGATGCAATCAATAATGATGTTAATGGAACAGAATAAGGCTTACATTATACTATATATATGCGTGTAAGAATAAATAATGTAATGACTTATGTTAGAAAATATGGTCACCCAGATTTATTCATAAGCTTCACCTGCAATACAAAATGGAAATAATTTCAAAATGAGTTGTTTGAAGAACATTCACATTTTTATAGCCATGGTTTTTGAGCCGAAATTAATGAAAATGATGGACTTACTCACAAAAGATACAGTATTTCGTCCACTTATATCCCATATATAGACTATAGATTAGGAAAATGTAGGCTACCTCATGCTTACATTTTAATTTGGTGAACGCAGAAAGTTCATTCCTATCAAATTGATAACATATTTTCTGCTGAACTACCAGATCCAACTGAATACAGATCACTGTATAAAACACTGAAAGCACATATGGCCCATGTGGTGCAATGAATAGAAATTATTCCTGTATGAGTGACATTATTTGTACTAGGAGATATTCCAGAGTCTTGCAAAAGATACAGAATGGTGAAGATGGATATTCATTATACAGAAAAATACCTGAAGTTGCCAGCCATTTCAAGCAATGGCTGGCAACCAGTATGAAGTTGATAATAGGTGGATTGTCCCTTACTGTCTTTTACTTTTGAAAATATTTGATGCTCGCATCAACGTTGAAGTTTGCAATTTCTGTGAACATAATCAAGTATGGACGCAAATATGTAAACAAAAAATCAGATTCTGTTACGTTTGATTTCTAACACCAAAATAATCCAGCTGAAATCAGTCATTACCAGAAAGGTCGTTAAAACTTTCTGGGGGATATTCAGTTTCACTATTCATGAAAGTTGCCCAGACATCCAACAATTAGCAGTATATATATAAAATGGACAATGAGATTATTTTACCCCTGAATTAGCAATGACTACAAGAGAAATAACTTTAACAGATTTCTTCAAACTTTGTTCAGAGGATCCATTTGACAGAACGTCATGTTACCACCATGGCCCACCATATAACGCGTGGAATAAATCAAGTAAGGATTGAACCACAAGAAAAAAAGGATCTCTAGTTGAATGCAATTCAGATATCAGATTTGATTGCACATTTGGTCGTTTATATACAGTGCATCCGAATCAACAGAATTGTTTTTACTTAAGAATGTTGTTGCATGGAGTTCAAAATCCAGTGTCTTTTGAGAACCTTCGGAGAATTAATAGGATTGGATACACGACTTATAGAGAAGCATACTATAAAAGAGGACTGATTGAGGATAATAGTCAGAGGGATGCAACATTCTCAGAGGCTTCAGTGCCCTATGCTTCAAAAAAAAGTATTAGATCTTTTTCTGCTATCCTTATTAAAACCTGCGGAATGAGGAACCCTCAATGCTTATGAAATAAATTTAAAGATGATCGCTCTAAGAACTTTCTCCATTAGTAACAGCTGGGATGTCATGATATTGTTGTTAATTATTGTCAAGAAATTCATAATTCTGCATTGATTGTTTTTGAAAATCGAATCTTGATCAAAGGCTGTCAAATTTGCAGGTAACGAGATAAAATCTCATATAATCCAAGACAGATGATATGTTCAAAATCATATTGGAATCATCAATGGTGAACAAAAATGATATATTCACCATGTTATGGTCCAAGTTCCTTGTACCACGGTGATGGTCCAAGGTTAGAAACAATAAAAGAATAACACGAACACACGTATGGAATACAAAGATATATTACAACAGAAATATAATACAAAGAAGTAGAAGTATTAGTAATGACTATCAGATTTGGTTAGAGTGAACTATGTTGTCTCGACAAGTATCCCCATTCCAATGTCCTTACAATATGCTCTCAATTATCTCTCCTCATCTTACAATCTGCTCATACCTCTTGTGAGGCGCCGTATTTATATTGTCAGAAATAGTCCATTATTACTATGGGTAAGTTCCCATAACACACCACCCACTGAAACAGTCAGGTACCAGAAAGGGTGTACTTTCCTAGATGCTCCAGGTGGACTAGGAAAACATTTGTAACAACTTTGATGCTGGACAAACTCAGAAAAGTATGAAAATTGTTTTTCCACTTGACCTTTATACGAATAATAACCCAGTCTGCAACATGAGCAAATTTTCAGGGATAAGAGAAGTTGTAAGTCAATGTCACTTTATTGAGTTTGATTAATACATAAGAGAGCTCTTGATTGAATGTTAAGAGATATAAGAAACAATAAGTCCCTTCCAGTTATACCGAAAGGAACAAAAGCTGATGACATCCCAGTATGCTTAAAATCTTTCAGGCAACTGAAGGCAAATGATCGAACTGTCTAATGATCGAATATCTGAAAAGTTTCATAAAATGATCATTATTCCTTGGAGAAGGAGGAGCTCCTGTGAATAATCGGCTGCTTAAAACTAGCATGAATAAGTACACTGGTGCAGTGTAGAAAAGGATTATGACCAAAGTCTTCCCAAATATCAATGAACATTATCAGAATTACAAGTTGTTGAGTGAGAGAAATTTTGGCTCAAAAAATATTACTGTGAATTCATTAACTTTGAAATTTTTAAAATGCTCCTTAGAGAGTATCACACTTGTAGTTGTAGATCTTTCAGTTGTAGTGAATTAATTATTTGGCTTTTTGAACCCATTCAATTCATCTGGCCTACCATGTCACAAATTAAATCTCAAAGTTGGTGTTCCACTAATGTTATTAAGAAATCTAGATCCAAGACTCTGTAATGGAACCAGACTTGTAGTTAAGAAGATGTTGCAACACCTTTTTGAAGGAACCATTCTCTCAGGATATGGCAAAGGAGAAGATGCTTTCATCCCAACAATACCTTTGATCCCAACTGATGTAACAATTCCTTTTAAGAGATTGCAGTTTCCAGTGAAACTAAGCTTTTCAATGTCCATAAAAATAAATCCCAAGGACAGACCCACTCAATTGCGGGTGTACTCCTTGAAGAACCATGTTTTCCCATAGACAAATTTATGCTGCATGTTCAAGAGTTCGAAACAAAAAAACATTATTTGTAAAAAGCTTTTTCATAAAGATGTTTCGATGACCATTCATAATTTTGCCGACTATTTGTTCTGTTCTGATGCTAGAATCAATTTAGAAAATCGAATTTGAATTGCTAAGTTTACATACTTTACTAAGTTAGTTATTTTTAGAAGATAATTAGAAAACTGTATTTGAATTCTTATTTTTTCATGATTTTATTTTATTTTATCTGCTTTTAGAATAGTGAATATTTCTGCTTATATATTAAGATTAGAATATTTTTAAGCTAAGAAGGATATTATATTTGAACTTTTATGCATTCATGTGTGCTATGTTTTTGTGTAAAATAAAGAAATTTAGAAAATGCTTAGATTTTTATGCAACAGGCTCTTTCAACCTGGACAACCCAGGGTACTTCAGTTGTAATATATATATACAATTGAGTGGGTCTGTTCTTGGAATTTATATATATGAACGTGTGAGTGTATTAGGGTTTTGGGAAGTAATTAAGTATTTCTACGCTATGATTTAGGTATCTACCAAGAAAGGCTGATTGACGGTTTATATAGTATTATTATCCGACAGTTTATAGTGCATTTTAAAGTTTAATTTGCGAAAACCCTCAAGGAGATAATTTGGTTTCCACAAGCGCTTCTATTTTAGAATCGACCAAAAGTTCCACCAGCAGCTTCCTTACCAGTATTGTCAAACTTTTATTTTCGCATCGTATTGTTGCAGTTGATGAAAAATGCATTTTGCATATTAACAAAAAAATTAACAGCGTTACAACAATATGGCAAAACAACTGGAAATACCAAAACTGATACTTCACCATTAATGTTCTTTTCTTAATCGTTATATTTATCTTTATATATTTATATTTGATTTGTAACCTGTAATCGATATTAAATTAGTAAAATTTTCTCAATTACAAAGCAGCCCTTTAAGTAAACGCAATTTTACTTTCCTTCGTCCCATTTCTCTCCCCCACCTCGTCTTTCCTTCCATCTTATTCTAATATTAGATTGTCTATGGTGTGTGTATGTCACCACGAAATGTATCTTTATGCATTAGACATCCGACAACATTCATTTTTCTCTTTCTTAAACCCCTTCCACCCATCTCTCCTAAAATTCTCTCTGTTAAGGTTTAATCTCCCTCCTCCTCATACTTACACTCTCTCTAAATTCTGTTTTTATTTCCGGAGTAGTTTTTCTGTTTTATTTTTGAATTTGTAGGTCTGATGAATTGGATCGTATTTACAATTCCAATGGAATAAATTATGACCATGGAATATTAGTGTTTAAGCCTTTTTATTATATCCTTACTCTGTCCTAGACATTGAGTTCTACCTGGATTCTTCCTCTTGGAATTTTTATTCTAAGAATATACATGTATGTGTATTTATATATTTTGCATAAGTATGTATATTTACCACTAATATTATCTATCTATCTATCTATGTATCTATCTATCTATCTATGTATCTATCTATCTATCTATATATATATATATATATATATATATATATATATATATATATATATATATATATATATGCACACATGCCTTTTCTATATATATATATATATGCGCGGTATTTATTGAAAAGTGTCCATTATCAGTGCTGTAGCTAACATATTTAGTTGTCGATTTTGGCTGATGATCACAAAAGCGTGAAACGATCACACTCATATCCATACAACTATATATATATATATATATATATATATGAAACCAACATTATATATAAATTTAAATTCATCTTAGGAGATTGTATTCCAAATGAAAAAAATAATATATGCGTTGGACATATCTCTACTACGTTGTCTCAAAGTTTGTGTTTTCATTTGAATGATGCATCTAACATCTCTTACAACAGCATAGCTGCTCACATTCGGAATTTAGGAGAATTTCAGTTGAAAATACATGTCTCCTTTCTCAAGAAAATAATAAACATTAACTAAAAATTCTGGAAGCTATGTATATTAAAAAAATGAAACTAACCCTTAATAAAATTAATTATGAATACTTCATAATTTTAAAAAAAATATTTACAGTAGACAGTTTAAAATATCTAGTTTTTAACTAATAGTTTTCTTTTTAAAAATAAACAACTTGACTTTTGCACATGTGTATACACGATAATAATTAAAATTATACAATATATACCCTTATCATTTTTCACTTCACTCGTAAAATTATATTTTTCAATAAACACAACAATTTTGTTTTAGAAAAATGATGAATACAAACAGTTTTTGTTAGAAAAAACAAGACCCTGATGACGACATTGGAATAAAATGAATATGCATTAACATGGCGATTTTCTTTCTTCCTTAAATAAGGAAACTAAGAAACTTCTCCATAATGGAAACATGCTGCCAAAATATACGCAGCATATGAAGGGGATGAATTATTTTGAATATAACTGCAGGGAATTCATTCACTCCTCCTCTTCTTTCTTCTTTTTCTATGTGCCGTCTCCCTGAGTCAGGACGTGAGCAATCTTTTCAATCTATAGTAAACTTTCGGTGAAGCTTCAGTGATTTTACTTCGTATTTCTTCTTCATCTCTGATGAGATTGTCAAACATTCCCTGCCTTATAGAAAGATCGAAATAAATTTCAGTCATATTTGTTGGAGTAATGGATAGCGGCTCGGATTGAAGAATCGGAGTGTCGAGTTCGAATTCCAGTCGAATTCATTACATGCTAATAACCTTAGGAAAGGTATGAATCCTCTTCTTCTCCCCACCCAGCTGTACCTAAATAGCAGGGCATACCAGGTTCTATGGCCTTGGATGGCAAATGGTCTACCGCAGAAAGAAATGGCAAACTACTGCGTGAAAAAATCTGCCTCGTCAGTCATGTATCGAAAGATACGTGATCACCTAAACGTGTATCACGCTTGGTACATAACTGACTGAATATTTGTTTTATATTATTTCTGTTAAAACGCAGTCAATTTCCGATCACTCTAATAATATTTCAATATATTTAAATAACATTGGATTTTTATATTCCGTCTGGTAAAGTGTCATTATTACGCCTCAATATACTCTTTTATCTTCACCTCTGTCTAGTAAATTCTCTTGCTTCCTATTGGTCAGCATTTTATTCCTTATTCATTTTTCTGTCTTTCTTTCATGTTTGCTTCATGTCTTACTTCGACACATTTTTATTCATTCTTTTCATTCATTGCGCGTCATATTTAGACTTTAATATTCTATAGCGAAGAAAACGGCGACTTAACTCGTCAAACCAAACGACAGCGCGTCACGTGTATCTTACGACGGAAAATGTGGCGAAAATGAAAATTTCTTACCAAAAAAAAGGGGGGGCACGTATTCCGCATGACATGCTGAAGACGAAATAATTAAATTAAAAACAAGTCCGCCGCAGGAGTCGCTATACAAGTATTTTGATATGCAAAAATTGGTCGCGAATGGAAAAAATGCTCGGTCGATAAAAGCAGTTGGTATTCTCGAATTGGGGAATTGGTGTATTTTGGCTACCGCGTTCCTCGGAGAGTGAGTTATTTATTGCATGCATTGTGATTTGTGAGATAGTACCTGCGAATCGAGTTTTCGGCATTTCTTTCTGCCCCCGATGTTTGAGTCTGAACTTAGAGATTTATTCTCTGAGTTGTGGAAGTAATCTGCGACAAATATTTCCTTTGCAATCCCAGATCGTTTACATATTCCCCACATAAATCTTTCGCGTTATTTTATATTTTCTTTCTTCGCGATTATTTTCCTTTTTAAGCATTTCATTTTTTAATAGTTTTCTTTTCTAATTTTCCATCATCGCACTTCACACACAAACCATTGTTTCCCCGAACTGTGTAAATCCTAATTTAGATTTAATTAAAATAGTCTAATACAACTGAATATTAGTGATATTGTCATTACAAGTCCGACATACTTAAAAGCTGCATTTGCAGTAGAATGATTTTCATTTTTTTTATATATATATTAGAAATCACTTCATTACTACAATAGTGTGTTCATTTGTCCCTTATTTCCACTGTTTTCTTATACCAGGCTTGGTAACCTTGAAGTTGTGGACACTCAGAATATGAGCGAGTTCTTCAAAATATTGCTTTATAGTTATTTGTGTTTTCAATGCATGTTCTACATTTATGTTTCAGTTTAAGTTAATAAATATTCGTAATACCAATGCAAGCCAATAAAAAAATCATATCGACTCGAAAGGATCGAAACACATGAAGATTTGGTTTCTATAATTATTTACAAAATGTGACATAATCTGCCACAGAGGCACATTAACACTAAACATCAGAAAGTAACATGCTCTCCCCTGGTCAATTAGTCAATGAGCCAATTCTCCTAACAATCACGCTACAAGACACACTTCAGGTGAGGTTTCTATGGCTTAATTTGGTTTGGTTTGTTTTCTTTTCTTTTACGGCATATCAGCCTTCATGGATTATTTAATGTGAACAATATTTTTTATTGCTGGTAATATTTTTTTTCAAAAAATGTATTGCTGTTATTTTCTTTTCCAAAAAGGTATTGCTGGTAATATTTTTTTTTGAAAAATATATTGCTGGTAATTTTTTTTTTTTTCAAAAATGTATAGTTGGTAATATTTTTTCTTCTCCAAATTGTATTGCTGGCAAAACTTTTTTCCAAATCTACTTCTATACTATCATAATGTTTTGAAGCCATTTAGAGGGTTAACTATTTGCCCATAGCTGGGACCCTGATAGGTGTTACCAAGCTGGATAAGGGTGAACCTGGGAATACCTGCAATTAAGAGGTGGTTCTACACTCTTCAAAATCTTCTGATCAAAGGCGTTGCTGTCGGTCGGATGTACTTTATCTTCTTACCCACGACGCGGATGTAGTTTATCGTCATATCCAGGACGGTCTATAATTTGACGTGGAAATATTTCTTTGTACCATTACAACCATTCAGTTAGTCTTTGGTACTTGAGACGCAATGGCCGACAGTTTACCAGCACAAAAGAAAACCAAGATATGAACATAACTAAAAATAAATTATCTAGATCCTGACACTGACTGAAAGTTTATCATTGTTTTTGTTTTTTTTATTAATTGCCATAGAATATGACAGTTTGAGGGAAACTTGATTATTTTTAGATTAAGCGACCAATTGAAGATACTTTGCACCAGTTTCGCTTTTGAACTAAAATAAGCCTTTATTAGTGAGGCTATAAGATAATGTTCATGTAGGGTGATAATTTCAAAGTGTAAAGTACTTGTTTAATATAACTCCAAAATATTACCACTAAACCAATATTTATAGACAATTTTATTTTGGTTTCCAATACGGAAAGATTCGATTTAATACTTTCAGGCGATAGCGTACAGAGTTTCCTTGTTTATTGATCATAAATTTTATCATTGCTAAAATAAACGTGAACATTTTATGAAAAATAGGGCATAGCGAATCTGGGTTCGACAGGTAACCGTTTCTTTGCTTGAATTCATCGAAAATGCATCTGCCGAAAGAAACTTCTATAAATGAGGTGGATAGTATCTCCAACATAATGTGGTGATGGTAGATGAGAAATATAGAGTGTTTTATTTCCCAGGATTTGTTTTCGGACATATCTATTCAGAGAAAGGCACTTAGACCTTTTAAGAAAAATTGCAACACATAATCGTTTTAGTCCTTGAGCTACGCCACTGAAAATGCATCTGACCAAGGACACTTCATGAGTCAAGTTGATACTCCATCATTTCTAGCGCTGACGCGTGCATAATTATGTAAGTGATCCTATTTCCTGTAAGTAGGTTTAGGACATCTATCTTCAGTGTAATGCAGTCAGAGCTCTTACTAGAATACTTCCACATAATCTTGTATTGGTCTAGATAATTATAGAAATGGTTCTATTTTCTGGAAATAGGTTTAGAACATCACTATTTAGAGAAAGGGAAAATGCGACATGTGAATGTTTGTTTAATTAGGTTGCACCACTAGAAAGGCAGATGGTCAATAACGCTTACATATATGAAGCGGACAGTTCATTCACATCGGGATGTTGGCTGAGTAAATATGGAATTAGTTTTAGTTTTAATTTGCAGTCTTCTTTTCTATGACTCGTATAGATTAGCTACACGATAATGTGTGAAATGCAATCAGAAATTAAAAAACTTGCATATGGTATATGAAAAAATGCACTCTATAAAATTTATGCAAGAATAGGTAGTATCTGTCTGTAGTCACCACCCAGTAGAATTATCTTACCAATAAAAATACTGTATATGCCAAAAATATCTCCCAGTTTTTTTTATCAATAAATGATAGACGTATGTACCACCGATGCTAAATTTGCCAACAAAATCGATAAGATTTAGGTCAAATATGCTTATGCCAGTCAATGACGGGAGTAGTTTAAAAAAGCAAGTAATAATTAATAATAATTAAAGCAACACACGATACGCAATGATTGTTGCTTGTGAGAAGATAATGGATCATGATAATAAAAAAAATATCTGATGGTTGGTCGTTTAGTCAGATTTTGAGAAGGGAATGAATCCGAGAAAATTTTTCCACCTTCTCAGAGTTGATGAGTTAAGCAACGTTTTCCCCACACTCTTAGTGGGAATCTGGATTAAATAAAAGATAACTGGTAATGCGTCTCCCAGATGAGTCATAATGATATTTGGTACCGCGGCCAACTTTTATACGTATAAAAACAATTTATCTTCTTCCTCATCTACCCGATTAAGATTTTGTTTTATTTTACTACTACAACTACGACGACGACTACTACTAATACTACTACTTCTGCCTCTCCTCCTTGTACCAGTACTACTTCTTTCAATTCTACTACTAATTCGTATCCCTCATCTATTAATACTACTTCTACTACTACTTATTCTTGTATTTCTTCTTCTACTACTACTACGACTACTTCTACTACTACTACTTCTATTACTTTTTAAATGCATATCTCCACAAGAGATTGCAACGAAGGCAAGTTTTATATTGGCAAATAAGATCTCAAAATATAACAAGCTATTTTCTGAGGCATAATATGTGAAAGAAAGTATGATTGATGCAATTGATACTTTGTGTTTAGAAGTCAAAAGAAGAAGCAATTTCGTTGTCACGGAGAACTAGTGTTCGTAGAATAGATGCCATTACTGAAAACATGCTTGGAAATGTTTTGGATACTGCAGATAAACTTAAGTAGTTCTCAGTCGCTTTAGATGAGAGCACAAACATAGTAGATACTGCAGAGTTGCTGATTTTCATTCGTAGTATTGATGAAAACTTCAACATTACAGAAGAACTGTGGTCAATGGAGAGTCTCAAAGACACTAATACTGGGAATGGTTTGTATGAAATCTTATGCATTGTTTGGAAAATTCGCAGTTATGCTTTGATTTGTGGGCATAACAACAGATAGGGCACCTTCACTAATTGGGCCAAATTGTGAACTTGCCAAACGGTTAAATGACAAGATTCAGTCAAATTTCCCTATTCACAAGTTGCTTTCATTCCAATGCATAATTCACCATGGAAGTCTTTGCAAAGTAAAATTGGATTTTAAACATGCGATTGATCTGTGGTACGTGCAGTAAATGTGATAAGATCAAGGGGTACTAAACCACAAACAGTTTCAATATTTGTTGCAAGAAATGCAGTCTGATTTTTTTGATGTCTTGTATAACACCAATGTAGGGTGACTAAGTCTTGGAAAAGTTTTGAAAAGAGTATGAGACCTCAAAGAGATTTTCATATTTTTAAAATAAATGTGGCTTGTAACTTCTCCACCCAAATAAAGAATGCAGAATAGGTGTGTGAATTTTCGTATTTGCTACAGATACGATGTAATAAATGAATGAGTTCAACACAAAACTTCAATGTAAAGGTGTCTTTGGCTATGATTTATTTATGGAGGTAAAATTCTTTCAGACAAAGCTTACACATTTTGCTAAGCAATGGTCTGATAAAAACGTTGCTCACTTCCTTCTTCTAAAAGATCAGCCTGTTGAATATACATCTGCACAAAAATACAGTGGACAGATCACAGCCTTGAAGGAAGAATTTGATAAGAGAATTGCAGATTTCAAAGCAATAGAGCCGCAGTTCAACATACTGAGGTCCCCATTCACCTCTGACATTGAAACTGTTACTAATGGCCTACAAATAGAACTTGCAGACATTCAAGCGGACAAAGATTTAAAGTATAAATTTGAAAACAAATCTTTAATAGAATTTAATGTATCTCTTCCCCCAGAGCATTAAAAAAAATTGAAAAACTTTTCTAGAAAATAGTTTGTTCGTTTGCATCCATTTACATATTTAAGCAAAGTGTTTCAAGTATGAAAATTATCAAAAGCGAAAATAGATTTAAATCCTCAAGCAGTATTAAGAATTAGCAAAAGTAGCTTGGAGTCAGATATAAGCAAACTAGTCAACGACCACAGTAGATTACATCAGTCTCTTTACTTATACACCTACTATTTTTCTCACAATACATTTTTCTTGTATTTTGTCAATTATTTATGCTATACTACAATTTTTACATTACAGTGAATTTTAATTAAACTATACAACTAGCAAAATGTTTTTAATAATTAACTGATCATGAATAATGTTCATTGTTTCATGCTGTCACATTTTTCAATATACAGTCTACAAAAGCATCTAGCCCAATAGCAGTGTCTATAGTAACAATGCGGCCCACTAAGAATAACTGCTCACCCCTGAAGTAGACAATATCCCGAGATATGGAGAATCGCACGAGAACAGCCTACCCCCATAGATTAAATAATGGGTCCAATTCAGAATTCCTTGCAGGTTACACAGATCGATATACACCAGAGGAAGACCGGATGGCTCAACAGCCGAAATGACGAGGACAATAGTTCGAATATAAACATGGTAAATAATCATTCAATCTTATTAATGGCATTTTCACTGCACTTTTTATCGATCAATATGAACACTTCAATACTATTTGTCTTTGTTCATGTGCTGCGTTATGTAAGGTTCGCTCATGTACTTGTTTTTCCATTGACCGAAAATTTCCCTGAGGTTCTAGTAAAGCAATTGTTCCATAAGTTGATTCATTTTAAATACGAATTGCGTTTATTGTGCGGACAGCTGCATTTTCCGCTTGATTTCTTACGTATCAGCCATGGAAAAGGTCTTCAATCATTTCAATCATAAACGTGTCCCACAAGTACATTTGCTCTATAACAATAAACATTAATTCCTGCAAACATAAAACGTAGCTGTTATGGCGTTCTGAATGTAGAAGCTTCCTCCCGTGTACTTTCTAATTTATGGTCATTTTTCTGAAGTCTTTATTGTAGACTAGCGTCTGTGAATGTCGATATAATTTCTATTTCGCTGGTCTAAATATTTACTAGAATCTGGCACGTAGAACATGATGCTGAAATAACTGGCTAGAAATCATTCAAATTCTCTAGTATTCACAAGGAGGAATTGTGTAGATTATAAGGATATGTAGGATGGTTGACCTGAGGTTTGAATACGTTAAGACTAGCGATCAGGAAGTATACTCTCAGGAGTCTTTTAAACAAAGTAATCGTTATCAGGAATTAACATTCTAATTGGAACATCCTGCTTACCAATAAAATAGGAGAGGGATGAAGATGTGTCATCCGAGTTTGCAGGGCATGAGTGAAGTAAGGAAAAGAGCTATCGGTCATGAAAATGGTCGTAGAATAGAGATAAGCTTGCTACGTTAGGTCCGTATGAAAGAAGCTGTAAAATGGGTAATAATTAAATCCCTTAAAATAGTGAACAATCGTTTTTGGATACCGTTAATACTGGAAAGGTAGATATGAGTAGGCTCAGCCCAGATATAACTGCATTTTTTATCCGTCCTGGGTAAGACGATAAACTACATCCGCGTCCTGGGTAAGAAGATAAACTACATCCAGCAGCAAGGCGTCTGTTCAAGAGGTTTTGAGGCGCGTGGAACCACCTCTTAATTGCTGGTGTTCCCAGGTCCACCCTGACCCGGAGACGTAACACCTGTTATGGTCCCATCTATGGGCAAATAGTCAACTCCCAAACTGGGGTCAAAATACTATGAATGTGTAACAATAGGGTTTAAAACATGAAATACTTTGTAAAGAATTATTACCTGCAATACGTTATTACCAGCAATACATCAAAAGCATATTACCAGCAATACATTTTTGAAAAAAATGTTACCAGCTATACAGTTTTGAAAAAAAATATTGCCAGTAATAGAGCAATACGTTATCACCAGCAATATATTAAAAGCATATTACCAGCAATACATTTTGAAAAACAAATACTACCAGCTATAATTTTTTTAAATAAAATATTACCAGCTATACAGATTTGAAAAAAAATATTACCAGTAATAGATTTTTAAACGAAAAAATATTACCAGAAATAGATTTTTGACTGAAAAATATTACCAGAAATGGATTTTTGACTGAAAAATAGTACCAGAAATAGATTTTTGACTGAAAAGAATTACCAGAAATAGATTTTTGACTGAAAAATAGTACCAGAAATAGATTTTTGAAGGAAAAAATATTACCAAAAATATATTCTTGAAGGAAAAAATATTACCAGAAATAGATTTTTGACTGAAAAATATTACCAGAAATAGATTTTTGAAGGAAAAAAACATAACCAGAAATCTTGTCGGTATTAAATGACCCATTGATGTTGATATGCCGTGAAACAATTTTTTGGTTTAATCTTACTATTGTAAAGATTCAGCATAGGAAGAAGAATTAGGTACTTTCTGGGATGATATAGTAACTATCCGTTTTTCTTTATTATTGGATTATATGAATGTGTTCAAGGTGAGATAATAGTTGAACTTGTTTCACAACAGACATTCAAAACAAGAAAACTCGTTGAGAATTTAGCCGTTCATAATGACTGGAGAATATTCCTTTTCTGAAGAGTATTTCATCTTAAGAATTGAGCTTCAATAATGAACTGGAACGTGGCCCAACACGACATCAGTGGATCAGATATATTATCATGCAAGTTAAGATTAGCTTCATCAGTTTAAGATTGCTAAACCCGATGTCTGTTAGTAGTAATATTGTGAGTTATTTTCGTAGAAGCACTATCATGATCTTTAAAACAAGATATTAGAATTGTGAGAAATGAGAGTATTTCCAGACTTCTAGCATCAATAGCAGAATTAATTATTAGGCACTACACTGCAATTATCAACATAAAATATCCAAACTATTTACTCATTTCATTATTATGCCGTCACTATTCTATGTAATTGTTTACGTTAAGGAGTGACGTTTCGCAAATGTTCGGAAGTTAACATGATTTACATTATTCGGACTATTGTCCTCATCTTTGTCGCCATATTTATTACAACATTTCGGCCGCTGTACGCTCCGGCCTTCTTCAAGTGGTTGGAATGTCGAACTGGAACCTTTATTTCCCTCACTGGGGTAGACTGTTCTAGTTCCACGTGCCATGTTTAATGGATGTCAGTTATCAGTTATCTCCCGTTAATTCCCCTCTCCAAGTCCTCCACTGCTTTAACCGGGTATTGAACTCAAACTTTTGGGGTCCTGTCACTTAATCTAATTAACGCCTTTATCCACTGTGCCTTGTGTCCTTGAAGATACATGGCACAGATGAGGAGAGAGATGAGGACAATAGTCCGAATAATGTAAATAGTGTACATAATACCTCATCTCAGAAATAGAGACAGATACGTTAGGAATTTTGTTTTTGGCATACTATACCTTCCATATAAGAGAAGCGATTACCAACATCACAAAGAATATGTAAGACAAATTCTTTCACGAAATCCCATGTTTTCTCTGTAATGAAGGAAGTAACCACATTCTGAATTCCATCTCTTGCCATTGTCTCTAGGCCTAAGTAAATATCAAAGGTTAGGAATTTAGGAACTCGGTCAAGCACACGAGCGACTGGTACACAAAATAAATGTATGTCTTTTATATCTTTGAAGAGTTAATGGAAAGGAACATTAGAGATACTTGAAGAATAAATAGCTTGTTAATTTTAGCGCCTCCAAAACGAAACTGCACCATTTTTAAAGAATATTTTTGGTCTTTCATCAACATGGCTGATATTAATCTAGAGATGAACAAAACAATTCACAGTTTCCACCAAAATGAATGGGAAAATATTATATTGATTCTATTGATAAATCTACTGTTTGGAACTTTGATTCTTTAGTGTCGATGTACAAAATTGTTCTTTCCAGAATCTACCTTGCAACGGACATTGCTAGCACATTTTGTCTGCTGCTTCTGCTATATGTCTAGAGATTCGTTGTAAAAACAAAAAAAATATTTTCCAATGTTACTGGTCGTGGTCCCTGTGATATCGACTTCCGTCACTTTCTCACCGCCATTTCCTCTTTGTTACTTCGATGTAACGGATTTATGCGCAGTGGCTGAAAAAGTGTACCGAAATAAAGATATTGAATACCACCAACAGAGAAGATATACCCAAACAAATAAGACAACTAACAGGACAGAAGATATGTTCGTCAACAGGCTGCATAAAAACAAAGGATGGAACGCTCATATTAGAGAAGTGGAAAATTCTTCAGCGCTGGAAAGAATATTTTGGAGTACTCTTCCTCGGCAAAAGAGAACAACAGGCGATAGACAGAACTGCCAACGGACCTGAAATTCTAAAATCAGATGTAGAAGCTGCACTGGCCAAATTGAACAGAAACAGGGTGGCAGGGCCAGACGGAATTGTAACAAAAATGCTGACAGCCTTAGATCATTTTGGCATAGACTAGACCACAGAATTAATAAATGAAACATACAAAAGTGATGATATTCCAGAAGATCTCAGCAAATTTTCATAGCACTGCTTAAGAAACCAGGCGCATATGAATATGATCCTTACTGAACAAAGACTAATGAGCTGCATAACAATACTAAACATCCGTATTCTGATGAATAGAGCGCGCAGCAGAATCAGGTCAGAGATATGACAAGGACCGTGCACGTTTGTTAATGATAACGGAACAAGGAACGCATTATTTATCGTCAGAATGTTATACGAGAGAGCGATACAAATGCAGAAAGATGTGTACTTATGTTTCATAGACTACGGAAAGGTGTTCGACAAAATACGCCACAAAGATCTGTTGGAACTGCTCGGCAACCTTGATATATTTGGGAAAGATATTAGAATAATCAAGAATCTATACTGGCAGCAAACGGCATGAATGCGGATAGATAATAAGTTCAGCAGATATACAAAAATAGACAAGGGCGTAAGGCAACGATGTGTCTTCTCACCGGACTTATTCAACCTATACAGCGAAACAATTCTGGAACTTTTACCAGGATTCATCATTGGTGGCCACAATCTTAACAACAAAAGATACGCAGATAACATAGTGCTGATAGCAGACACGGAAAGAAAATTACAAAACCGCCCATAGAAGGTAGGGAAGGAGAGCGAGAAGAAGGGACTAAGCATAACTACAAGAAGACATAATGCATGGTCATCAGTAAAAAGATAAGCCCTAAAATCAACCAAGTGCGGAAATTTAAATAGCTGGGAAGTGTTCTGACAGAGGACAGTAAGTGCGAAGCTGAGATCCGAAGACGTAAAGAGAGACTAGGGAAAGCAACGTGTGATATAGCCTAGCGGGCTTAATCAAGTGGATGACAGAACAGGGTTTGAAAGAAGTAGCAAAAGGCAATATATATTGAGAACTACAAGGGATAGGAGGAAGTGGAGAGCCATGGTCGCAGGAACACGGCACATAAAAGAAGACAAGATTAAATGCAGAATAGTTTGTTTTGGATTACATTTGTCAGAAACTGTAAAATATTTCAAAACCAATATATTAACCTAAAAATTCAAAACATACTCTAAAATAACCTCATAACTTCGTAACAGAGTCCAAATCGTTAGGAAATATCTAGATCATTATCTATATAAAATCGTTTTCTCAGATCAGTGATTAAAATGTTTCGCTTCAGGCCAACCTTTCATTTAACTCTTAAAGTCCGACGTTGTAAAATCACAAAGAATTTAGCAAATACGTAAACACTACAAGAAAGACAAAATAAGGCAGCACATGCAACGAGAAGAGAAATATTGCTACTACTATGATGTTGACATTACACCGGACATAAGTTTTGGAAGGAAACATGAATAAACACTTGAAAGAACGACAAGAACTAATGGACTGGATAATTTTAATTTCTTGAAAACTTTTAAAAGAGTTTATAATTTTTAACAAATGGAAATGGCATCTGTGCCTTCAATCAATTTCAAATATTTTTGTCTTTGGAAATTTATTTCGCCACAATCCTTTCTGTTGAACTGTATTGTTTATACAACGATATACTCAAAGACGTTTAAGTTGACGCATGCGCTTTCAAAAAAGGTGTTTTTTTTTATTTCTAACAAACTTCCGATTTATTATATTTTTCTCTTGGTGAAATAATCTTTGTGCTTCGCGATGTTTATCCAAAAAATACAATTATAAACTTTGATTTCATTCTGAAGAAAGTATTCACGGAAAATTCAGTACTATTTGATAAATAAATTAAATACACCGTTTTCTGATATTAGAGAAAATTACTGCAATAATTAAAGAAAACAATAATATTTGTAGGTTAAAATATGTGTGTTTTCATATCAGAATCTACAGATGGCATTTTCATCCACTGATTCTAGAATGTGTACGTTTGGCTGATTTAGTATTTACATTAGTTTCTTCACTGTGACCGACGCAAGAATGACTTTGATTCAACTTTCCACATTGAGACTTGCGTCAAAGTTTTAGGTTCATAAATGGCGATGATTCGCATGCAGACAGTAAAACCAATGGAAAGAAATATTTCCATATTTTTTATTCCGTTTTTCTTTCTTTTGAAATTCAACTAAAGTTCCATTCTGTATTTCCTTTTCTCTACGATTTAGTTTGCTAACTCTAAATACGACAGAAATAATCTCTCTTCGGTTGCAGGATTTCAGTAAGAAAATCTCATCTAAAATGGGCTTAGATAGATAAATAATTGAGTTGATAGATAGATAGATAGATAGATAGATAGATAGATAGACGGACAGAAGGAAAGAGAAAGATGGGTAGACTAATTTTTTGTTATCCAAGATTGTTATGAAGATGTTAGTATTTCTTTAGCAGAAAAATCTCCTGGGATTAGTGCGGGAATATACTGTATTTTCTTGGGCTTTTAGTACTTTCTTATATGCACTCAGTATGAAAACTCTTTGCATTACTCGATATGTGTTCGGATTTGTAAAATATTTTCTTTCGGGCGATTTTCTTTTTCATGTTACAGATCTCTCTGCCAGTTCTCAAGTGATTTGGATTGATCTCTTTATACATATCTTTGTCATTAAAACCTATATATATATATATATATATATATATATATATATAATATTGTGTGTGTGTGTGTGTGTGTGTGTGTGTGTGTGTGTGAGAGAGAGAGAGAGAGAGAGAGAGAGAGTCAGGGACAGAGAGAGAGATTATAAATTAACTCTTGCTTTCACACTGCAGAGTGATTTCTAAACCACGTTTGAAGATCGCACTGAAGGTGAAATGAATAATCACCATGCATGGTCGATTCTTACATACATCCACAATCCCACTTGCACTCTCTCTCCCCCCCATATATATATATATATATATATATATATATATATATATATATATATATATATATTTTCTATAGAGTGTGGATAAACTAATATATATAAAACATTTTCTGCTGCAAACATTTAAGAACTTTATTGTTATACACATAGTTGATTTTATTTTGGGCCTTGATTCTCTTATATAACGTTCTTCTAGAATTTTAAACGTTTGCTTATTATTATTTTGGTGTAATATAAATGTATGTTCAACTAATATCTGCCAAAACTCTGAATGTAGACATGTGTATTACTTTAAATGCTGTAAGTTTTAACTATGGTCACTCAAGTGAAATGTAAGCCTTCTTAGGAAAATAAAAATTATTTGAAAGAAAATTTTAGTATTTTTCTTAATCAATTTTCTACGACTACCAAAGGAATGATTCGTGGACTCGAAAGCATTAAAAAGAAATAAACAGAAATAGTATATCCAAATGATTTAACCAAACCTGTATTGTGGGTATATAATCCAAGTGGGTCTTAGTAATATAAAATATTAAAACTGACCCAGAAAAAGAGCTCAATGTATTCATTATTACAGAGCGAATAATTTATAAACAATAAAATCCAAAATCACCCCTTATGGGGAATTAGTTTATTTTAGCAGAATGAAAATATAATTCGCCTGTCTTATCAACGCCGTTATGGACTGTGTTCGTGTCAGAAATAAACGAAAGAGTAATCCAGAATTTATCCATTACAATGTTTCAGTCAGACGAAAGGCACGAGACAGGGGTCAGGGAAAGGTGGAAGGTATTTGTCTTAAAGGAAAGAAGTTTTATAAAATTAAAACTGGATATCAAACTTATGACATTAAATTGGGTTTATATGAAGAATGGAATATGAATTTAAAACTAAGAGAGAAATAAATAGGGGTTTAAAAATAACTTTAAAATATATTGATAAAGGGATGTATGGGATTAAAGGAAAGTGAGTTTTTAGAGGAGGGGGGAATTTATAAAATATAAGTAATATAGTGTAAGCGGGTAATTAGATTTGAGGGGCTGGAGGGGAGTAAATATTATGTAAATATAATAGTTAATTAAAATTTGAATTTGCTTTATTGCCGAAGTTTTAAAATTAATTCATTCAATACCTGAATTTGATTATTTTATTTTATTATTCTAATTTTTCTTCTAAACATATATATATATATACAAATATATATAGACATGTATATATATCTTTTTCTAAATACATATACATGTGTGTATATATATATATATAAATGATTACATATACATGTAAATGCATGTATATATATATATATATTTTTATTTATGTGTGTATGTATATATATATATATATATATATATATATATATATATATATATATATATATATATATATATATATATATATATATATATATATATATAAAAAAAAATTTAAGTACATTAGTGCAAAAATGTTGATGTATCAAATAATTGGACATACTAGTGATGGTATATCTATCTATCTATCTATCTATCTATCTATCTATCTATATATATATATATATATATATATATATATATATATATATATATATATATATATATATGAATAAATATAGTCTTAAAGTTTGTTTTCATACTAGACGCAATAGTCAGACCACCTGACGATTGCGTCTAGTATGAAACAGACTGTCCCCTAAGTGTTGACTTCGATGTTCATTTTCATATATATATATATATATATATATATATATATATATATATGTATGTACGTATGTGTGTATGTGAAAAGTGTGTGCATATAAATATAAATAAATATATATATGTATAATTATTTATATATTATATACTTGGTACTTTTAAAAGCGCTCAATATCAGAGATAGAGCTATTATATTTGATTGGATGAGTTTGTGACCCTGGGTTTCACGCTTTGGGGTCACAAACTCACATCTATCCAAATATATAATATATATATATATATATATATATATATATATATATATATATATATATATATATATATATATATATATATATATGTGTGTTTTTGTGTGTGATAAACTATATTTTTTATGCTATTCTATATTTATGGTTTAAAGTGCTAAATATGATGGATAGACGCAAAAGAAAATAGACATTGAGATCAACAGCTTAAAGAAAATGGAAAAGTTCTTCCTAACATGAATGTTCATGAATTACGTTCACTCATCTGAAACCAATGATATCGAAGTTCTTTCTCAGTCTAACTTTCTGCTCTGTAATAATTATCTGCATACTTGAATCCTTCGTGAATATCTATGCAAAGGATGCAAATGTTTATAGGTTCACCTCCCCAAATCTGGATGACCAGAACATGACAGCTGATCTCCCCTCCGACTTATTTCTGGTCGCTCAACGAGGAATATTGTCTCTGAACAGACTCTGAACTTTAACCTATCATGATTCGTCTTGTGCGTTTAGTAGTAGTCATCTGAACCTATCTTGGACAGGCTGGAAAATTTGAGGGGTAATATATATATATATATATATATATATATATATATATATATATATTCTTCATACATATATATTGTATTTTTATAAGGAATCCTATATAGTATATATATACACTTTGCATGGTGTATAGGATTTGTGTGTGTGTGATTGGTCTAGTGTATTGGTTTTGGCCAATATATGTTTATATATTCGTTCTCAATACATATATATTATATAATATTATTATAAGGAACCTATATAGTAAATACATGCATTTTGTATAGTGTGTTTGTGTGTTCTGACTAGTGTGTTTGCCACTATATGTATATGGCGTGTGTTTATGTGTGTGGGCTTATGATTTGTTTAGTGCTGGTTTAAAATTGTCCAAGTTTTTTTTCTTGCATTTGGAGGTAAGAAGTCTGTTTGATATATTGGCATAATTTTAAAGTTATCCTTGTTGCATGTGTAGATGTGCTGTAGCACAAAGTGTTTCCAGCTGTCTTGTAATTTAATGGTGCTTTGGCACACGGAGACTCTGTTGTTTAGTGTTTCAGTGATGAATTACATTTTTCGAATAAGAGTTTAAGTTTCTTCTTTATTGTGAATGTTGTTATGGAGTTTTCAAAATTACAGGAGTTTCCGTCTATAATTATATCACAATCCCCACATATTTTCTTGTATTTTGTGAACCCTTGTATTGTGTGTTGAATAAATTTGGATGAGGATAATATGTTTGTAAGCATCTTTTATGGGCTTTTGCTTTTAATTATATTGGTTGGTTTTAGCATATCTCTCATTTTGTCATTCTTGTTAAGTAGGTCTATATTACTTGTTATTTCTGTCAATAGTTCTAGATTGTTCTTCTTGTATGCTGAAATGTATCCTAGAGTTTGTTCGTTGTGGTGTTTATTTAGAGATAGATAGATAGATAGATAGATAGATAGATAGATAGATAGATAGATACGGATTAACAAGAAATATGTAGTAAGATTCTCGCAATTTCCTCAAAGATGAATTATTAACTAAACCAACGGCCAGTGAAGAGTAATTTATTTGGATATTTTGAGTACCGTGGAAAAAGTTCACATTGTTAGTAGGCGCTTTATTATGAACTAAATGTCACATTTGGTGGGAAGATACATTATGTGGAGAGTAATTCGCAGCAGGATTCCTAAAAGGTTAAGATAAACACTTACCGATAAGGTAATGGACGGTTAAGGCAATTTGATCCGTGATGTGAACGGAATCTTTCCTACCAAGGAGAGACCAAAAACAAACGCGTCACAGCATAGAGTATGTCAATCATTGCTGCGTAATAAGCTGTATATCCGCAGGTCATTCAAACTAATTCGGCTAACAAAATATCTTCAGTGAATATCTAAACTTTAGAAATTGTATTTTTATTGTAACGGTGACCATACCGTAATCAAGAAAAAAAAGTGGAAGTCACAAAACTACAAATGAAGATAAAACGTGGCAGCAATATGTGATTTTTTTTTATTTCCAGTGATTTCCAAGTCTCGATCTCTTTCTCGTGCCCTGTTATCGTATGGAACTCATGGGAGACTGAGAATTAACACAAGGCAATAGTCGACATAAGCACATGGAGAAAATAAAAACGCATTTTATGTCCAGTGATATAGATTCTAGGGAGACTTCTGTTGTGATTTGAATTCCGGTGTTATAACGCAGTAGGTTTTATCGAGATAGAACAATCCTCAGCAGCTCAGTATAAATGACCTATTAAAGGCCTCAATACCAATGACCAATTAATGTCGTGTCTAATATGTAACAACCGACTTGATATGGGCATCCATTCACTTTTCACGTCGCATTCAGACCGTTTTTGTTGAATAACATTTTTTCGTCTCTATCATTTTAACATATGTGCATGATTGTGCTTAAATCTAATGATTTTTTTCCATTCTATAACGATGGCTTTATAACATAATTCTCAATTTTCTGGCGCACACTTTATGTACGCATCCAAATCGAAAAGACATAAGAAATTACATAAATATGTATACTTTTACTTGGATTTGTCCATCATATAATACCGGGCAACGTCTAATAACCTTTCCTTTCACAGATGTGATTGTGTTCCTCTATAAATAGATCTGCAGATTAATTCTGACTCTCTAAACAGATGCCAGTGACATTTGGAGGAAAACACGAAAGAAAATTTACGACAAAAAAATCCTACAATGTCTACATCATTATTTAAAGGAAGGAAGCAAACACCATTCTCCTGCCTTCCATATTATATCTGCTAAGTGACCGTGACGAACTCTCGGTAGAAAAGTTTTATTTTTCTGCTTTAAAATCTCGAATTGAATAAGTGAACATAGAAAATATATTTTTGTTTTATCCGTTATGAATTATATATAAACAAGTTTAAATAATTCATAAATGCAAGGTCTGTTGTTTGAAAAATGTACCAGTGTTATTTATTTTTGGATAAAATAGAGACGGCAATCTTTTTTAAATTTTATTGAATATGTTTTTCAAGAGAGAATTAAAATAAATGTTAAGTAATGAATAGACTTTTTAAATTGAACATATATTTTTTTTAATAAATGTTATATTTACTTTCTACACGTTTTTAAACAGTGAAATGCCTTATCGTTAAACGACGAAAACAACCACAGCAAAGCAAGAAATGTATATGTCACGTAGTGACGTTTGTTCGAATGTGATTTCCCAGATTTAAAATGCAATATGGATACAATGAAGAATGCTATTAACAGTGTTCAAGTGATCTAATTAAATGGAGTAATCTGTGTTGTAAAGGGCGGGGGTTTAGTCAGGGAAAATATCCGAAAATAATTATGTAGTTTTAACTGATATCCCTCCAGGGTATTTTGCAATATGACGGCTTACATTTTGATTCCGAAGACTGATACAATTAAAGTCTACAAACAGATTGTTTTTCGCATAAATATCCAATCTGCATTCAATGTTGACAAGACATTCTCCGTTTTATTAGGTTTGTTCTAGAAATAATGGGGTGTCTGAGATTTAAATTTGGATCAATATTTTGGAATCAATTATTTTTTTATGGTTTATTTGCCATTTTAAGTTGTGAATTTTGTTCTAAAGATTTATGATTTTTTTTCCATTTATTTGGTATTGTTTATATTTGGTTGTTAATTAAAATTATTGAAAAATAGCAAATTTGACAAATTTATTGTTCAACCTGGAACATAAGACTCCAAAAACTGCTCGCTACCACACTTTAAAATAAATATAGAGTTCTTTATTTTTACCATACTGTGTAGTGTCTAATGATTCTTTATTCAATTATTAAATTCTATTTCAAATAAATATAATTCTTTAAAGTTAATGGTGAATATTCACAATTATTTTGGGCCCAATTAATAATACTTTTATTCCATTCAATGTTTTCATAATAAAGAAAACAATACTTTGTCCTGACTGTTCATTAAGTACTTATAAGGTTGGAACTTTTTTCACACCCGCTGAAATAAAGTATTATTCTGCTTCTTTGCCAACGTCGCTATTTATAGCAGTCTTGCTGTAGAATTATGATTATTAAACCTGTCTAATAGTATCGTATAATTCGTTCACCCCTCTGTAGTATCCAACTCGGTTAGTCAGATAAACACTGCTAAGTTCTTTCCTTGTCGATATCACAAATCTGGAAGTTCCTACCAGACCAATTTAAACTTTATGAACTCGGGACTCATAAAGAAATCACTAATAACAGATTATTAAAAATTTAACACTTTTCTGATATTCATGTTCATATAGGGACCTTGCTATTGTTGCTCTATACCAGACTATCTTTCTTTTAACAATCTAGTTATTTGATTAAAACAACGTTGGTTTATAAGATACATGTTGATTAACATTTAATATATTAGGTTGTCACACATGAAATGACGCACTTTATAGTAAATGGATAGAACTAAGTTATTTAGTTTGAAACATGCAGCGTGTTGATGAACGACTGTTCTCCAACATACCACTAAATTCTTGATCCCATCTTCAAAAAATATTCATCCCCTGATGCGATAAACGTTACAAATGATTCGATTACCCCATCCTTATTGGAGAATATTTTATTGCGTATGAAAAGCTCAAAATGCTCGAATAATTGATAATCAGTAGGAGAGTTATGAGGTGAATATGGAGGATGAGGTAAAAATTTCATAATTCAGGCTATAAAGTTTTGATTGTGAAGCGTGTGGCCGTGCGTTGTCGTGAAGCAAAATTGAGCCATCCTTATTCATAAGTCTAGGATGTTTGCTTTTTTTTTTCAATTTTTTCCTGCATACATTAAATTTCTCCACAATACGTGGTTACTGTTATTGTTTTCCCTTGAAGCAAGAATGAATAATGAATAACCCCTTTGAAAGACCCCCATACAGTAACCATTAACTTTATATAGTTCAGTGGAGGTTTTGGGTATTGTTTTGGGGATTCACTTGCAACTAAACACTGGCCTAGTATTTTACTGTTGTCAAAGAGTATCCATTTCTCATCGCATGTAATAATTCCATGCGACAATGGTTCTTTTTCCTAGTTTGTACTCATAGAGTAAGATTACTTGACATTGTTTCATTGAAATTGATGTATGATGATTTGCTTTAAAATATGCCTTTCGGCTTTGGTCTAAAAAACGTGACTAATAATACTGTATCATTTTTTGCTTTGGGATCCTATCCGGGTTTGGATCAAAATATTATTTTCCAAAATAAGGCATAATGCGGCATACATGTACGCATTTATTACGTATGAACTGAAGCATGAACATATTAGAACATATAATCATATGCATATATTCAAACAAACACACACAGATTTACATGAACGTTGAAGCCAAAACTTAGAGGCGACAAGCTGTCTCATGCTAGACGCAATCGTCAGACCACGTGTGTTGTTCAACAAGAAACAAAACACGTGGCCTGACGATTGCGTCTAGCATGAAACAGCCTGTCACCTCTAAGTGTTGACTTCAAAGTTCACTTCCAAACGCTCTATATCGGATATTGAGCACTTTATCCCATAAATATAACACCTTAAGTGTATATTTCTTCATATATATGTAGATAGATAGATAGATAGATAGATAGATAGATAGATAGATAGATAGATAGAGGATGATTTAAAAGTACCTCCCCATTTTAAAATACTTATAATTTATTTATTATCATTTTTAGAAGAAATCGATATGAGAAAAAAGCCTTTGGCATGCGGTTTTCTTTACAATTCGATATGGGCATCAGATTTCGCTACGAGCTTCTCGAGCCACCCAGGAATCGCGTCAACTGATTTAGCCAGTAATTCTTGTGGTATGGAAGACACAACTTCTTGTATTCGCCATTCAAAATCTTCCAAATCTTGGTTTGGTATAGTAGCCTGCTCCGTTAACCAACCACAAAGAATAGACAGGCCTCCTTGCTGGTCACTAATACATACGTTTTCTTTTCAATAATATATATATATATATATATATATATATATATATATATATATATATTAATCATTTCGTCCTATGCAAGGCAATGAAGCCACTAATACGCAAGGGGTTAATGAGTGTGACAGAATATGGGAAAAACACCATAAAGGAAAGAAGATAACAGGATAAGAAGACATTGCATTTAAATTTTCGAAGATCAGTTTTGACTCTTTATGTTAAAGATATCGAATTCTGCTGAATTGATGAATGAATACTTTGATGTGAAGCAGGTGAGTGTTATGACATGGCCGCCCCAATCTCCTGACCTCAACCCCATAGAAAACTTATGGAGCATTATAAAGTACAGGCTCTCGAGAAAGCAGTTGAGCAACATGCTCCATAATTTTTCTATGGGGTTGAGGTCAGGAGATTGGGGCGCCCATGTCATAACACTCACCTGCTTCTCATCAAAGTATTCCTTCATCAATTTTGATTTGTGACAGGGAGCATTATCCTGCATAAAAATGAGCTTGGAGGGGTCGATTTGCACCCTTTCAGCAGAAGGAAGCAGACAAGACTCTAAAATTCTCTTGTACTGCTCGCTCCTGAGGGTCTTTTCAATAGGTTTTAAGAAACCAGTTCCATGAAAAGAAAAGCATCCCCAGAACATCATACTGAACGGATGCTTGACAGTATTTACTGCTAAATTTAAAGAGATTTCAAAGCTTCTTCTTTGGATTTTGAATCGCTTATCCTTTGAATTTAGCTCAACTTTCGTTTCATCGAAGCGAACATTTAGTAAAAAAAATCAGGTGAGTCACTTTTATCGAAGAGCACTGTATATAGAGATAGAGATCGTGAACCAATTATTATCTACATCACTGAAAGCTTATTTTCTCGAGTGGATACCTGGTGAGCCACTCCTGTACCTGTAGTTCTGCTGCAAATAGATGACTTGACTTCCATCAGTTGTGTTGACACTCCGAGTGTCACATTTGCGCTGATCTGAATTGTGAAGGCCCTGACACTGCTGCTTTTATAATGCGTGGATTTTTGCGTGTGTATGTACTACATATAGACAAGTAGTAATCAGTCACTTTGAATCTATCAAGAACAGACCGTCAATCCTTGATCATTTTATTTAAACCTATCAGTGCTTATACTCTTGGGAAGGCACTCTGCATAGGGTAACTCAGTCGGTAGTTATATACATCTGCACTGAATAAATCAGTTTAGTACGTGACAGTCTCATTCGATGGGTCCTACTTTTCTTAAAATGTGGGTTTAATCGGCATTAACAATTCGAATGACTAAGTTTTTTTTTCTAGAATTATTATTTGAGTTAAAAACAGAAGGTATATTCCCTGATAAGTCGATTTTAAATGGTCCGATTTGTCACGTTTCGTGCAGGAAAATGATTAGAAAAGATCGTCTAATCCTTCATAGATATCTCTGAGTCCCTCTCGTTTAAATCGCCATAAAAAAAAAGATCCGGAACGAGATTAAAAAAATAACGCGATAAAGACGCTGATGTTAATCCCCATTGTGAAATTTGCAGACTGTTTTGAAACGTATATGGGACGTCGGGTTCTTTGCTCCTAATTGCAATACTGTTGGAGATGACTAAGGTGTTATATGTTTCCCTAGGTAGGCTACTCTTTCTTTAATATAAAATGTCTGGATAGTCACTTGACAGATATCATATATTAATAAATATTCGTCTATAAACAATTGTTGTAGGTGCGAATTGGACGAATATCTTTAGGTACCAAAGTTCATATTTAAATCATTTTATCTTTATAATGATCGGATGTCTTCACATCACTTGATACCTGTAGGCCGGGTCAATGCGATATGCTTATTCGAGTTAGGTCTCTTGATGGCTGGCTACAAACTTGTTAAGTCGTATACGCCTTCATAGAATTCAGCTTGATCTAATAGTGAAAGTCCTCAGCTTATCTAATAAAATTAGCTGAGAATCGATTTTATCCTTACCTTTCAAAGATTTATAACCTGAGATTTATCACTACTTACACAGATATTTAGGTGTCTACCGATATACATGTGTTTTCCTCGTCTTTTCTCACTTTCTCTTCCACCATAATTATATTCACTATATAGGTGAATAGGTTTTCGTCTTAGAAGAATCTATAGTTGAAATGAAGAGACAATCTTTTATATTGACGTTCAAATTTAAAGAGAGGTGGTTGGTTGTAGTTACTTTAGGCAACTTCCATTCAAACCATACATCTATATTGGTCTTCTTTAAAGATTTCAAATAAATGCACTGTGATAATAATAAACACCCAACTAAATTTTCATATAACACAATATACAAAATATATCCTGGTGAATGAGAGGGAGGGAGAGAGAGAGAATGTGTGTGGGTGTATGTGTGTGTGTGTGTGTGTGTGTTCAGGAGAATGTATATACGTATGTCTATCTATTTACACTATTTACGTTTTTAGGACAATTGTCATCTTTGTCGCCATATTTATTACAACGTTTCGGACGTTGTACGCTCCTGCCTTCTTCAGGTATTTGGAATGTCGAACTGAACCCTTTATTTCGCTCACTGGGGTAGACTGTTCTAGTTCCACGTGCTATGTTTATTGGATGTCAGTTATCAGTTATCTCCTGTTAATTTCCCTCTGAAAGTTCTCCACTGCCTTAACCGGGTATTGAACTCACACACATTGGGTCCTGTCACTGGATCAAACTAACGCCTCAGGGACACATGGCACAATGGTTAAAGGTGTTAATTAGATCCAGTGACAGGACCCAAAACGTCTGAGTTCAATAACCGGTTAAGGCATTGGAGAATTCAAGAGGGGAATTAAGAGGAGATAACTCATAACTGACATCTATTCAACATGGCACGTGGAACTAGAACAGTCTACCCCAGTGAGAGAAAGAAAGGGTTCAGTTCGACATTCCAACCACCTTCAGTGTACAACGGCCGAAACTTTGTGATAAATATGGCGGCAATTTGAGGAAAATAGTCCGAATAATGTAAATAGTGTACATAATACCTCATCTCAGAAATATAGACAGAGTCTATCTATTTATGAATTCAAATTTAGCATTCATCTTACTGAAAATCTGAGTGGAAGAGTTATATATTTTAATGACAGTGCAGGACTGTGTGGACACCTATGTTTGCCAGTGGTTGAGAGAAGGATGTATGTAACTCATGAGTCTATGCAAAACTGTCTGTCGCGCATGTGTTGTATTTCAGCTCTGGTTATGTCACGATGACTGCAGCATCGGATAATTGATCAAATTAATTTATCAATTCTTAATTAGGATGATTTTGCAGCTTGTTATATCGTGAGATCCGCTTCAAAAGTACCGCTTCGATTTTGATTGACATATTTGACTTTATATCCTGGTTTACAACAGATCTTGTTTTGATTTCCTCGCTAGACTATGATATTCATATCCTGGTCAAACTGTTTCTGTTTAATTGGTCGAAATATAACCATGGCCCAGAGGCTTTGGATATACATCTATTGTTAGGAACGGTGAAATTTTGCTCTTCTTCTTACCATTTCTTTATTTTTATTTATTCATTTTTCTACCAATACAAATGTATTCATATGAATACTTTTCAAATATTCCACCCCAAGCAAGGTAATAAAGCCAATAAGACACAAGTGGATACTGCGCGTAAAATGTTATTAGAGAGAAATCACACATTATTAAGGAGAGAGAATAATAAAAGAACAGTAATAAGAAGTAGTAAGATAGAAAATAAGGATTGGTATACATTTAAAATTCTCCCCTTATTTTGTGTCCCACTTGTTGCATTCAAAGAAAAAAACTGTTTCTCTATGCACATACTATATATATAAGTATTAACTTCCATAAAAGTATATGTATACATCACTATCATAATCATTTAATAAAAATTCAAATATTAATTTAATTGCAGTACTAGATTGGAAACTAGGCCTCAACATTTTACAGTTGAAATTTCTAAATGTAACCTTAAATTCTGTTCTAATATTTCCTTTGGCAATCCTCGCTTGTGTAAAATTCTGGATTCTTACATTCCTGTCAACTAAAACCTCCCAAAATCTAAATACAACGCCAATCGCCAAATTCTGTCTCCTTGAATCCTGTTCGTTTATTGTCCTCTTTATTTTGCCTCTCTTAGCAATTCTTGGCGTCTCAGTAGCTTTTATCCGCTTGCTTGAGAAGAAATTATTTAAAGAAATTTGTGTGCATCCAAGAAATTAACTTTTCGTGCACATAAGCAAATTCATTGCTACACATGGAGACTATCCTCATGTATGTTTGAGTGCCGCGTCGGTATGTTATTTGGCGGCGTGTGTGTATACAAATAATATTTACACAGATATATTTTTGGACATAAAATTATAATAATGTAGCGGTGGGTATATACAAGTGTTGTATTCTCTCTGTTTATGCTTGTTTTGTTTGTTTTGTTTTAGGGCACATCAACCTCAATGGGTCATTTAATGTCGATAACTTTTTTTTTCCTGGTAATATTTTTTGCTTTGTCAAAAATCCATTTCTGTCAATATTTTTTTCTCAAAAATGTATAGCTGGCAATATTATTTTTTCTAAAACGTATAGCTGTTACTATTTTTTTTCAAAAACGTATATCTGGTAATATTTTTTTTTCAAAAACATACAGCTGGCAACATTATTTTTTCAAAAACGTATTATCAGAGGCCTTACGGTTGGACGTAGTTTATCGTCTTACCCAGGACGCGGATCTAGTTTATTGTCATACTCAGGACGTGTATGTAGTTTATCGTCATACCCAGGATGTGAATGTAATATGTGTGTTAACTATTTGCCCATAGCTGGGACCCTAACAGTTGCTACCACCCCGGGTCAGGGTGGACCTGGGAATACCAGCAATTAAGAGGTGGTTCCACGCTCCTCAAAACCTCCTGATCAGAGGCCTTGCTGTTGGACGTAATTTATTGTCTTACCCAGGACGCGGATGTAGTTTATCGTCGTACCCAGGACGGTCTCTGTTTATATTTGTGTGTGTGTGTCCGCATGTGTGTCTCTAAGAGAGAGAAAGAGTGTGTTTATGACAGAGTGTCAGTTTATATTCATTTATATCTGTCTTTGAGATTGTATCGTTTTAAATTTTTCACGTGTAGCAATATCGATTTTATTTCATGTGCTTTAATCAAAAGATGTTTGTTTGATATATTCTAGATTTGAATGATATCAGTTTGTCTTATGCAAGTCAATGTTTTATGATTAATATTGATATTAACCAAACGTTTTTTTTAATTCTTTGACCAATTCCGAGTTGCCAGTCCAAGACCTATATCATTGCAGATTCTTCTTTTGGATTTATCAAGAATCTCTAAATATATAGCAGATGTGGCATTAGTATTCAAATTAAAGTTTAACGGTAGACTTATTAAATATTTAAGATAGATTCTGATGAGATACATTCTATCGCACAATGTAGTGAATCAACTTTTCCTTTCACAATTGAATCAATATACTCTTTCTAATACCTGTCAGTGGAAAACATTAGTCTAAGAAGTATATATATATATATATATATATATATATATATATATATATATATATATTATATATACATGAATCATTCATACAAAAAAACAGATTAGTGAGGTTAATGATATAAATGGCGAGAATACATCTTCGCAAACAAATTTATTAAAATTACATTAACCCATGAACCTTTATCATTAATTTCACTAATCTGTTTCTTGTATGAATGATTCATGTAATATAAATTGAACTGCACCATATATTTGATTTAAAAACGAGCAACTTCTGGGCTAATAGCTGTGACATTGCTCTATTTATTGAACAATTTAGTTCATGCCACATTGACTGAAAAAACTACAACAAAAGAATTCTCCAATTACCATATTAATAAAAAACGCAGTCTCTTTTAAATTATCAATAAATTCAACCTTAGCATTGCGACCGCACGCTCCAGAATTTCTTACAGTTAACAATAACACATTTCTAAAAAACATATTTCGATTCACATCTAATCTTTCGTGTCCCGTTATTACCTGGATGTATCTAAAAAAAAACAAATCAATTTCCATGCCTGATGATGTCTGTATAAACAGATGGAAGTACTTGCAAAAAAAGTCCTTATACAAGTTGAATTCATTAAAAACAGGGATCGCAACATTCATCTAGAGGTTCGTGGGTTAATGTAATTTTAATAAATTTGTTTGCGGAGATGTATTCTCGCCGTTTATATCCTTAACTTCACTAATCTGTTTTTGTCTGAATAATTCATGTAATATAAATTGAACTGCACCACATATTTTTTATATATATATATATATATATATATATATATATATATCCTCTCCATTGCAATTCATTTTGAGGTTTATGTATGTTACTCGCTGCTTCACCATGTCGCCTTCCGTATGTCCTGTGAATGTTAAAATGCAAGCTTTGTTAATTTATGATGTGTCCCAGAAATTCGCGTGTTCCTTTTCGTTCATTCCTTAAAATTTCGTCGTTGCTCCATGCCATTGTCAACATTCTTCTTTAGAGTTATGTTTATGTTAACTCAATTCTTCAGCGGTAACGAAACTGGTCAGCCATATATACAAGGAATGAACACCGGCTCAGCATTCTTTTTCTCTGTTTCTAACAAAATTTCCCTGTCTTAATAATTAGTTTCGCACTTGAAAGGCATCTTCGACATTCGAAATGCGTTGTCTTAATTTTGTGTTACATCTCCAGATGCTTTTTGAAACACTTTCCTGGAAGTTCAATTTATGTACTGCCATTATTTTGACGCTTCTAATCTATAATTTCCATCTTTGGTACTCGTGTTGCAGCGACCTCTCTTTTTACAAGTGATAGTTCTTTCTCACAGCTTCCTTTATTGTATTGTTTATGGATTGCTGTAGTATGTTTCCTGCAGTTCACAATCATCTGATATGCATAATATAACTGTATTATTTCATGATTATATCTTTCTTTATATTTACAATATCTTTTGTTATTATTGTTGTGGCATATCTACGGATAATAATGGAAATGCCCCCATTGACATAAATACAGTAGTAAATACTGTATGTTGGTCTGTAGTTGGAAATTCGTCTCCAGCTCTGCAGATCAAACTCTCTGAATCCGAGCAGATAGGATACCCAGACGAGGCTATGTCGAAGGACAGAGTATCGTCACGGTAAACAAGTACACGACCCCGTTTTATACGGAGACTACGGGTAATTCTTGCTCGAGCCTACGGGCTCGGAGACTCCACATTAAAATCGGCTTTGTAGGGCGGTTAGTAGATATAATGCAGCTGGAGATTCGTCTCCAGCAGTGATGGCCAAACTCTCTGCCTCAGAGCAGAGAGGATCCCCAGACGAGGCTGATCAAAATCTCTGCCTCTGGGCAGAGAGGATCCCTAGACGAGACTATGTCGTGTGGAGCGGTTGCTATATATCCTGCAGTTGGAGTTTCATTGTGGAATTCACTTCACTTCTAGCAGTTGACTGTTTTTTTTTCTACGCGCCGCTGGCGAATCATATATGTGTTGTTCGTGCCCTAAATATTATTGTTCACTACCAACCTTCGTGTGATTTTTCTATTCATTAAACTTCCATCGGTTGCATTATCTTTTGCAACGCGAAGTTCGCACATATGAAATAGATGTGTTATGATTTTTTTCAGATTATAAAAATTGCTATATTTTAAAGAAAGTAACATTAAATGAGAAGCAAGATATCGCGATGGTTAGTGGGCGATTGAACTTTTGAGAAAGAATTTAAACAAATTAAGAAAAGATGTGTGTATTGAACAGAATTACCAATTTGTAGCAGAAATAAAAGGAAATAATAAAAAAAATGACCAAAACAGTGAATTTAGAAAAGAGAAAAACGATGCAGAATATTAATGAAACAATGATTATCTCAAATAAATATCACAAATAAATGATTAACCTCGGCGATGAATAAAAAAACTGATTCCTGAAAAGTAATGAATATAGCCAAGGAGGCTCTCTGAAATTGTATACACACCACACTGAACAACCAAAGATCATGACTTGCAAGAATACAGGACGAAAGTGGAGTAATAATTTCGGCTGGCATTATAAGGATTAAAACTATGTATCCTTTATATAATGAAGACTGCAACCAGATAAATACAGAAACAATCTGATAATTTCTTCACCAAGACATTTACTGAGAATTCAAAGAATAAATATCATTTCGCTAACCGTGTATATTCACGCAAAGCAAATTTCCTTTATATTCAGCTAATATCAAGGATAACAAATTAATGGAATGCCCCAAACATCTCCATATATTAATCCATTAAAATTCATGTGATTCATCATAAAAATGAGGTGATGAGAATGGAAATTGGGAAAGATTTCTGGGAAAGTAAAAGAACGGAAGCCAGTAATTATAGTTTAGAAAAGTTAACATCAACTTGCAGAATTTTAAGGAGATATTATTAAAATATGACATACGAAAATAATGTCGGTAGATGGCATATTATGTTAATCAACTGTTTCTATGCTTTATAATTTTACATATATTAATATATAAAAACTAACGTTATACTTCCTACCGCCAAAATAAGTTGTTATGAAAATTCTTTCAATAAAGATGGATATTTTAAAACAAATATTTGACTATTAAATTTCCCATGCATAAGAAAAGTCAGAAACTTTTGAACATCGGTTGTTTAATGCCAATTCTGTAAAGTCTGATGAATTGTATATATGGAAGTGAGTTTTTAGATATACGATTCGGAATATTTAGTATACATGTGTGTGCTTACGTGTATGTGTGTGTTTTGTGCGTGTATGTATGAATGACAGTCTATTTACTTAAAAATAAATATAGAGAGCGAATACATGTGACAGATTGTTTTTATGAAAAGAATCTTTTATTTTTTTTATGGGTGAGAATTTGTGTCTTCTTAAGATACTTTAATGTACAGGAAAATCGATTTTATTTGATCAGCTTTAATTAGCTATTTCTATGTTCGTTTACAAACCTCTCGATTCGATTTATATCTTCATTTTTAAAATATATATAAAACATAGGTAAATAAATCTATATCCACAAACAGTTATGAAGACACGTTAGAGGTTATGAAATAATCACGAAAAAGATCAGAGATACACGTATTGATTGCCAAATCCATAAAAATGCTATATATATATATATATATATATATATATATATATATATATATATATATATATATATATATATAAGTTCTCAATATTTCAGAAAGATCATTTATAGAAATAGACCGCGAAGACCATTGCCAAAATTTCGGTTGAGAAAAAAAGATAACAGTGGTTTTGTAGTGTCAATTCTTATATCAACAATGTCTATATATATATATATATATATATATATATATATATATATATATATATATATATATATTAAGGTTCCCTGTACAAGTCCGCAGCCACTCGATAGAGAGAGAGAGAGAGAGAGAGAGAGGGTTACGTTAAGGGCTATGAGATGAATATAACGGTTTTACTTACGATTTCCACAGGTTATATATTGATCGGGAAAACATCTTCTTGGGAGATTGTTTCACAGAGCAGTCGTTCGCTGGAATAAGTACTTAGAGTGGAACTTTTTGTTTAGGCGTTTCTTCCCAAGCAAAGAGGATAGCCACTAGCACGCAAGGGGTTACAGAGAGTTGGAACGAGGGCAAAGAGGATTGATAAAGGAAAGGATGAAGAGAAGGATAGGGGATAGATCAAGACATCTGGAGACGTCGATTGACATTACATTTGAATAGTTGGAGATTATAGCTATCAGGGAAACAGGAAGAGGGGAGGGAGTTCCATAGGGGGGGAGTGTGAGACATGAAGCAAATGGAGTGGAAGAGACGGCTACATTTAACAGTTTCGACAGTGAAAGGGTGAGAGCGAGATGCCAGCTTTGTTGAACGCTTAAATTCATGAAATCTGAAAAGCAGAGAAAGCAGCTCATCGGAGCAGTTACCGTGAAAGTATTTGTAAAAATGACAGAGGAAGGCGACGGCGCGTCTGTGAGAGAGCGACTTCTTGCCGATGTAATACGTAGGGCAAGGGTCGTCATCCTACTGCCCGAAGGCATTTTGACCGGCCCGCGAGCCTGATTACCAATGACTATTTTTAACATGAGAGACGACCTTAAATGAAATTTGTTATATGTCATTTTCCATATAATATCTACACTTCTCAGTGCACTAAAAATATTAGACTATCTGCCAGTTATCTTTCATGAGACTTATTTTACCAAGTTGCGTTGTCTACGTTTAATGTCAAATAATGGATACATATTTATTATGACCCTAGGCTACATGAAAAGGTAACAGAAGCAAGAGGAACGATAAAGTGAAAGAGGCCAGGGAGGAACTGACATGCGATGTTGCAGAAATCTAAAGACAGTTAAACATACGCGCATTATACATACATGCCTCATGAATGTGAGGATGATACCGCATGTGTACGTACGTAAGTGTATATGTTTGCAACTATTTGTACTCGTATGTATGGGTATATGTGCTTCGTTTTTGTTTGATATGTGTGTGTGTGTGGTTCGTTTTGTGGAACAATTTTCAATAACAGTTTTAAACCTACACGTCATAATTTCATCCATTTCACTTCGGTTGATTTTTTTTTCACTTTGAAGTAATTTTTGTTAGGTGTTTTTTAACTTTAGATTTTCTTTTGTTTTTCTGATTTCTCAATGTTTATTTTCATTATGGTTTTAAATATTTAGGTTGACAGGTGTCTGCATATGTAATTTTCCTTAATTTTTCATTAATGGCCTTCGTCCGGCCGGCGTCCCGTCATTATAACACGATCCGGCCCGCGGGGGTCGAATGAGTTGCCGACCCATGACGTAGGGAATGTCGGTGGTTTGCTACTATGTATGTTGAATGGCGAGCCTTAGTCGTGAAGGTTCGTCGAGGCGGAACCAATGTAGTTCATCCCCGCACTTTCCATCAAGTAGCGATAGATTAGTGAGACTCTCGCCATATTCTGCCTGTGAGAGACTGAGAGAGAGAGGTTAGAGGACGGAAAATAATTATTCCCCAAAAAGAACTCAGAGTCGCTTTTAAACTCTATCAAGACTGGAAAGTGAGGATTAGGCAGCTCCCGTCTAAATATGGAAACTATTTGTGGCCTGATCTGACTCTTATAAAGGTAAGGGATTGCACGAGGAATTAGTTATTTACTCGAGCGATACAGGGAGTCGATTATTTTACAAGTATCTTTAGTGATGGAGCGTATGTACGAGTTCCACTGGAGTCCGGGTGTGAATTCGAGGCCCAATATCCTCTCAAGTCACAGAGCCTCTTCGAGAGGACACCCGTTCATCGTAACAGTCGGTAGTTCGCGGTCAGATCAATGATGATGGAATGTAACTAGTTTCGTTTTCGAGGCATTGAATGTGACCAGCCAGTTTTTTTTCTTTTTTTTTTCAAAGGGAATTTAGTGTTAGATTCAAAGAGGGATCAGCTTCCAATTTCTGATAATGACGAGTTATAAATTTTTATCTTTGTATCATCGCCATTTTTCCACTTATGCGTAAACCACATGGTACAGCATGTCTTTGCAAAAACCGAATGATTATGTTCGTTTCCATGAATTAGCTTTAATCAATATTTATCCGCTTACTATCCCAACAGGCACTATTCTATCTACACAAGATTCACTGGTGGGATATTAGCTCTTTGCCCTTCTGACTTTAATATGTCGTGTGATTATAAAATTCTCCAATCCATCATTCTTCATTATACATCCCAGAAATTGCAACTGTCTCTTTCTGGCGAGTAAGTAATAATAAATAAGAAACCTTATGTTACTGTTACCTGAGCCTGTCTTTTCGTCTCTGACTAAATTGTCTAATATTAAATGCCTTATTTGTATTTCTGATATTACAGAGCAGTTTAAGATCGATTTCTTTATTTCTAACGGCGATTATCAGTTAAAATATTTACTACACAAATATTTCTGTTTTAATAGCAACAGAAATGTCCCTCTTCCATATGTCATCAGCATAAATGTATCTATTGCAAATGTTACAAATAGAAACGATCCTTCAGTATCTGTCTATACTTCTGAGATGAGGTATTATGTACACTATTTACATTGTTTGGACTATCGTCCTCGTATTTTCTTTGCCATATCTATGGCAACGTTTCGGCCGTTGGACGCTCCGGCCTTCTTCAGGTGGTTGAAATTTATTTCGCACGCTGGGATAAACTGTTCTATTTCCATGATCCATATCTACAGGGTGTCAGTTAACAATTTTCTCAAGTTAATTCCCATCTCCAAGTTCTCCACCGCCTTAACCAGGTATTGAACTCACACTCTTTTGGTCCTGTCACGGAATCAAACCAACGAGGACATATGGCACAGTAGATAAAGGCGTTAGTTTGATTCAGTGACAGGACCCAAATAGTGTGATTTCAATACCTGGTTAAGGCGGTGGAAAACTTGGAAAGGGGAATTATCTGGAGATAACTGATATTCATTAGACATGGCACGTGGAACTAGAACAGTCTACCCCAGTGAGCAAAATAAAGGGTTCATTTCGACTTTCCAACCACCTGAAGAAGGCCCGAGCGTACGACGGCCGAAACGCTGTGATAAATATGGCAACAAATATGAGGACGATAGTCCGGACAATGTAAATAGTGTACAAATGATCTTATTACACACGCGACAAATACATATTCTCCTATTCCAAAATTCACCTGCACAAATGTTCCTGTTACAAATATTTCAATTTCTTTTGATTATTAGTTGATAAATAACATGCGCTATACAATATGTATTATTAAGGTAATATATTTCCTGAGTCATTCCAGATTTCTGTACACGGTATCCATAAAGTCTGCAGACATAGGAAATCTCATTACCTATATATTTTTTACCTGCATAGATTAATCATGTTTTTGCCGAAAGAAGAAAGAATTAACTTCTTTTTCTTGGGTATGCTAAAGAAGAAAGTGTACTCAATGAAAATCACAGATGCAACATACGTGATTGGATATGCTAAAATTGATGACAATATGAAGTTATTACAACGAGTTTATGTGAATCTTGCAAAGCGCATTAAACTTTGTATCACAAATGACGGAAATTGTATTGAAAATGTTATTTGTTAATTTTCAAATTCAAGAAAATGATGAATAGTTAATTTCTTAAAAATATGCGTTTTTTACCTCGGATTTCAGTGTTTAAACAACTAGAAAAAATATCACACGATTTACGATATACATTTTGTTCGCTTTTGATTTTTTGTGTTTGTTTCATAATAAACGTTTCTCGAGACAAATATGATGATAGAGGAAAATTATGAAATAAAAAATGCTAAATAAGGCTGCAACTTCCGTCGGTCTTTAGAAAAACTGGAAACAACGTTCTTTGTAGGAAATTAGGGACTAAATAGAAAGCAGAAAGTTGGGTTTGTTTTAAAAAAACAAAACAAAGTGTTTTTAGACACCGGTGAGGCAGTTAATTTGAGAAAGTCTTTTGCAAAATTGGTACTGCAAAGCAGCTATTTCTTTGAGTAAGGAAGTGATAGCCAATAAGACACAAAATGTCACAGGAGAATTTATCATTCCCGGGACACATGAAAGTGAAAATGAAGATGAAAAACGGACACCTACTTGACAGTTATGGAAATGGAAATAGAGAAATCAACAAGTACCACAAAGACAAAAATCGCAAAAAAATTAATTTTGAAAGCACCAAATTAAGGAGGTTTTGCAGAATCAAAAACGTTCTGAATTGGCACAAAGAGAGAAAGTGAGAGAAAAGTAAACGTGTGAGAAATTTTTACAATCTTTTTATACTTCATTTCCTTTATCGTACTTTAAATATTGTTTTGACAGATGCATACAGCAATAAATACAACGACTCACAAGAGGATTCTACTTGGATCTCTACAATCTTAAGCTATTCATGACTTTATTCGACCGTTACGTTCACCACACATACCCATAAACTGTGCCTCTTAGCTTGTATCTCTCTATATTGAGTGGTTTGGGGGCCTTGTACCGCGTGAATATTCCTGAAAAAATGGCTATGAATGCACAGATAGTTTGCATAGACAACCAAAGGAAAGTACATTTATAGCACCAACTTTAATAAGAAGCTATAATTTAAACAAGAAAAGAAAAGAGTATCTGTCGATATTTCTGAGATGAGGTATTATGTACACTCTTTACATTATTCGGACTATTGTCCTCATCTGTGTCGACTTATTAATCAAAACGTTTCGGCCGTTGTACGCTCCGGCCTTCTTCAGGTGGTTGGAATGTCAAACTTTATTTCGCTCATTGGGGTAGACTGTTCTACTTCCACGTGCCATGTTTTAATGGATGTCAGTTATCAGTTATCTCCTGTTAATTCCTCTCTCCAAGTTCTCCACTGCCTTAACCGGGTATTGAACTCATGCTCTTTTGGGTCCTCTCACTGGGTCTAACCAATGCTTTTATCCACTGTGCCATGTGACCTTGAGGTTGAAAAGAGGTTCTGAAAAGACTTAACAGATAAAAGACTCTTTTGTAAAACTTTGTTTAGTAGGGCAAATGAATAAATGATGGTGTAGAATGGAAATAATAAGTGTTTGTGTCTGCGTTCCAAGCAGAAAAAGTATTGCTAGTCTGAGAAATTAGTATTTGAAATTTGACTTTAAAAATTAAGTACAAATATAAAAACTTAAGTACAAATATTTACGAACATCAATGACAGATGGCAAACAACCAAGTGCTTCTAATTATATAAAAATATAAAAGCGAAAATACAGTAAGATTTCATTTTTTATATGTACATTTAATTCCTTCTCTCGCAGTATTTGTTTACGGTCAAATCAGGCTCAAAACACAATACTTAGATGGGAAATCGCTTATGAACATCGGGGACAATAAGCGGAAAACTGGGTAAAACACCGCTTATCCATTAACCTAGTAATTTCATCTTGTAAAATTTAATCACTCTAGGAAATAGAGCAGCTGATAACCACTGTGGCGCCTATACATGAAGGATTGCTGCCATATATGGTCTGGAGTCCCTTCTCTTTGTCTTGATAAAATCCAGAGACGGATATGCAATATAATTGGCCTTGATCTGGCATCTCGTCTGCAATCGGTCTCTCACAGACGTGCCGTCGCCTCTTTTTTTTATAAATACATTCACGGTAACTGCTCGATGGTTCCCAGACTTCATGAATTTAAAAGTTCAACTAGGCTGGCATCTCGCTCTCACCCTTTCACTGTCGAAACTGTTAAATGTAGCCGTCTCTTCTACTCCAATAGCTTCATGTCTTCTGTTTCCCTGATAGCTATAATCTCCATCTATTCAGAAGTAATGTCAATCGACGTCTCCAGATGCCCTGATCTATCCCCTATCCTTCTCTTCATCCTTTCCTCTTTCACTCCTCTTTGCTCTCGCTCCAACTCTCTGTAACCCCTTGCGTGCTAGTGGCTTCCCGCCTTCCTTGGGGTGAAACGCTTAAAAAATACTCCTCAGTTGAGTCTACGGAAGTTAGAGAATGGAGTTAATATATTTCTTGTGTTAAAAGCTAAAATAAACTAGAGCAGCGATAGCCTGATGCTATGGCCAACATTCTATTTAGAAAGATTACTGTTTATATGTAAATTGGTTTTATGTTATTAAGCAATTCACGAAGTCCATACTTTCTCACGATGAAAAGTGATTCATGGCCACAGGTGTTTAAACCTGAAGCTACAAGTCCTTACCTCGTGGGGTGCATAGAAAGTGCTTCTCATTTACATTAGGACTTGAGCACACTCGATCCTTGTCACTAGTGGGAAACGAACAACTACCTCAACTATGAATCAGGACAAGTTTTATTGGTTTTAAGTTATCAAGCAATTCACAGAGTCCATACTTTATCACGATGAAAAGTGGTTAGTGGCCACAGGTGTTTAAACCTGAAGCTACAAGTTCGTACCAATGTAAATTGTCCGGTCCCAAATCCCACACCGCAGAAAACAATGTATACCTTTAGTTGGCGCCATACATTTTTTGATCATATATCGTATATTTCAACACGACAATGTGGTCTGTTATCCAGATGGCATGGGAGATATGAAGAAAAATTTACTATTTGGTTTCTCTGCAAAATTCTTCAAAAATCCATCCCATTTATGATGTATCGTATTCGTTAAAATCTCCATCACATACAATCATTTAATTATCTATTTACAATGCCCCTTCAGGGCATAAGCGATCATGACTCTCCACAACTTCCAGGTCTTTGTAGCTCTTCGTAAACTATGTCTTTATGCTATCTCTTATAATCCCAGTTCTTTCCTCCATTTACACAAACTCGTTTTCGTGGGCTCTCTGCTGCTATCCGTTTTCCTTTTAATCTGCCTTGTGAGTGTCAAATTTCCAAGCTTTCTTTGTTCATCATATATCCTAAAAATTTCAAAAGTCTCTTTCTGATGCTAATTATAAGTGTCCTTTTTATTTCCTTTTTCTCTAAAACTTCATCCTTGCTCACATTCCAGCATATGGTATTCACAGCATACTTCTGTAGAAACACATTTCTATCGCCTGGAATCTTTTGTTCATTTGTAATGAGAAGGCCTAGCATTCAGTATCATATACGTATGATATTTTATTAATCATTTTTTTCAAAGGAACAAAGCATGTTTCTTAACACTTTGCTTAACCTTTGGAAGACATCTTCGGCAATCCCTACACGACTTCGAATTACGGTGTTGCTTTTAAAATTTCATTTTGGTAATTCCAATTTGTAATTCGCGCTATTGTTTTGTTTCTTTCGCTGATAACCATACATTCTCTCCTTATAATTGTTTAGGTCTTTCTTTCTTTTTACTTTCTGTAAGAGTTCTTTGGTTTTATTTCTTTACCTGTTATCAATAATGGAGTCATCTGCATATTTGAATGTTGCTAAAACTGTTTCCGCTAATAATGAATCCTGGTAGAACTTCTACGTCTCTGAGAATTGTTTCAATGTAACGATTGAATAAATCTGGTAAGAAGAAACTTCCATGTCCTACAGTTGGTTCCATTTGTTTGTATTTACGTAATTCATTTACGATTTGTAGACAGGCGGTTTGATCCCAGTATATGCCCAGTATAATTCTAATATTCAAATAAATGAAGTTTTCTTAGCATTTCCACCAGTTCTGTGACGTAATCAAAAGTTTTGAATAATCTATAAACCATAGGTATACACCGTTTTATATTGATATTTCTCTTTCTGATATCCCTATAAGCATATCCATGTTTACAACATCCAGTATGCTCAACCTGTCAGCCATCTAGGTACTGATGCTTTCCTTATGTCAGTGCTTTTAACGAAATCGTACCGTTCCTTTCGTATTTCGGATTTAATTCTGCTGTGCGAAATATTCCTTAGAATCCAGGTGATAAATTGTGTTATGTGATTCTTTAAGCCTATTGTCCAATTGAGTTCACATTCGTTTGCACCTGCTTGTTTGGTAATCGCATACATTGGAACTTTTCAAATATATGTTGTTAGCTTCCTCGGATCAGTAGTAAACATCTATACAGATGTTACCAATATTTTCACCATATTTTCAAGGATCATAATAATCGAAGATTGCAGTTGATGTTTGTCTTAACCTACCTCGAATTGGCAGAAACTCTTTTATAAAAGAATAAATTGTCATTGCCGACACTGCAGTTTGAACACGGATCATCAGAGAGCAAACACAGGCGATCCCATTTTGAATGAGTAGATCACGTGATAATAAATGAAATGTATACATGGGAAATAGCGTGGCATCTAATTGATCACTCTTTCTATTCTATCCCCGATTACTATACGTATCACTCTTTCTATTCTATTACTATACGCATCGCTATTCTCTATACTATTGTCTATACTATTTCTCTTTACTGATCACTATTCGGTGGTTACTGTTAGAGCGGGTATTATCGAGCAAATACTGTTAGTGCCAGTGCTATTCGAAGGCGTCTGACACCAGTATTGTTCAATGGCGTTACTATAGTTGTATATACGATTACAAAGTCTCTGCTACAACAAGGATTACGAAAGTGACAACGAGTATTCGTTGAAATTACAAAAGTGGCAGCGACTGTTCGTTGACGTACCAAAAATAAAACTTGCTTGTAACATTCGTTCCCTCGAAATTCGAACCATTTCCGTTTCATTATCAATGATTCTCAAGGATTACACGCTGAGTTTTCTCCAGTCTCAATGAACGGTTACAGTCTCAATGTGCCTCCATTTTATGCTTCCTTCACATAAAGTCACTCTTAAAATACATTAGGGAACTTGAACTATGTAATATTTCAAATGCATCATGGTACGCGTGCTAAGAAAAGAAAAGAAAAATTATGAGCAACGTACCGTACCCCGCTTAAATTTTAATTACGGTTTAATTAGACTATATCAATTGCAACTGCGACGAAAAGCGGAATTAATTTTTTTGTTAAAGAATTGTTTTTAACCTTTTCACTCTGTTTGATATTTAAATTTCAATGAGTTATTTATTTCATTTTAATTGCAAGTAGTTACTATCTGTTACTTCAGGTTGTTTGGGAGATCGAAAAACGGACGGACGGACGGACACACGTACACTGCTCTTTATGCATATAGATAAAGAAAAAACTTTGACTTCAGATCCCAGACGAAAACATTCGTTGTTTTGTAGACTCCCTGCTCAACCAGATAAGACTTGTTTCGAGGACATTTTTTATGCTAGTAACATATTAGGCAAATGAAAAGTAATGTTTTAATCATCATTCTAATGGAGAAGACAATAAGATTGATACATTCTAATGTTTCCATTTCTACAAAAGTCCAATGTCATTTTTTTCACACAGTTTTCAGGCTCATATATAAGTTTACTGATTTGATCGGTTTAGTGTTTTCAATTTGGTTTTTCGGCCATTGTATTCTTCAGCTTTTTGCAGTTGCTAACGATCCGGGTTTTCAAAACAAATTCGTATGCAATCCCCTGAAGTAGATTTCTTTTATTCCAATATTTGTGCATGGTGATATCTAGTATCAGTTAAACTCTATCTAGGTATTTTTTTCTTGACATCTGGAGAGGACCAGGGATTATAAAGCCGAAACCTTTTTTCGGATAGCAACTATAAAAAAAAAAATTCACGTATCATAATGATCATTCGATATCTAAAATATGTAAATCTCGCCTACAATTTTAATGATATGATTACAGGCGAACTAAGAATAATTTGGGTCATTGCCGTTGCAAAATGTTTTACTGATCAATGATTTTAATAAAAAAAAGAACACAGCCTCATCACTAATGACAATTAGCTGCAAATGAAAAATAAATATTTATTTAATCAAGCTCCATTTATGCCTATAGGTACCTAAATTTCTTTGCTTTTTTTTTAATTAATACATACACACACACACGCACACGCACACACACACACACACACATATATATATATATATATATATATAGAGAGAGAGAGAGAGAGAGAGAGACGATTGGGTCCACCATGAACCAGCCTGTCGCTTCTGAGTGTTGACTTCAATGTTCAATTTTATATTTATATTTACATACGCTTTATTTGATATTGAGCACTTTATCCCATAAATGTAGCATATCTTAAAACTATAGATATATATATATATATATATATATATATATATATATATATAAAAAATCTACTGTTTTCAACAATTGTACTAGTTTTCCTATTATCACTGAGTTAAGGAACGTCAAGCCTAGTCAGTGCCTAGATTGGTGACAGCTTGAAAATAACTGATGCTGTAAACATGGATATGCGTGTGGTATAAAGGATAATGGCTCGATTCTTCGATTTCTAATTACATTCGGGTGCTTTATATTTTTTTTCCGCGTACATATCCTTCTTAATTGCAAAAATCTTCTTCTTCTTCTTCTTCGTTATCGGTTAATTAGTAGGAATTGTATCAGTAAATCGTTGTTATCTCCAAAACTTTCTTGCCATCTATAACTATTTCTGGCTTTAAATAACCATAAAAGGGCCGGTAAGCCGTAAAGAAAATCTAAGATATCCAAAGAGAAATGCTATTTTCAGTTTGTATAAGAAAAGCGAGTGCTGTTGATGAAACCGTCATAATTATTGCTTTTGAACTGTCTAGAGTGAGGTTTCTCAGCTGTTCAAAATCAGATTATTTTATCCCATGACTTAATAGATCGTTGGGATGAAATACTGAGTCGTTCGTGACATTTCTCCGCTTTACTTAAAATAAGATGGTATTGCCGATTTCCTCCCAAAGTAGCATCCGACATGTTCTCTTGGATTCGTAAATGATATTAAAACTGAATTATAAATAAAAACGCACATGTATGTAAAGTGAAGTGATAAAAATTCTAAACCCTTAATTCATTCACCTGAATATTGGCTGCTAAGTAATATACACCACTATCTACTTGATATTATAGAAGTTGCGTGAGGATATTTCTTTTACTACTAGTCGCCCAATACAAGAATCATTTACGGTAAAAGGTTATTAAAATGAGGTTATTGTCGAGGAATCAAAGCAGCCAAACTGCTAATAGAATAGGAAACATTATGTCTGAGTGGGTAACCCAGACCCCGAGACAAGACCTCTCGGATCGAAGAACTAAACGGCATTGAGAAAATCATGATAACAAAGGCTAATGTGAAGATTCTTTTTTTTTTTTTGACATTTTTGTATATTATGTTTGCGTCTAAATTCTAATATTTGAACTTTTATTAGATTTAGGACATTCATCCGACATACAAATTCAAAAAGCTTTTTGAATTTTGTAGGTTTGATGAATTGTATCGTGATTACGATTTCAATGTAATAAATTATAATCATAGAATATTAGTCTGTGAGCTTTTTATATTATATTCTTGCTCTGTCCTGAACATTGAGTTCTACCCGGATTGTATCCTCTTGGAAAAAATAATATATATATATATATATATATATATATATATATATATATATATATATATATATATATATATTGTATTTCGGCAGCAATTCTTTATTTATGCATGTTTCATTAAAATCGAAAGGTACTACGGTTAAGCATTTATTTAATTTTTCTTGTGTTCGAACAAGAGCTTTCTTTTTTTGGACACAAATTGTGTAGAAACTGTGGAAATCTTCTATAGTTCCGAGACTTTCGGCTATATTTTTAACCATTATAAAGAATGATTTTATTTTTCAGTTTAAACGAGTGTGTGTATGTGTGTTATGTGTTTTCTTTTAATGTGTCATAGAGTTGTTTTATTTACCGACACGGTTAGCACATTGTGGCCTAGTTCGTAGTTAATATTGTTAAGAGTTGTCTTTTTCATCTTTTATTATTAGGGCTTCCATTATTTTTAATCTTTTTTACAAGTGGATGAGGTTATTATATTTGTTTTATCTGCTAGTATGTTTCGAATGGAGTCTGGTAGTTTGTGTGTGTATTTAAATGGGTTTTAATGGAGCTCTGGTCAGATAGATGTAACGTAAGGCGGCTGCATAGGCCTGTAGTTGTCTGACTGATGTAATTATTTATGAGTCAAGTTTAATCAGGAACACAGTTTCTTAAGGGGCATTTGAACTCATAGATAATGTTCGTTTGTTGTAGTTTTGTCTTAGCCGGTGTGTTATTTTTGAGGATAAGGTTAGCGGCCTTAAATTTTTTATAGTAGTTAATTAATTTGATTTTTTTATTCGGGTTAATGGGGGTAGTGTATGTCTTTATAATATTTTTAAGTGAAGATCTGATAACTACAGACAAGACAAATCTTCACTTAGCATCATAAAATGCTAGAAAATTAAGAGATGGTGTACCACAGACACGACTAAATGAATTCTAGCTTCTGAATGAGAATGGCAATCAAGAAATTCAAATGCATTGCCGGATTAAAAGGTACTTTAAAAGAAGCTGTATACACACATATCATTCTTCTATATTTCGAGATGACACTGAAAATATTCCGTTGATGCAAAAGTTAGTGGCTTTCGACCAAAAGGATGCCGCATATTTAAATGTGTGTGAAATAATTATAATTTACAGAGTAAGTTATTTGAGGAAATGTGTTGTGTGCCTGAAGTTATGTGATAATATGATTTTTACTTTTCAGGGTGTAAATGGCGACTTAGAAGCTAACGTATGAGATGAAACAACATTCAGTAATTATTGTGATAATCACAAAGGAAAGCAAAGTAGCGAATGCCATTTGTGCACAAAGAAGGTATTAAACGCCTCCAAAGGGGATATTTCCCCTGCAGTTAAGCGCAAAAAGCTTTCATATCTTTCGGACAGTACCAGGAAACCACAAATCGTAGAGCGGATGGTGAACATTATCGAAGCAAATCCCGGAACGTCTATGAAGGACATTATCAGAGAACTTCCGCTGCCTGAGGGTACAATCCGCAATTTATTGTATATGAGGGCATTTGGTAGAAATAATTCTTGAAGCAGAAAGGATAGCTCATGTCGGCACACAAGAACAACGGTTGCCTCGAGCAAATCTATTACTGAAAATTTGAGAAGTTGAAACATTCACCATGAAAATAATTTTAGTCCGGATCTAAAAGTGAACCGGGGAAATGACAGCTGGTTCTGTTTAGTTCGTTCCAATCTCTCCAATTTTACACGCATTTTAAACGGGGGGTTCGGTTGACTGCCGGGGTGCTGGAAACTGCTGTGAATTCCTGGATATATATTGCATGCTATTGGAGGGACGCTGCACCGTCTCAGAAAGCTGAGGTGACCCAACATTGATTGACGACTTAGTCTGCACTTACACATCGCACCAAATATTTGGCCACATGACTCGCCAGACATTAATCCCCTTGACTATTACAAGTGGAGCTTTGTTGAAGTAGGTAGATTAATCAGCGTTTCCACAATACTTACGGGCATATAATGTTAAAAAACCGGTTTGCTAAGTACCTAAACGGCTGACCGCTACCAGGAGCGGTAAACTTGGATTGCGGGTGGTTCAATGGAAAAAGGCTCGGAATTGTTAATCGGAGAACCGAATTTCTATATCAGTTGGTTGCATTCACATTGGGAAAATCTATGAATCCACCCTTTCTCAACACGGTTTTGTGTTAGTAGTAAGGCTAAATTATAGTAATCACTAAATTATTATTATCTACCCACCACCCAACAAAAATTACAGTATGAACATATTTTCTGGCTTTAAATAATCAGCGAAGGTTTGATAAACTGTAGAAAAACAGTCAATAAAAACGTTAAAAAAAATACGACTGATTCCCTGAATTCCTCCATTAGCCGAGTAATGTCCAACAGATCATGAGTAATGTCATCCAGATCATGTGTGTCGTGTCTGCCAATGATTCCAGTTCCGCATTGTAACCATTATTGGGATATGAGTATCTCATGTGATACTGAAAAAACTTGTAGTTCTTGATAATGATGATGAAAAAGATCGAATATACTCGAAGCTCAATAAAACAAAAGCATAAAATCTCGCAGTCTGTGAACGATTTTGTTCCGGATGTGAACCAAATTATTAAAAAGACACATGGCCCAGTGGATGAAGACGTTGGTTAAATACAGGGAATAAACTCAAACATTTGTGAGTTCAATACCAGGACATAGCAAATTTGGAGAGTTTTCTTGAAGGGAAGTAACTGAGACGAAGTAAAGGTTTCCGTTCATAATTCCAATTACCTGAAGAAGACAAGAGCGAAACGGCCGAAACATTGCGAATATGGCAATGAAGATGACTAACAGCCCGATTAATATAAATAATGCAAGTAGCCATAATACCTCATCTCAGATATATAAGCAGAAATTATTAAGATCATTGGAAGAATATAATGATATTTTAACAGACCTTACCAGTTGAATTTACTACAACTAGTGTAAATGAATTCACTTTGCACATGGATATATTTGTCTTCCAATTTACCAATGTTCGAATTCAGATTACAGTATTTCATATGACCGTTATATTATTAGACAAATATACATTTCTGCGTCTAAATATCAGGTGAAACGCGTTCATCGACCTGAACATTCAGAAACTACTAGAAAATAGTTGCTTGTGTTATCGTCTGCGCAATTTCTGAACGCTTATGTGCAGAACTTGGAGTAAATTCGCGCTCTTTACTTCCAAAGGAACATACTCAGCTATCGACCGTGAGAGCTCAGACAGAAATGACCTGTAATTGCATTTTACCTGTCATTTCCGCGACGTTTTCCACTTAAAAACATACTTACGACTGCATTTTTCTTTCTTTACGAAAATCAATTAGGTTTACTTAAAATATAGAACCAACGAAATATGAGATTTTTACGGTCAGAAAAGCAGACAGGATAAGCAATAAAATTAAATGACAAGTGTGTGCATCTGCCTTTTATTTCAGGTTATTTTTCGCTTTCTATATGTAATTCTGTCTGTATGTTCAACTCTTCAGTATATATCGTTTAATGGGTGTGGCACATATATATATATATATATATATATATATATATTTTAAACATATATACATACACACATAGACACACACACATATATATATATATGTGTGTGTGTGTGTGTGTGTGTGTGTGTGTGTGTGTGTGTGTGTGTGTGTGTGTTTAACATATATTATTATGACTTTTGTAACCCTAGGTCCCAGCATCATAAATCGATGATCTTTTATTCAAAAGTAATAATAAAAGATTTAATTTGTCTTAGTTCCTGAAAAAAAGGTCAGCCCCAAACCGGAAATTCTATTTTACCCAGTACACAATAGTCGTAAAATACCAAAATATTTCAGGGGCTTTAATTTCAATTTGCTAATTATATAATTGGATAGTAGTTATGTATACATATTCAACAATTTATAGCTGTAGCATGACATAAAACTTTACAAATAAACAAAAATTGCAATCTTACAGAAGCTTTAGTTTTAAATTTTCTAATTATATAATTGAATAGTACTTATATATTTTAACACATAACATGCAAACTTACAAATAAATAACACTTCTAGAAGGTTCCATAAAGTTCTAGAAGGTTCCAGAATGTTCTAGAAGGTTTCAGGTTTTCTAAAAGGTTCCAGAAAGTCATAGTACTACTACTATACTTATATAGGATTTTAGAAGTATCGTGTTGCGCCTGCCACTTTTTTCTTTAAAACAAAGTATATTAAACCTTTCTTCATTATCTTTAACAAAATTTCATCAAATTATGATATAGGAAATCATTTAATTTTAAAAAAAGTCATTATAATACATATATATATACACATATATATATATATGTATGTGTGTGTGTGTGTGTGTGTGTGTAATGTATGGCATTCATCTCCGATCTCACCATAACTGATTTATTAGTTAGGTAATTTATTGATGTTATCGGCCAGTGGAGACAATCGCTGTGTCTGTCGCCTTTTCGAAGCACGTGAAAAACATAGCTCGGTTGTCCCAGGTCTTCTACGTGAAATTGAGTAAACAGAACTATTCACAATCCGTCGATAGTTGTGTTAGCTTGAAGAATAAAGTCATCGTGACCGTAGCTACGAGCTCACAGGCCTTATTCAAACTGTTGATCCCACCAGATGATGCATTATCTCCCAGAATAATAAATAATCAAGGACTGCTAAGTTGCACTATAAATAACGGTTGCACTCTTTCGGTGTTCAACAACCAGTGAGATGATGCCCTAGCAGACGGGTGTACTCGGAAAAGAGTGTCCGCTTATTATGTTATTATTATATGTCCAACACCGATTAATGAAAGACACATACATACAGATACACACGAATTTATAGAGAGTGAGAAAGTATAATTTGAATAATTAAAACATTTTCAGAACTACGCCCTTTTGCAAATTAATTGAAACAAAACGAATAATTCCATTATTATTTACGTTTTCTTCCGTATTTTTCAATGAACCATGACCCAGTGCACATGTTAGTACTTTGTATGTCCATTCTACAAAATGGTTCCTTGCCAATTGACCACAGATTCTCGATTGGATTTAAATCGGGAGAGTTTCCGAGTCAATCTATAGTACTTTGATTTGCTCACTGGTAAGGCTTGCCATTGTGTTCGTGCGGCGTTACAATTTTTGTAAGCTTCCGTGGAATAAAATCCATCGCAAACAATGGCCGTAGGACAACTTATCGACAGTCGGGACAATAGAGTTTGGGCGCGATAAAAAATCTGATGCAGTCACAGAGGACGCGATACTTTTCAATGCCATACACCCCGAAGAATAGATTCATATGCACACATTTTTCATTTTTCACACCATTACAAATTTTCTAATCTGAGATAAAAATAGAAATCGATTACACAGAAATCGATTGGTGATAGACGATTTGGACAATTTTGGTGTTACACCCGGTATAGTTGAAATTGAGAACTTTTATCTATAAATATTGCATTTGTCAATATTCCCACACACACACACACACACGCACATGCATTTATCATTATTCACACACACATGCATTTGTCATTATTCACACACACACACACACACGCACTATATATATATATATATATATATATATATATATATATATATATATATATTACAGATCAGAAGTTTGAGAACACCCCTGGGAATTTTTTAAATTGGCATAAAAAGTAGTTGTTTAAAACTTTAAATAAGAGAAAATATGGCTAACATGGCCAGCAAAAGTAAACCATTTTTTATTGGATTTTTTATTATGACAAAAAGCATTTTATGATTAAACTAGACTACCTGTAATACGTTGGGTTACTGACAGTTCAGGTTATAAAACATTCAAGTTGATTTCAACATTAAAAGTCCGTCTGAAGAAAGTTGAAATAGAAAATACTTACGTATAAACAACTCGTATTTTTAAGTCTTATTCACTTTGAATATTTTTTAGATTACATTAACGTGAAAATACATTTTAATATGCCAAAAATATTTTAAAATCATATTCACTTGAAGATATTTTTTAAATATTGCAAAAAAATATTTTTAAATATTTAAAATATTGTTTGTTTAAAGAAAGCAGAAATATAAATAAGTATGCACGAAATCTGGTGAGAAGAGAGAACTGAAAAGACAGAGATAGGTGGAAAGAGAGAGAGAGGTGGAAGGAGAGAGAAGTGGAAAGAGAGAAATGAAAAGAGACAGGTGGAAAGAGAGAGAGGTGGAAGGAGAGAATTGAAAAGAGAGAGAGAGGTGGAAAGAGAGAGAGGTGGAAGGAGAGAATTGAAAAGAGAGAGGTGGAAAGAGAGAGAGAGAGGTGAAAAGCGGATATACATATAGCCATTTATCTCCCAAATCCGCATGTTAAATTAAATCACCATCTGAGACAAACACACCATTTCTTTCTCTCCCCACATCCTGCACGATAATAAATTTACATCTTTCTTTCAACCACTCTATATACATGACTTCTGGAAAGTATACAATCATACAAATTCAGATAGTATTAAAGATTTTGCCTCCGTCAGAATATCCAACTTGATTACTGGACATGACTTGAAATTGTTGCTCAAAGTATAAGTTTGATAATTGAATTAATTGGGGTAATTGATTAAACTTTAATCACTCTTTTAATTTTTGGAATGGAAAGGTATCATTCTTCTACCAAGGTCAGGCCATCCCAATTCAAGTGGTGCCTTCAAGCTGTAGTGTATATATATATATATATACATGGTCTTTTTTGATGCGGCTGCATATATATATATTTGGTCTTTTTTGATGCGACTGCACATGTACATGAAGGAAAGGAAATGCTGAAAACTAACTTAATTTAATTCTTATATATATATAAAATATATACACACACACACACATATATATATATATATATATATATATAGTATTTACATCAGTCGGACTATTGTCCTCATCTTTGTCGCCATATTTGTCACAACGTTTCGGCCTTCTTCAGGTGGTTGGAATTTCTAACTGAACCTTTTATTTCGATCACTGTTCTAATTCCACGTGCCATGTCAGATGGATGTCCTGCTAATTTCCCTCTGAAAGTTCTCCTGCCTTAACCGGGTATCTGTCACTGACCAACGCCTTTATCCACTGTGCCATGTGTCCTTGAGGACATCTGGATATGAACTTCTGGGTATTATAAACCTAATGTTTTCAGCAACCGTTTTTTTATTCATATTGGAATTTTGCTGTTATCACTGCATATTTTTACCAGAGTTCATATTGCAACTTTGTTATCATTGCTTTTCTCTGACACTCCTTATTACTGGTTCCCATATGTTATTTATTTCTATGCTCTGGTCGGATTTTTGTGGCCTATCATATGTGCTGATTCCTGCAAACTCAAAAAACAGTCTGCCTGCCTTATGTGAAGGGGTTATCAGAGAAAATACAAAGGATCTGCGGTCCATATAACATAAGGACAACCTTCAAAAGCGTGATAACACTACGCAGTGAGACCCCCCACAGAGGAGAACATGACTAAAGACGCTATCCCGTGCAGCTGTGGAAAGGAATATAAAGGAGAGAGAGGCCGCCCCCTCAAGGTAAGGCTTCAAGAACACCAGAAAGCTGTAACGCGAGGGGAAGTAGAAAAATCAGGCGTGGCTGACCACATATGGAGAGAGAAGGGAGATCACCGTCCCCTGTGGGATCATGTTGAGATCATAGACAGGGAACACCATTGGAAAATTCGTAAACTTAAGGAATCAGCACATATGCCGAGAGTGAAAATTAGCAGGAGATAACTGATAACTGACATCCATCAAATATGGCACGTGGAACTAGAACAGTCTGCCCCAGTGATCGAAATAAAGGGTTCAGTTCGAAATTCCAACCACCTTAAGAAGGCCGGAGCGTACAACGGCCGAATCGTTGTGAAAAATATGTCGACAAAGATGAGGACAATAGTCCGACTAATGTAAATACTGTACTTTTTTATTTAACTTATCTTTAAAGCTGAAAGCTTTATTTATTTATTTTATATTTCTAAATGCATGATTTATTTTATATTTTTATTTCTATATATTTTTCTTTATTATAACCTATTGATTTGACATTAAATATTATTTTTTTAATATAAATTTAATATAAATTATCTACACATACGTTATTTCTAATTTATTTACATATATCTTATTCTCATTATAACTTTGGAAGAGCAGATTTAAGTATGATGTTGCATTTTAAACATGAATATATATATATATATATATATATATATATATATATATATATATATATATATATATATATAATTTAAGGTGGGTTTCTTTTTTAAAAAAAAAACTTGTTCGTTCCTCTCTTACTTTAATTTTAAATTTCTTTCTACATATAACTCCAATTTAATGTCCTAGGGTTTAATTTAGTAAAACCTCTTCCCTTTGAGACTAAGATCTTCCACCCACCCATGTCCACTGTCTCGTGCCTGTCGTCTGATTGAAACAATGAAATGGATAAATTCTGTATTAGTTTTTCGATGTTTATTTATTTTTATTTATTTATTTTTTGTAGCTATCAAAGATAGATTCCTACACGAACTCAGTCTATACCGGTGTTGAATATGAGTAACGAATCTTTCGCCTGTTGATATGTATATGCCTTTTCCCTATATGAGGTAATTTGGGATTTTATTGTGTACTAATTATTTAGCCTGTAATGATAAATCCACTGAGCTCTTTTTCTGGATTAGATTAGACTTGGATTATAAATCAAAGGATTTATTACATATACTATATATACATATATATACATATATATATGTTTGTGTGTGTGTTGATAGTGTTTTGCGTATATAGTCTATCTGATTAAATTACTTATCTTTTTTCTTTTTGTTTACGTTTGCATAACATTTGTAATTGAATATCCTACTTTGTGATAATATAGTGAATGCACCTGTTTGAATTGACTTCCCTGTCTTTACAATCTGTTTGCATGCATTTGCATTTGCTTGTCACAATAGAGATGTACTATTCGGTCGACCGAATCTAAGTTCTGCTTCTCGAAAAGAAGACTGTTAGGAGCAGCATGCCTTCATACCGCTCAGCCACAGCACGGACATTAATGAGTCTATTGCGCTAACCATCACGGTCCTGCATCACAGTCGGGAGGTTATTACGGTGGTATTCTCTGTCATAACATAGCTGATCCATTTAGACGGTTACTAGACAACCAACCCGTCTTGCATCATGCCACGGTGTCCATAGCAATAGAACTTGTTTTGATCGACAGCATCGTCATGCGAAGCACCTATATATATATATATATATATATATATATATATATATATATATATATATATACCCAAGTATAGGATTGGTGTATACGGAATGAATTCCAATAACCCTAAAAATACGATTCTTAAGAGAGTGCTCAATAGTAAAGCAAATGCAATTATTTTTTCGAAAATGATAACATAAACATGCTATAAAATCACTACAAAAATAGCCATTTTGTTTCAACACTTCTGGTGTCTTATCAAGTGATGGTATTGAATGACATACACGCATATACAACCCCCATATATATATATATATATATATATATATATATATATATATACACATAATATCAATAAGAACACCGGATTATATATCTTACTTTTCTTTCTTTTTATTTATATATACATACATACATATATATATTGGCGTTGTATGTGGTTGTATTCGTGCGGAGGGGTGGTGGTGATAGTTCAGATGTTTTTGAATGCAAAAAATGTTCGAAGTCAATTAAATTAATGTCCAGATTCCGATAAATAGTATTCAGAACAATTATTTAGCAGAGACTGCATCATTGCAAAATATACAGACAAACATATAATCCCAACATACAAACACCCAAACACACACTGATATATATATATACATATATATATATATATATATATATATATATATATATATATATATATATATATACGTGTATGTGTGCATGTGTGTTTATGTGTGTGTGTGTCATTATGCTGTTTTGAACACATACGCAAAGTAATATTACGTTAAATTTAAAAGAGCTTCTTTTTCATTGGATTTTTTATCATGAAATAATTGGCATTCAACACACATTAATTCATGTCTATGCACACACAAAAGACACACATATGTGTGTGTTTGTGTTTGTGTGTGTGTTTGTGTTTGTGTGTTTGTGTGTGTTAGACAGGTGAATATAACGGGTAGCGATTCTAATTGTGGAATCGAAGACAAGACGTCGAATTTCAGTCGATTTTATTACATTCACCCTTATAAATACCCATGAGAATGGTGTGAATCAATCTACCCCCCCGGCTATGGATAAATAGTAGGAAACACTGAGCATAGTAGGATAAAACAACTCTCAATTCAAAATATGAAGAGCATCGTTTGTGGAACTTGAGGCACAATATATATTCAGCTTTTCCCAGAAATGTCGTTGGTTCTTGAACTCTTTATCCAAAATATATGTGCCAGTAGTTTGTCTGTTCGCTTTTAATTAACTATGTTTTATCACCTACATATCTACAAAATAATGTGAGAATTCAGTATATATACATATATATATATATATATATATATATATATATATAGATAGATAGATAGATAGATAGATAGATATAATAAAAATTAGTTACTCATGCGTTAGAAATATGGAGAAAATTATATCTTCCCATAATTGTAGAATACTTAGAAACTACCATAGTAATGAAACTCAGTCTAGTAAGCCTACCTGCAATTATAGGAATAAAGACCATTGTCCAATCGGCGGTAAATGTATGTATGAAAATGTAATATACGAGGCAACAATCTTTCCCGAGGAAAATATAAACCAGAAAAAAATGTATATAGGTATATCCACCGGTGATTGGAAGCAGCGTCTATACAATCATAGACGCACTTTTAGATATAGATACCGCTAAAATCAAACTTCCTTATACAAACATTACTGGGATCTGGTGTATAAGGGACTAACCCCACTTTTAAAATGGAGATACTTATCAAGAGCTAAAACCCCTAATAACTTCCGCGATCGGTATGATCTGTGCATGGCGGAAAAAAATTATTATTAAAGATAACAATGAAGATGAGTTGATAAATCTTCGTAGTGAGATATTTTCTAAATGTAGACATAAGAAACAATTCAAAACATAAACACTGTTTTATAACGTTGTCACTTATGTCAGTTCCATCTTGGTTCAATAATATCGTGCATGACATTTTAATGGAATGACTATTATGATTATCTACATGTATCATTGCGTATGTTTATGTGATGCGCTATGTATTTAATTTTTTTTTATTTTTAAACGAAATTTTTAAAATTTCACATTTTGATTTATATATAGATATGTATATGTGTGTGTATGTGTGTATACGTGCATATATGTATGAATTTATATATATATATATATATATATATATATATATATATATATATATGGATGTATGTATATTTAGGTAGATGTGTATGTAGATGTCTTTATATGTGTGTGTATGTTTATGTAAGGATGTATACATATATATCTGTATATGGGTGTATAGGTATGTATGTATGTATACTTAGACGGATAGATAAAGGGATACATTGTTTATTTGTTTAGATGGGTGTATGTAAATTTATAGAGAGGTAAGATTTTATGTATATATGTTTATCTGCACGTATTAGTATGTCCGTATGTATATATTTGTGTAAATGTATATATATGTAGGAGTCCGTGTGTATGGATGTATGTGTATATGTATGTATATGTGTATATATATATATATATATATATATATATATATATATATATGTGTGTGTGTGTGTGTGTGTGTGTGTGTGTATAGGCATATGTATATGTATGGGTATATGTGTACACGCCTATATGTATGTATGTACGTGGAAATATAAATATGTTGTTGTGTATTTGTCTATAGGTATGTGTTTTTGAACATAGAAATATAGGTCCTTCCTAGATTAGATAATCGTTATTTTTATGTTTATATTTGATTTGTAACCTGTAGTCGATATTACTTTTGTCAAATTCTCTTGATTACACTGCGGCCCTTTTATAAATGCCCTTTTTAGTTACCCCCTCCCCATCTCTCTCCCACCCCTTTTTCTTTTCTTTTCCTCTCCCTCCCTCTTTTTCTGATCTTTAACATTAGATCGTCTATAGTGTGTGTATGTCACCACGAAATGTATCTTTTCCGGTATATCTTTTATATGTATTAGACATCCGAGAAAATTCATATTCGCTCACTTAAACTGTCTTTGACTCCCCTCTAAAAGAAACTTATCTCTGTTAAACTTTAATCCCCTTTCATATTTAGACCTTCCTGTTGTTCACGCGTCTCTTACCCCTCCCTATAGCTTGCATTTAATCTAACATTCGTCCCACACTCTCATACATACACTCTCACTAAATTTTATTTTTTTATTCCCGGAGTTGTTTTTTTTTTCTGTTTTCTTTTTGAATTTGTAGGTGTGATTAATTGGATCGTATTTACGATTCCAATGAAATAAATTATGACCATGGAATATTAGTGTTTAAGCCTTTTTATTATATCCTTACTCTTTCCTGGACATTGAGTTCTACCTGGATTCTATCCTCTTGGAATTATTTTTTATACAAATATATATGTATGTGTATGTATGTATGTATGTACGTATATATATTTATATATTTTAGATATATGATTGCATATGTATGTGTATATTTGCCACTAATATTATATATATATATATATGTGTGTGTGTGTGTGTGTGTGTGTGTGTTTGTGTGTGTCTCCTGTGTATATCCGCCTTCATTAGCTGGGTAGTATCAGCGACAGGTTTGCTAAGCAGGTTTCTACCGCAGTTCGACATTGTTACTATACCGCTCTGCCAGGCCCGTTCTTTCGTCTATGCGTAAGGATGTTCTCCCACCACACCATAATAGTTCACTAATTTCTTCTATTAAATGTAGTTGCGGTTCGCACTACATAGGGAGAACGATGCAAAGGCTAGATGCTAGAATTACTTCCAGCGAAAATCCGAAAACGGAAATATACTCCCTCGGACATTCTGACCAATACGTATGGGTCTTCCATCGCAGAATACTTTATAAATAGACATAATTGTGCTGTTATTTTTAGTGAGGACGCTTTTAAAATCCTTAGCAAGTCCCACTCAAATTACCACCTAAAAGTGTTGAAGGCCATCTATATTCTATCTTTAAAGCCTTCTCTTTGTAAACAGAAGGACTTTATATTAGGCCTTCAACTAATTACCATTTAATATTTTTCCCACAAATAAACTTTGTCAATTGTTTTTTTTTTGTTGTTGTTTTTTTAATTATGTAATTTACTCCATTTACCTCGATTTAGCTCTGTTGAGCGAGGTACAAAACCGGTTAGCTAGCCCGTTTTTCATTTTTACTTTTTATTATATTGATGATTTCGGCTCTCGTTTTTGAAACATGAGCACTCTTATGTAGCGAAGGAATCATATTCTTAAAAAATATTATAATATATATATATATAGTACAAGTAATCGATTCGTTGATATATAATTCGGGTGGATCTTAGTAATATAAATTATTAAAACTGATTTGCAAAGAGTTCGATGTTTTTATTTTAACAAACCATACGTCTATTTTACAGCAAAAAATACCTCAACATGGAGATAATCTATTTAAAGCGGTTCTGTCATCAGTCCTTAAGTGTCTGTCTCAGAGTATTATTTTAAATATATTTCCAATGCCAGTCCTCCTCTGGT